>CM076577.1:157448652-157851474 GCA_034641835.2 Pinus albicaulis | reverse complement strand
GGCTACCAAATCTTAGTCCTTGCGAGCTTAAGTAATTGTAACTTAGAGTGAATCTGGTAAATGTAGTGGAAAACAATATGCCTTGTGGTGAATTTGATGATGGAATTCCACTCCTTCTACAACACATTGATCCAATCATGCTCTATGTCCTTAACAATATTATGTATTAAAAAATTCAACATGTGCATCAAACAATCGGAGTGAAAATGTGAGGGTGTACATGCTCAATCGTTTTCTTGATACTTTACAATTAGCTACATTATCTTTAATGAATCGTGTCATATTGGATCGCCCTATATCATTATTAATTTACGGTAAGAGGTATGCAATGCTCCCAGAAGATGGTACAAATGATGAGGAGTCTTGGGTTGCAAGGAAGATTGCATCACTAACCAAAACACCAAGAACATTTATAAAATGTTGGTTTTTAACATTTGTTGAGACGTCAAAGACAATGGAAACCCCAATTTTTGGCCACTCATCCATAAACTGTCTTAGAGAGCTTTGGACATCAACCTTTTTCATGTCTAGGAATGCAATTCTCGCTTTCTCATATCCAACGATTTTGCAGCCATTAGGGGCAATTATTGATGGATTGAACCATAACATACCAGTAGGGGCAGTGAAAAACATTGAACGATAAATGCACAAAGAAGCGTTCTTCTATACTTCCTAGGTATAATGTATTTCCACATATTATTTTTTTAGAAAAAATGACTCGGATATGTTATCATATGTGGTTTTATCAAACTTTACTAGGGTGTAATCAATTATAAGAGTACAATGGTGTCAGGGAAACAACTTTTATTTCAGAATTGGTTTTACTTTCCCTCATATATTAGCTTTCTTGCTATTTCTTGAATAACTTGCAGAGCATTTTGAATTGGTTAACAATATAATAATTAGAGTAGGTTGGGACCAAGATTTAGTTACCATATTTTCACCTCTATCTTTGTTTGTTGCCATTTTTGACATTGATTTCTTTTAAAATGTCACGCATGATGTAAGCTTTAATTTCTCCCATATGGCCACAAAGTCTCATGGAATGTTAAATAAAATATATCTATGTAATGACTTGTTGCTTAAATCCTTTTAAGAGCTTAAACGTGAAAATGACACTTCTTAGCTTCTTAATGCGCCTATTACTCTAGTTAGAACGATTTTTCTTTTCAGTGAATTTTGTTTGGATTCTAGAATTGCATATTGAGATGCAATTGAGATAGAGAATAATGTTAATTAACTCATCGTATCAAACTGTAACACCTCAGAAAAACAATTAATGTAAAAATGTCTATGGAAAATACTATCATTTCGACTATTTGTCAAGTTAATGTGCTTTATATTGCAAAGTTTACATTCATAATATCATATTACTTTACATAGTTACTATTATAATGTCGAGGGATTTCTAAAGGAATATCCAATTGAATTTTATTTTGCTCATGTCACATCAAGAAGGGAAAGGAGATTCCTTAATTCAAAGCTTTGGCATGCCTGCGCTGGACCGCTTGTGTCCTTACCTGTTGTTGGGAGCAAGGTTGTGTATTTTCCACAGGGTTATAGTGAGCAGGTGAGGTGGTTGCTCATTAATTTTTTATTTGCAGTCTTCTTTTGGATATAAATGACTGAAAATAATGAATGCTTATCTTCTTTTCATCATAAAATGCGACCCCATTATTTTGAAATTTTAATGTTATGTAATGTAACTGATCACAATAAATGTGATTTCAGGTAGCTGCTTCAACAAACAAGGAGGTTGATGCTCATATATCCAATTATCCAAATATTCCAACTCAATTAATTTTCCAACTTCACACTATTGCAATGCATGTGGGTTCTTTGCATTTCATCCTTGCTTTGCTTGTGAACACTTTTATTCATATCGTTATTATACAAGATTTAAAATTTTATAAACACCTTATTGAATGCCAGGAATATGTGGAAACGGATGCTCAAATGACATTGCAACCTCTTAATGTTGTAAGACATTTTCAGTTTCATTATTTTTGCTTTGCTGTAATTGCCAATTTTAGCGAGAAATGCTTTGGTACTAGTTCCATTTGTGCAGGGAACTAAAAATTGATGATACTGTGCAGAACGAGAAAAAAATATTGTTATCTTGGTTCTAACATCGACACACCAAGGAAGAAATCGAATAAATACTTTTGTAAAATGTTTACGGCAAGTAACACTAGCATCAATGATAGGTTTTATGTGCCACGTTGTGTTGCGGAAAAAGTTTGTCCTTCACTTGTGAATTTCTTATTTTCCAATAGTTGTTGTTCTATTTGTGATTTAATAGATAAGTGCTTAGAATTTTAGAACTTTTTTAAGAGAAGCCTGCATTCTTTAAAGGAGAAAAAGGTAAGGGTATTTGTCATATTTTTCTCCTATTAAGTTTTGTTTGCAGGATTTCACTTCACAACCACCTTCCCAGGAACTGACAGTGAGGGGTATTCATGACAATGAATGGAAATTTTGACATATTTTTCGGGGTAAGTTATAACATTTATTTGAATGTTGTTTTGGAATAAAAGTGGATAGTGAATATGTATATATGTGTAGTTTCTTTTGATACTCTTATATCATTGCAATGCATTTTGAAATGTATACATGTAGTGCATATATCAAACTTGTTGCCACATTTGAGGTCATACGTGGTAGATCTATTTTAAAATTCTTATTAATGGTGTTAGTAGCTACCCGTACACTCTAAAAAGTATCTGATATATCTCGTCCCTAGTTACTTTACCTTTGAATGTGGAGCCAATATGTTTAGTTTTTCTCTGGATATAATTTCTTGGCTTTTGGGAATTAGATTATTTTTCCCCTGGAATAGTATGCTGACAATTGAAGATTGTTATATTGAAGCTATATTCCCTATTAGTATCACAATTTACAAAGTCTTGTCTTATTCTATTTTAGTTTCTTGTTGTAATATTGTGTCATCAATACTTTGCTCCACCCATTAGATTTATTATGACAAGTTTTATTGTTGAAATGTGACTGCTTCTTAAAGATAACTAGAGGAAATGATACAACTACAAAAGTGGAGCATGAGGCATTCTTTGGAGAAATTACTAGGTATGCTATGTTTGATTATGTTGGATAAAATCAAAATTGTAATGTACCATAAGCATGGGAATTCAAAATATTGTGATAGAAATGTGTGCTTTTATTTGCATTTATTACTTGACTTGAAGATAACATTTTGCTGACAAATGTTGTACACTGAGAACACAGTAGGTGCCAAATTTATTCTATGGTGACATTTTATTTGCTTTGTTTATACATGTCATTTGGCCAGATAGTGGCCACTATTTCCCAATTGAAGAAAAATTGTTCGAGTTTCTTGCTTTTATGGGGAAAAATGACATTAACAACATTGCTGATGTTGAGGTATATATCGTATAAATCCTTTATGGTCTACTTTAGTTTATATTCTAGTGTTCATCAACTTTCATGTCTTATATTGAACAATTTTTCTTTTTCTTTTGCAGAAAAGGAACTCAGTATTGATAGTAAGAAGCAGGAATTGAAGAAAGAGGAGAACAATAACACTAGAGTGACAAAATGCAAATTAAAGAGAGAGAGAAGAGAATTGGTGTAGTGGTACTTGTAGAGCCAATATTTCGCATAATACACACATATAGAGATTGATGATCAAGTCTTCAGAGTTGGTGAATTCACTTGCAATGTCTTGGCAACACAATGATAATGTTTTGAAGCGATGAAACAATATTTCATGTGTAATTGTACTCCAACCAATATTAGGTTGGAAACTCATATTGCAATATTTGATATTTGATATAATATAATTTATGTGGTTGGAATTATTTATAGTCACACTTGATATTACTTAGTATTGTAATTAACATACGCAACTTTTCGTTTTCATATTAGATAAACATTTACATTTAAAAAAAAAATTTAGTTACAAGCTCATACTAATTAATTTATGTTGATTAATAAAAAACACATAAAATTAATCTAAAACTACTAAATAGGTAGTTTATGTTTATTATTGATGAACACAAATAAAATGAATATACGAATAAATTAGTTGTTTATAACGATTGTTAATGAAAGTGAATGAAATGAATATAAACTCCTAAAGTAGTCATTTATATAATGAATATGAAACTACCAAAAAAATATAAATGACTACTGCAAATGATAAATTTGTGATTACAAATGACGACTAAATTTTGTAGATATACGACTATTAGTAGCCAATTTACAGTATCTTATAACATGACTAAAATTTTGGTCATATTTCTTTGGTCATTAATTGGTTTTCTTGTGTGATAATTTAGTAATATATTTTGTTGTGTATTTGGTCATTAATTGTGCCAATTAATGACTAAATCAATGACCAAATTAATGACTAAATATACTACTAGAAATAAATTTGAGACAACTAATTAATGACTAAGCTAAAAATGACTAAAAGTTAGTCACGTTAAAAGACACTGTAAATTAGCTACTATTGGTCACCGACTAAAAAATGGTCGTTTATATGCAAATTTTAGTTATTTTGTTAGTAAATAATTAGCCATTTTGTACTAGTGCTCATTCTCCATATATTTGACCAAAAATTCCCAATGAACCTGGAATCCCTGTCACTAACAATAGAATTGGGCAATACAAAATGAACCCAAACATTTTGAAAATAAAGTTCAGTAGTTTGTTCAGTAGTAATGGTTTTCTTACATGGCATAAGTATACACATTTTACTGAATCCATCCACAACTACAAAAATATAATCATGTTGCTTTCTTGACATAGGTAGACCTTCAACGAAGTCCATTGAGACACTCTCCCATGGCCTTGATGTTATCGGTAATGGCGTGTATAATCAAAACTTCCTATTACTAGGATTACTTGTTGCACACATAGAAAAACCTCTTATAAACCGCGACACACTATCTATCATGCGAGGCCAATAACAATACCTTTGTAGATGCGCCACTATTTTTCTTACCCCAAAGTGTCCAACAATAAGAGAAGAATGAGCTTCTCTCATGACACTTAGCATATCTCCTTGTGGAATACATAGCTTTCCCAAATGAAACAACAAATTGTTATTCATGTGATAATATTTTTCTTCAACTTGAATCCCTTCACTCAAACTAGCATACGCATCTTGGAAATCAATGTCATGTGCATATTGTTCTATGTAAATCTCATGTACAACAAAATCATTTTTGAGTAAATTAGAAGCACTAATGATTGGTCTCGAAAGCATATATGCATCTTTATTGAATATACCTTTTTGTACCTTATAACCAAGTGAAATTGTTGAAGAAATCCCATCCACCTAAAATGTCTTGATTGTTGCAATTTTGTTTGTGAATACAAGTACTGTAATGGTTGGTGATCAGTGTGTACAATAGTCTCTTTACCCATCAAGTATTGTTTCCACTTCTTGACACTTTGTACCAACGCATATAGTTCTTTGTCATATGTAGGATAATTAGTCACAGCACCATTAAAAGTTTCTGAATGAAAGGCGATAGGCTTACCATGCTGCAAAAGAACTGCGCCCATGGCATAATCACTAGCATCGATTTGTATCTCGAATGGCTGTCTCAAATTTGGTAATGCAAGGACTGAAGCTGAACTGATATTTTATTTTAAAGCTTTGAAAGATTGTTTTTTTTCCTCCCCATTGGAATCCTTTCTTCACACTTGTCATTACATGCATAGGAGTTGCTATGGAAGAAAAGTTAGCAATAAACTTCCTCCAATATTGAGCTGCACCTAATAAACTTCTTACCTTGGTAACTGTTTTGGGTGTGGGCCAATTCACATTGGCCTCCACTTTAGAAGGATCAATCCTCAATTCTCCTCCTCCTATAATATGTCCCAAATAAACCAAAGAAGTCTTTCCAAACTTACATTTTGATATCTTAAGAAACAATTTCTCTTTCTTCAAAATATCAAGCACTCTATTCACATGTAAGACATGATCTTCTCTTGTTTTGCTGAAAATCAAAATGTCATCTAAGTACACAATAAAAAATTCATCAAGGAATGATCTCAAAACATTATCCATAACTCGCATGAAAGTTTTCGATGCATTACATAAACCAAAAGGCATAACTAGCCACTCAAAGAGTCCTTGTTTGGTTTTCAATGCAGTTTTCCATATATCACTATCTGCAATTCTTACTTGATGATATCCACTTCGTAAATCTAACTTAGTGAAAAACTTTTCTTCTTTCATCTGTTCAATCAAATCATCTATTCTTGGGAGTGAGTAACGATTTTTTACCGTAATCATGTTCAAAGCTCGAAAATCTACACACATGTGAAAAGTCCCATCTTTCTTTGGTATCAAGACTATGGGTGAACCGCATGGCGAGGTGCTTGGTCTTATGATTCCTTTATCCAACATCTCTTTGATTTGCCTCTTTATTTCAGAATTCTCCATTATCAACTTGCGATACATACCAATGTTTGGAAGAGGACAATCTTGCTGCAACTGAATCTCATGTTGAATTTCCCTTTTTGGAGGAAATCCTGTTGGCTCCTGAAACATCTCCTGATGCCCATTAACCACATCATATAAATCTGATTTCAACTTAGGATCACATCCCTCAAAATATTCATGATTAATATCAGCTTTAGGCTTAATATTAGGAAGAACAAAATTCTTACTTGAATTTACCAACCTCTTTACCTGTCCAACATTACGAAAGCAATGTTTGTCTTCTTGCGATGTGCTCTAACAATGAACTCCTTGCCATATTTGAATAAATGATACTTGTTCTCATGGAGATAGAAGATTTCTTTCCTGCCATACAAGTAAGGAATCCCTAATACAATACCAGTTATGTCAAGCGGAACCACATCTAATTCAACAATGTCAACAATGTTGCAGTGATTGCAAACCTCAATATACATTTCTTTGAAACTTGTAGATTTTCATCCTTACAAATCCAACCCAATGGATATGGTTTTGGATGTGGTATGGTCTTAAGGTTAAGTTTCTTGACCAAGTATTCAGAGATTAATTTTTCTTGTGACCCACTGTCAAACAATGTGTCAATCTTGGTATGCTTGGATATGACCCTCACATGAAACAGTTCTATTCTTTCTTCTTCATTTGGAGTGTTTATGTGACAGTTTGATGTACTGGTACTAGGTTTAGTTTCCATTTCTTTTCCCTTCATGTTCTTCAATCCCATAGTTGTATTTTTAGTTTCATCACTTGAATCACATCCTAAATCATGTTGAGTTGTAGCAGCAGTTTTCTATCTCCCTTTGTTATTGGGTTTCATTGGCCTCAATTCCGGATGTAATTTCAAAAAATGAGTTGCATCATGGCCTTCCTTTGAACAATGTTTACAAGTCACTTTTTCTCCCTCATTCTTAATAGATGCATTTTTTTTCTTTTTACCTTTTGAGGTATTTTCCTTGGCTTTACCCTTAAAAGGTTTCTTCCTACCCTCTTTAGAAATGTTCTTCCCTCTAGCTTCTAGATGTGTGGCTTGAAAATAAAATTCATCTAGACTGGTGGTGTTAAACATGAGAATAATATGTTTTAGGTAGCTATTTAAGCCTCCTATGTACTTTAGCAAAGTGTCTTGGCTCTGCAAATCCACCCCTAATAAGATAGCTCTTCTCCTAAATTCCTGGGTGTATTCTTGCACATTTTGTCCCTTTAATTGCCTAAAGTTTTGTCAGTTCATGATGGCTTTCTGCATATGATGTTGTTTAATAGCAGCAATAAAATATAACCATGATAGAATAATCTTACCATGTTTTTTTGATTTCCTCCTTTTTCTTGGCTTCTAACCAAACAAGTGTTGCATCTTCCATTCTCAAAGAAGCTAATTGAATTTTTGTATCATCATCTTGAAGGTTCTATATTCTTAAATAGACCTCTAATTGTTGAATCCAATTATCTGGCTTGTCTGCATTTACTTCACCATTAAACATTGGCAATTCAAACTTAACATCAAGTTTTAATAAAGGATATTTACCAGTGTTCTTGGACTTATGTGGATGATGTACTGAAGAAGTAGAAGATGATGATGATGATGATGAGGGTGAAGATGATGGCTCTCCATTGCCTCCATTGCCTCCATTTCCCTTCTTTGACTTGTCTTCATCATTTTGACCTCCTGAAGATCCTTTTTCCTTCTTTTTGAAGTTTAGATCCTTCTCCAGTCTCTCATTCCTTTCTTGATAAAGGATTCTACCCATCTCAGTCATGTCAATAAATGATTTCCTAAACACTCTTTCTTCCTCCTTAGGGTCAAATTCCTCATGGATTTCTCCTTCCTCATGAGGCATGCTTAATGGAGCTTTTGCTTCTTTAGGAGGTGAACTAGGTAGTGGATATTATGGAAATGTTGCTCGCCTTTGCTTTGGCTCCTTTTGAGACCCTCCTACTTCCACCAATTTTCCTTCTCCTCTTTTGAGCTTGAGCCTTATAAGCATCTAAAACTTGCAAAAAATTAAACAATTCTTTGCACTAAACAAAACCAGAGAAAAACTCCAGCTCTGATACCAATTTGATCTTAAAATGACTGTATTAGTTTTGATGTGCTAAGTGTCTTTCAGTTTTAAAAGCATGTGCATAATTGGTTCATTAGTTTGCATAAGGATCCAGGAGTTTTTTCATGATTTGTATACGATTTTTAGTGAATTAGAAGCATAAAATAATCACAAATAACATTGAAAAATAGTGTAAAATAGAGAAATGAGTCACCACATAAAATTTACACAGTAGGCATGATGAAGCAGTTCACCCCTCCTGAGCTACATTTGTTGGTCCAGCTCCCAATGGCTTGTCCATCTTTCATTATTCTCAAAAATTTTCTATTACATGTAGTTAAAATGATATAATTACTGTTTTCTCTACACCAATGGCTCCAGAATGCTCCAATTATACAAAAATGACTCTTCATTCACTCAGAATGATCAAAAATTGGGCCTCCTACACTTTTTCCCAGTATCTCCTAGGAAAGCTCCACTAAAAGTGGAGAACTATAGTTAACTAGAGTTAAAATTAGGCAGACCTCCGAAAATAGTGTGCCCCTAACTCCTCCACTGAAACTGACTGCATTAAAAGTGTGACGGTTGGGCGACGACCACATGAGCACCCCCAAACCATCAGTTAGAAATACAGTTAACGGAACTCACGGTATAAACTACGATTGAAAGATTTGAATCGGGGTTCAATGCTGGTGGGTTATCATTTACCGCGATGGTTGGTTGGCATTAACGGTTTCATGTGATACATAACGGGGACTGATGGTGGTTTGGGACTGATGAAGGTTCCCAACCCCCATGTTCATTTTCAATACACGATAATACAAACCCATAGCCTAATGATTTTAAGAACTAATGTGTAGAGCGAACGGTAATGTGTGCAAGTGCCCGGAGGGAGGCATGGGGGTCGAGCTCTGCAGACCCTTAAAAAATTTTACAATGCAGTTTCAAGGCCATGTGGTGGCCTCAGGGCTGGCTACGTGGTAGCTTCTAATTGGATGCTCGAAACCATACCACAAATAGAAACCTCACACTTGTCATCCAATGATTGGTCATGAGAAAGGAATATTATATTTTTTGCTGACTGTACATCCACTTTGCTGACTGTGCATCCCAGTAAAACTTGGTCAAACTGTCGTAATTATACCTATTTGGAATTTTGATCATAACGCAATATCTTCATCATATGACACCGGTTTTTTGAACCATTCACGGTGCCAGAATCAAGAAGACGAGATCTACGGAACAATCCTGGTTTTAACCCAATCCTGTAATTTTGAATTTTGAGAAAAAATTATGAACTCCTGATCAATGAAAGATAATGGCATAAGATTGTCAGAAGAACCTGAATCCAACCTACAATTATGGAGAGTAAAATCATGAAGAAGAAATGAAATGTAAAATAGAGGAACAGAAGCATCTACTTCTTCTACGTGAGGACCAAAAGTGACTACTGGTTTTTCTTCTTGCAAGCTCACAGTATCACTTATATCTTCAATCTATGAGAGATTAATGAATTCTGAAATTTCATTTTTATAACATGGTGTCTTGGCTAATTCAAGAAGAGGCACCTGAATCTTGACCTTCTCCAACTCCTTCGATAAATTGAAAACTTGAATTTTATTAAGAGTCTTCTTAGGTTATTCTTCATTCTTTCTAGGATTTAAATTTTGTTCAGGTATAGGAACGACCTTCTCCAAAATATTAGTATCAGCAGACCTGTTTTGGGAAGATTTAGCCTGTTTCACTTCTGTTCTATCTACTGGATTCACAGGTTGTTTCCCTTTTTCTGCTTGTTTTACTGAGTTATTTTGTTGTGGAGTCTCCATTGGAAAAGGAATAGAATATTGTTGTTCACCTTCATCATCCTACACCCTAGATCTCTTTCTAGATCTTAAATCATACTTATTATGTAACTCAACTTGCATGAAATATTTAAATTGCCTACAATATTCATCCATCTCATCTTGATCAAAAGACACTTCAACTTCAACATATTCTCCCTCACAATCTTCTTCTTCTTCATCTTCTCTCGTGTACATAGTAGATATTTGATCTTCAGATTATTTTTGGTCATCTTCTATTGAATGTCTAGGTGTTGATTCTATATACAGTGGTGCTTGAACTTGGTCTTGATCTCTTCTCTCCCTCTGCAAAATTTGCAGGGGTTGTTTTCTGAATTGATGATTAAATCCTCCTTTGTTTTTCTCTATTGGTCTTTGGGAATTTTGACTCTCCAATTCCATATTTACTAGCTTGTTTGATAAAGTTTTTATCACCTTTTTCATATCATCAATTCTTTGATCTTTTGGTGATTCCTATTTTTCTTTTCCCTTCTCTTGAACTAACTGCTTTTCTTGTATTTTCCCAACTGTAGTCATATTAGCTTAAATTTCTAAAGCATCCATTTGTATTTTATCAATATTATGGGATCTCCTCTCTCTAAGTGTAAAACTGAAATCATCTTCAAAATCCCCAGAAAAAACTACCTTTTCTCCAACAGGAGGGGGCTTCATCTCTACAGGTAAACTATTGTACAATTTTTTGAATATCTTAACAAACTTTGAAATGTCATCATCAGGTTTTATTTTAATTGCATTAAATTCTGTTAATGAATAACCATGATATCTCTTCTCTCCCCATATCTTAGTGAATTGAGTTTCTAACTCTTCCTAGTTATTAATTGAACCACTTTGTAAACCTTTGAACCATTTTCTAGCCTCTCCATTTAGAGACCGCACAAAAAGTCTCATTACAACATCAAGATGTTCTACATTTAAATTTTCATCAAAATTGAAAAACATGGGTAAATGTTGTTCTGTAGTTACTTCATCTTCTCGAGTGAAACGAGGAAGTAAATTGAGGTATTCTTGAGGCATGGCATTCATTGGTTGTGGAATATTAAGTGGTGCATATCTATTCATCAAGAAAGTTGGTGCTGCCATATTTACACCTTGAGTAACTTCTCCTTGGGTGAACAAGGCTGATGAACCTGCTCTGAAAGTGAATGAAGGTGGTGAAAAAACTAATATGGGAGTGGGTTGATGAAAAATGATAGAGGAACCAACAAATAGAGTTTGTTGAGCTTCTGTAAAGGTAAAAGAAACAAACTCAACGGAATGTTCTTCCAACTTAGGTTCTTAAAAATGAATGGGTGTGAAAGGTGAATCTTGTTCCAAGAAAGGGAGTTCCTTGAAGATATCTTCAAACAAAGGGTTATGAGAACTGCTGCCAAGAGCAGACAATGTAGGATCAAGTGTTTAAGGGGTTTTTGGTTTCTGAGCCCTTTTAGAAACCAATCTTTCTGTATCTAAAAAAGTAATAACTTTCTGCTGCGAGGTATCTAACCTCGTGTGAGGCATTTTGAAAGCCAAAATTATGAAAATAACAAACACAACCGAATATTTCCTCCTAACTAAACAGCCAAAGGAAATAGTATGAAAACCCAGGGAAAATGAACTTCGCTTCTTCGTCCCTGGCAATGCCGCAAAAAAATTTTGTTTCTTAAGAGACAATCCCTTGGATGTGGTAAGGAATCAGTGCTTAAGACATCTTAGAAATATATGTTACAAAACTTATAATATTATATGGTCTTTGTTTAATACCTTTCGAAATTAATTCTTTAATACCCTCAATAATTTGATATAATGAAAGAATTCACAATGCCATTAACTGCTCATATATGAGTGAAATGAAGAACTGGAAGGAAAAATAAAAATGATATGTTAAAAAACATAATCTATCACTTTAAATTTCAGGAGAACTTTATGTAGAAAGAATAGTTTGAGTGAAGGAGCACATATTAAGCTTATTTAACTCTTACTTACAGGTGTAAATAAAGAGACTGAAAACTACTTTAATTCACTTCATTCAAAGAAGAATAAACACAGAATGAAACTAGAAGGACAAATAAACATCAACAGATGTAGGAAACATGATATTGTTTCATTAATTTCTTAGAAAATTAAGTACAAAATTTGCAGTCATCCAAAGGTCCAAAACTCAGAACCCTCTTATTTCTTTCTCATTTTCTTAAATACATACAAGAATATTTTGTAACTACTGGAAATTCTCGTAACTACTCAAAACATCCAAAAATTTTGTAAACTACCTATTACATTTCAATTAAAGACTTCATTAGACTATCAATCTTTTCACAAGAAATAAAAATAAAATTAGAAGCATCAATATATTTTCTGGATTGTATTAGTTGTTGATGTGTCTCCTTCCGTTTCAACTGTGATGTCCTAACAATTTGCATAAACACATCTCCACCCAACTCAACCCCTTCTGCATGTGCCTATTGCGTTCCAATTTCTCTTTTCCTTTACTCTGCGTCGGGTCACATACCTGATTCTTTCTTCCCATGTTCAACCCTTTTTCCATTATCAAGGCGTAACAACTTTTAAGACTTCTGCACGTAGCGTGGGGTATTTTTCCACCCGATTCTAATCTCGTGCTCAACTTTTCTTCATAAACCGCCACAAGACTTGGACTTGAAATATATTCTATTCACCTCTGAAAAACGCATCGCATCCACCTTTCCATTGAATTTTGGCCTTGTGCATTCACAACATATTTCTTAGCACCTTCCCTCCTAAAATTGTGACGTGCGATGTGTGGTAAAGGCATGGATGAGGTGGAAAGAGGAGGTGGGGCCAATCAAAAATCACAATCCGCGAAATGAAAATTTACCGCACTTTTCACATTATTAAGTTCCAACTTCTGCGATCGCTGCTAAACCTTATCACGTGCGATGTGCAATATGCACCATCACAACTTAAATCACTTGTTGTGCAAAGAATTATCAATAAACACAAAAATCATCTATGTGCGATATGCACCATCGCAACATAAATAACTTGTCCTATGAAGAATTATCAATAAACACAAAAATTGTCGATGTGCGATATGTGCCAACCATCTTATGTGATCTAGTCCGTCTGTCGCTCACTATCATTTATGTGACTTGTTCCTCACCATTGATTTTCCCCCTTTACGCTTCTTCCAAAACTCTTAAGTTTTTAAGGAAAACTCCAATTCTCTGCCTTCGAGAAATCTATATGATTTCTTCGATAACAAACACGGTATCATTCAACATGCTCGTATATGTTCCTTTAACGAATAAACATGCTTGATTACTGACTTTGTTTTCTCCATAGTGCAACCCTCCTAATATTATTCGATATTTTGTAGCGCAAATCTCTCCCGAGCTTACGAATAAGCCCGACTCGACATGCCTTCACATCTCAGCACATAATGTTAATACACCAACATATAAGTCAAAATTATTTTTCAACATACAAAATTTTCTCCTTTTCTAACATATATGCTTTTTTGTATTTTGAAAAATATAAAAAACGAAATTGCAAATGAGCCACAACAGTCTGATTAAATATCAGGAAAATATGAAGCCTCTTTTTTCCAAAAAGGCAAGGGACAAATCCTTCCAACCATGAGATTTTTTACTAAGAGCAGATGTTAGGAGAGAGGAAAAAGGAGAACATGGGAATTTTGATCCCTTGTGGTTTGTCCATTTCAAGATATCTGAAGCAAAAATATACACCATCTTCTTACTAGAAAACTTGGATGGTGAGGTGCTTGAAAACCCTATGAATGGAAAATTTCTCAAGCTCTATTTCCAACATTAAAGAGGTCCATTTTCACCCACTTTATATTCGAATGATCCATTGTACATACCAATAATGTTTTAAGCTATTACTTCTTTTGTTTTTTATTGTTATGCACCTGATTAAATTGAATCCATGCCCAATAGATAGAGGCACTAATATGCAGGTTCTCAATGCATTGTTTGCAATACATTGTCCCCAATTGGAGTTGATGTTGTTATCTATCATACCCTCTCATATTTGTGTAGTAGGGTCCTATTTTTTATCCGAAAAGGAGTAGGCCAACCATTGGGACCCAATATCAGAAGGATTTGCAGATAACATATCATATCCTCGAATGGCTCAGAACCTCAGGACCTCAAAAATTCGTAACCACAATGAATTCTTCTTTAATAAAGTTTTAATCTGATACTAGGGCAACAAGGCCGAATTTATCAGAGGTCGAAATCTCAGTATATCAGAACTTTAGCATATCGAGACCTCGTAAGGATGAATATTGGAGCAGGTTGGAACCTCTGCGGTATATTTCCTCGATGGTTTATCTAAAAGGGACCCAAGATGGAATATCGGAGTAGGGGAATATCGAAGCAGGATGTCACAAGGTTGGTTATATTGGAAACTTGGCATATCAGAGCCTCTGAGCTCCTAAATAATTTAATTCCTTTAAAAGCACTGAGGTTTGCAGAGAATAATAATTATAAAGGAAATTATTGCAAAACCAAAGGACCGAGGGACCCCTTTCTGTCTCCTCCGATAGGAGACATGGCAGCAGGTAATTAGCTCTGAGAAGTTAACGAGGAAGATGATGTCAGCATGATGTGGTAGTATGGAGGAAACATGGGGTTAATTTGTGTGATACATGTCACCAATAAGATGACGCCACATGGATTTGATAACATCACCATGACATCATCCTGAATGTCGAAATTTTGGAGGTTGGAGTTTACGTAACTCCTGTCTAATTGTTTTATTGGAAAGTTCTGATACAACAGTGGAGATCTGATGTGACTGTCATTTGGTTGTAGAGACCCATAGAACAAAGGGTGTAGTGTAGGCCTAATGCCTGAGTTCTATGGAGTATTTCGGAGGAATGAGACATTGCAACTCTATTCTAATTGCAAATTGAAAAGGTTATGATATAGGAGACTTCTGATGTGGACTAACACTTGGTTGTAGAGTTCAAAAAACCCAAAGGCAGAGTGAAAATACACTAAGAGATAGGCCCCTGATAGGATTCTAATGACCTTAGAACCTAAGCACTAAGTCGTCGATCAGAACTCTCAGTCCCGTGGAGGAAATGCGATAAGGGGGCCATAAAAATGGGCCAAAGGCCAATCGATATTTTTGAATATTGTAATCTCATGTTAATAAGAAGTTACGATACACAGGGCTTCAAGATATGAAATATATGGGTGTATGAAGCCATTGGTCACAACAGATGGTCCTATGGTGGATAAACAAAAAGAGGTTAAGAATAAAGGTGGTTAAAGGAATCAAAATTTTGTGATTTCGTAACATTATTTTTAATAGAGTTATGATATGTTAAGGATCTAATATTGCATTACAAAGGAGTATGGAGGATGAATGGGTTGATAGCTAAGTAGATGTGTGTAGAAGGTTAGTGTTGCAAGAGTAATGATGACTACACATATCGTTGGGTCAAGGCGAGGAAGACCATGATTTGTAGAGAAGGGTGTCAAGAATTTATTGTGCTAAGAATTAAGCCGTCCCTGATATTGCTTGCATGCTACAGGGGATTAAATGAAGAACATAACCATCAGTTCATAGATGTTAGATGATCCAAAAATAATTTTTATCATAGGTTATAGTGTTTTAATAAAATAATTATTAATTTAAGATATTAAATTAATTATTATTATTCTAGAATATTTGTGAGATATTTAGAATTAGAAATTTGTTAATAAAAATTAGGACTCTAGAAAAGAGTCATTTCTTAGGCTCTAAATTAGGAGTAAAGTTAGTATTTTTGTTAAAAGCTCCTTTATTGTCAATGGACACTTGTTTAATTTCCAAGTGATCCATAGAGCTTATAAATAGGTTAGTTTTCCTATTTTCTTTGAATGTGTAATGAGAGAATGAGAGTGTGAGTTTACGTGTGTAAACTCCTCTAATTTTCCCTGTAATTTTTTGCTTGATCAATAAAATTGTGTGTCTGAGGACACTTCTGCTCTTTCATCTAGTATCAGAGCCACGGTGATGCAGTGAGGAGGAGATTCCAGCTTTATCAGGTTGTGGAAAACTCAACTCCGTTGAAGTGATCGGCAAAAGATTGGTATGAAATTTGCAATTTTTTTTTATTGATTTTAGATCTGCAAATTCTAAAATCATTTTTTTAAAAAGGCCAAAGAAAAATCTATGAGAAGTTTCAGTTTCAAATTGTTTGAGTAAAAAAAAAAGGGGGAAGCACTGTTGAAAATAGATTCTGCAATTCTGAACATTGTAAAAGCTTACATAAAAATCGATTCTGAACAAATCGATTCTGCAATCTGAACATTGTAAAAGCCTACATATAAATCGATTTTGAACAATCGATTCTGCAATCCATTTAAACAGCATGCCAAGTTAAATAGAAATTAAGTTAGAAAGTGGATTCTGAATTAATTTAGACAGCAAAATCGATGAGCACGATTTTGACAGCGTTCTGTGTTGAAAACATTGAACTAGTTAAAGCGTGAATATTGAACGCATTGATGTCGTGAAAACAACGTTTTAAAATAATTGAAACATTTTTTTTTTTAGCGTTCATTTCATCGTTTGAAACAACATTTTAAACAGAAAATAAGAACATCAAATAACCAGTGTTTTGATCAAGCGTTTCACCAGTGTTTCATGTGGCAATCTTCTTGGAGAAAATTGATTTTGCATTTTGAGCATTCTGGCATTTTGAGAAAATCGATTTTGAGCATTCTGGCATCGATTAAGCGTCCTCCAGCGTTTGGCATCAACAACATCAATAGCATTGACTTCCTGCAATTTCATTCCAGCGTTCACCGCGTTTGACACCAGCATTATGCACAAATTGAGCTAGCGTTTGAACTGAACCAGCGTTTAGCCCATTTGTTTTTCATTTGACATCGTTTGAATCACCATTTGAAAATAGGAACGAGCGTTCATTACATTTGTTTGAAGCAAAATTTCCAGCGTTTAATTGTGAAGTAATCCAGTGTTCTGCACTTTCACCATTCTGTACTTTCGCTGCACTTTGAACAGAGTTTTAAAATAGTTGAAGAAGCATTTGAAACACTGACTATAATTGAAGAGGTGCTGACCAATGCACTTTCATGTGAATTAAGAACATTGCTATTTTTTTGTAATTGGTGTGTTTTTTTTTATCTGTAATTGTGATTTGCAATTAAAATCACATTTTTGGAGCATTGTAATCGGAGTAATAAGGGTATTTTTTTTTTTTTAGGAGTAATAAGGGTATTGTTTTTTGGAGTAATAAGGGGATTTTTGTTTTGTAAATTTGTTTTTGGAGTGACAGTGTGACTCAAAGTAATTTTACTTTGAGGGGGGGTATTTTTTTTACCAGATTGTGCAAAAGCACCATTGTAAAAAGTCAAATTTTGAAAGTTTCCTTGTAAAAACTTGAGAAATTGACTAGAGCCAAGTGCAAAGCTCACTCAATTTTATCCTTTTTTTACAACTATTCGAGGGTCAAGGCCAAGCCCCGATAGTTCATTTTTTTGCGTCGTGTGTCGCTGTTGTGTTGCGCATCTTGATTTTTGGAGTTTGATTCGTGGTGTGAAGTCTTAACACTACAATGTCTAAGTTGATTAATTTCTTTTCTGATTCTGACAAGCTTGAAGGCTCAAAATATTACAAAACATGGCAACGCCTCATCGAAAGCACTCTTGTTTATAATGAACTATGGCATGATATTTGTGATGGAGATGTAAAGCCAAATAAACCTATAGATGCAGCTGCGCTAGCAAAATGGGAAGTTAAAAACGCCAAAGCATTAGCTCTCATTAAATCCTCTGTCAATGATGAAATGTATGTACATATCGAAAATGCTAAAGATGCATGGTTTGCTTTGAGAAATTTTAAAGAGTTGTTTAATACTCAGCCTCAATAAAAAAGAGTTGATCTACAATTAAAATTGTTGCATCAAAAATTGACTGAAGACAGAGATATTCTTGAATACATCTCTAGACTTAAGAATATTAAGCAGGAAATTGTTAATGCTGGTTTTCAAGCAGTTGATGATAGTTTTATTGTCACAATTCTAATTGTTGGGCTTCCTTATTCCTACACACATTTTTTAGAAACTTTGCAGCTCACAGGAAAGTTAGAAAAGCTAAATTTTGATGAGCTCTGCAAAATGTTGACTCAACATGATAAAAATTTTGGGAAGAAAAAGAAAGTTGGCGAAGATTTTTTTCTAACAGAAGCCAGTACTAGCAACTCCCCAGCTGACAATTCCAAAAACAAAGGCAAAGGTAATTTTAATCAAAATTGAGGTCGTGGTCACAGTCAAAAAAGAGGAAACAACTCCAACAGAGGCTTCAATTCAGGCAGAAACAATTATCAAGGCAGAGGCAATAATCAAAACAGAGGATCTCAGCAAGGCACAAGACAGAATCCAGGAAGAGGACAATCTCAAAACAGAGGACAAAGCAGAGGTCGAGGACAGTCACAAGGCAGAGGACAGTCTCAGGGAAGAGGCACTGATTTGAGTCAAGTTGTTTGCAGGTGATGTAACAGAGTTGGTCACTATGCTTCAGATTGTCGGACATCCATTAATAAAATTTCTAAGTTTCAACAGCCTTTAGCACAGTTTGCAAATGATCAAGATCAAGATGATAATGACTCAGAATATGTCTTTACTTCTTCACCAGCAATCCAAATTTCCTCTTATGTTAAGAGTGATTATGAAGATGCTTGGATTTTGGATTCAGGAGCGACTCAGCACATGACCTGTAGACGAGATTTCTTTTGGAATTTTCAAGAGTGCCATCTTAACTCCATCTTTCTAGCATATGATACAAAACATACGCCTTATGGAAAAGGTGCAGTCAAAGTTTTTCTCCCTGGCATTGGAGAAAAATTGATTTCCAATGTGTGGTATGTTCCCACCTTTAAGAAAAAATTGTTGTCTTTGGTTATGATTCGACAAGCTGGACATCAAATAATTATGGAAGATGGCTTAGTTAAGATTAATTCAGTTAAACAGAACTTTCAAACAGTGATGATAGGATATGAAGACGGAAAACTGTTAAGGATGAAAGGAACAGTTATTCCAAGGCATTCTGATTTTGCTGGGGCAGTTACTACAGGAATTTCACCTATAAGACTATGGCATGTAAGATATGGACATTTGAATTTTGATAGCCTTTCTCAATTGCAGAAACAAGGGATGGTTAAAGGACTTCCCACTTTCAACAAAGAAAATGCTAAATGTGAAGCCTGCATTTATGGAAAACAGAGTCGAGAAAGTTTTCCAACAAGTACATGGCGCGCAAACAGGTTGCTGCAACTAGTTCACAGTGATGTGTGTGGTCCACTTCAAATTTCATTAGGTGGTTGCAAATATTTCTTGCTATTTATTGATGATTTCAGTAGAATGACTTGGGTTTATTTCTTGAAAAACAAGTCAGAAGAATTTGAGAAATTTAAAAATTTTCGACAACTTGTTGAAAATGAGGTCAAAGAAAAGATAGGTACTCTCAGGACAAATAATGGGGGAGAATTAAACTCAAATGAATTCAAAACTTATTGCAGTAAAAATGGCATCAGAAGGAATCTTACCAATGTTTACAATTCACAGCAAAATGGAGTTATCGAAAGGATGAATCGCACATTGTTAGGCATGGCGAGATCCACGTTAAATTTCAAAGGGTTAAGTCCAACATATTGGGCATAAGCAATCCATACAACTGTCTATCTAAGAAACAGATCTCCAACTGCTTCTTTAGAAGGAATCACCCCTTATGAAGCTTGGTTTGGTTTCAAACCTAAAGTCAAACATCTTCGAGTTTTTGGATCCATCTGTTATGCCTTAGTTCCCAAAGAAAAGAGAACTAAGCTTGATTCAAGAAGTTTAAAATGCACCATGATCAGCTATTCAGATGAAAATAAAGGGTATCGTCTTTTGACCAATGGAAAATTTATTGTGAGCAGGGATGTCATTTCTGATGAAACAGAGAGTAAGAGTGTTGAAGAAATCGAAAATCTTCTTCACAAGTTAGAAACTAAAGGCAGTAAAAGGAAAGGAAATATGAAAATTCAACCAACTTCACCAAATTGGTATGAACTTGATTTTCCTTCCTCTGAAGATGAGTCATCTAGTCCATCTACTTCACCAAAAACATCTGGGTCTTCTAGCAGTTCATCAGTGTCTCCAATGAGCAGCAGTTCTTCTAACAGTGATTCTCCAGATTCACCACCTGAACGACGAACATCAGTTTACATTAATCCCCTCTACAATGATGGAGACTTCTCAGAACCTCAAACAAGTGAGCAACAACTTCCAAAATGGGCAGTTCAACTATTGAAAGATGTACGGCCTAATGAACAAAACAAAACAGGAACAAGGGAATCAAAACGAAATGAAGGCAATTTTGCTTTGATAGCAAATGATTTTACTGAACCTTCTTCTTTCCAAGAGGCAATAAAACATAAAGCATGGAAACAAGCAATGGTTGATGAATATCAAGCAGTTCAAGACAACAACACTTGGCAACTTGTTGATTGTCCTCAGCATGTTAAACCTATTGGATGCAAATGGGTTTATCGAATTAAGTACAAACAAAATGGTGATATTGAAAAGTATAAAGCACGCCTTGTTGCCAAAGGATTTGCGCAGCAGGAAGGAATCGATTATGAGGAGACCTTTTCTCCCACAGCCAAATGGAACACCATCTGCCTTACTCTTGCCTTAGCAGCTCAGAAAGGGTGGAAAGTTCATCAAATGGATGTCAAAAGTTCTTTTCTCAACGAGGACTTACAAAAAGATGTATACATGACACAACCACCAGGGTTTGAAGTTAAAGGGAAAGAACATAAAGTCTGTAAATTAATCAAGGCTTTATATGGATTAAAACAAGCTCCCCGCGCCTGGTATGCCAAAATGGATGAATACCTTCGCAAAGTTGGTTTTCACGCAGTGAATCTAATGATACTTTGTATGTTCTCCAACAGGGAAAATATCTGGTCATTCTCATTATGTATGTTGATGATTTGATCATTACATGCAACAATGATGATCACATTGAATAGGTGAAAAAGGAGTTGCATGCAGATTTCAAGATGACAGATTTGGGACTACTTCACTACTATATTGGAGTTGAAGTAAGCCAACGTCCACATCAGATCTTCATTTCCCAGAGAAAATATGCAGCAGAAATTCTTCAGCGATTTGGAATGCAGGATTGTAAGCCTGTCCTTACCCCTATGGAACAAAACTTAAAACTTTCAAAATTTGAAGGGGGTGAAAGAGTGGACAGTACGACTTACAGACAGTTGATTGGCAGCTTGATTTATTTGAAAACCACTCATCCTGATCTATCTTATGCAGTCAGTGTTCCTTCACGTTTTATGCAGGAACCATTAGACAGCCACTGGAATGCAGCCAAAAGAGTTCTTCGATATATCCAAGGAACAAAATATTTCAGCATGGGAAGCAGCATGTGAGATTGTTTGGTTACGTCAAGTTTTACAGGACTTGGGGATTCCTCCAGCAGAAGCTACTTCATTATTCATCGACAATCAATCAGCAATAAAGCTTGCCAAGAATCCAGTTTTTCATTCAAAGACAAAGCATGTGGACACCAAGTATCATCATATCAGATCTCTCATTGCAAAGGATGTCATCAAGCCAGTATTTTTCCCTTCAGAAGATCAGACCTCCGACATTTTCATAAAACCTCTTGGCAGAATAAAGTTTACTAAGTTCAGGGATGAACTTGGTATCTGTTGTAATGTATCTTTGGATCATAGGGGGGAATGTTAGATGATCCAAAAATAATTTTTATCATAGGTTATAGTGTTTAATAAAATAATTATTAATTTAATATATTAAATTAATAATTATTATTCTAGAATATTTGTGATATATTTAGAATTAGAAATTTGTTAATAAAAATTAGGACTCTAGAAAAGAGTCGTTTCTTAGGCTCTAAATTAGGAGTAAAGTTAGTAGTTTTGTTAAAAGCTCATTTATTGTAAATGGACACTTGTTTAATTTCGAAGTGATCCATAGAGCTTATAAATAGGTTAGTTTTCCTATTTTATTTGAATGTGTAATGAGAGAATGAGAGTGTGAGTTTACGTGTGTAAACTCCTCTAATTTGCCCTGTAATTTTTTGCTTGATCAATAAAATTGTGTGTCTGAGGACACTTCTGCTCTTTCAATAGATGCCATGATGTCGTACATTTTTATCTTTGTGCAGTGTGACTGAGAATTAATTATTAGTATGGAGATCACTTAGAGGCCCATTTTCATTGGTTAATGAGCAAAAAATGTGATCAATTCATCAATCCCCCACAACTATAAATCATCAAACCACCACGAACCCAGATAATGGATCCTCGGTCCACCTTAGGAAATAAGAGGAATCAATAATGGATATATTTTTGTGTGTCAATTATGACACCTCATGTTTTTCATGTTTTTTAAATATTTCATCTCAAGAAGGAATCAAAATATGTTAGGTAATCATTATGATAACTAGGCCACTCACATGCTCAAACAACTTGGAAATTCATACAGTTGTAGCACTCAAGATATTTTGTAACTATTTTTTTGGACTCTCTCCCTATAAAAGGGAAGAGGAACTCAGTAGTAAAGGTTCGATTTTCTCATTCCTGAGTTGGTAATTGTTTTACAAATTTCACAAGTCTGGGCCTGTGATATGTATTTCATTTTTTAATATTAATGAAGAAATTCCTTCTGATTCCAAGAATTTGGATATGTAGTATGTGTACTACCTTTGTGTGTCACTTCATCTATATTTTTCTTCTTTATAAATTGTGTAAATGTAGCTTCTAGATTCATTCTTAAGTTAGATATTTACTTATTTTATGATATAACAAATAGTACCTATGATATATTGAGTTGAAAGCCTTAAAACACACTATAATTTTTTCACTTCATTTCCTTTATCTTTTCATAGTTCTATTGGGATTTATTACATAGGATTTAGTGTTTATCCAAACCTTTGCACTAGGTTCCTTCCTTATATTTATCCTTATCATATTTACTAAAATGGATAATCAAGTTACATTATCTGTGTGTAGGCCACCAGATCTGAAAATTTACTCCTGCGAAGGATATATTTTTTTTGTGTATAATGGATTTTCCTCTGAGAAGGGTAATTGAGCCAAATTTGAATCATTTTACATTTATCTCTTAATTATAACTAATTCATCTTCAAAAGAGACTAAGACTTCCTAGGCATTGACCTCTCCTCAACCTAAGGATTTTCTCTAGTAGCTACAACAATAGGGAATCATAACAATAGGGAAATTCATAGCCTCATTTTCAATAGTGGAAACACCACTCCATGCCATAATAGTAAGTGGTAAGAGTTTCTAGTGTGGAAAGCGTCAATAGAGGGCCTTTAAGGAGTTAATAAGTGTAGAAATTATTTACAATATGCATGTATATATCCATACTCTCCTGATCTAACAATATTTTATCTTCTTGCTAAGTACATAATCCTTCCATTGTTAATCTTTTGCGGAAATTTAAAATTAAATTGTAAACACATGAAGCAATAAAAACAATCGCACATAACACAGTTGTTTAATGGGAAATCCTAAAGCTAAAAACCCCAAATATCATATATTATGTATCATGGAGATCATGTAACAATCTCATACAAAGCTTATTACATCAAGCTCTCACTACAATCAATCGTCACACACTAATAAGAAGAAATCTACAAATCCATGCACTGATTTCTTGCCACATGATGGCCTACCTCCACTGCACAATCCCTACTGAAGAAGACCCCTGAATGAATTTGAATCTACCTTGCTTGCAATGCATAATCCTCATTGGCAACTCTAATGTGTGTGTGGTGCAATGAATGCATCACTATAGTCACAACATATAGTCCATCTTTCCCTTTCACCTATCTCTCCACTAGGTCTCCACTAGAACTGGCATGCACTGTAGTTAACTGTTGTATTTGTTTAGTTGATTAATGAGTTATTATTTTTGAATTAATTAACTAATTAATTCACTCGACTCCCACTAGTGTATCATTCAGTTAGACTAGATATAACTAGCTCAATTTATTTTAACTCCATTAACTGAGTTAACTGAATAACAACTCCATGAACTACTCTTCCAACTCTGTCATAACTTTTCCACTTCAGTTGTAACTGAGTCCTCCATGCATGAACCATCAGTAAACCCTAGGAATTGTGTAATTCCTTCAGCCCACTAACTTGAAAAATCTGTACACTGAAATTAAGTGCTCCAAGAGAATAAGTTGTTGTTTATTGTCGAATTATTATTAAGAGCTAATAATAATTGACACTTCAATTTTTAGATCGATGATCTATAAATAGACTTCGTCCAATATTCTAAAAATAGAATTTCATCTATTTTTCCAACTTGACCAACCATCCACAAATAACATCCTGCAACTTCTAAAATATGAACACCATGTCTAAAAATAGACTTACACCTAAAAATAGCTTGCGGGCACACTTAGTGAAGGTGATTGATTTTCACTAAGCTCATCATCTTGTTGAATCTCAACACTCCCTCTCAACAAGATATGGATTATCCTTCACCCCAATCTTGCCTCTATGGTATTCAAATTTTATCCTAGTGAGTGCCTTCGTCAAAATAACTGCATCCTAATCTTCCATAGGAATGTACTGAAGCAACATGATCTTATGCTGCACACAATATTTGATATGATGATACCAAATATCATCATCCGTTTGTCTGTACCATAAGCCATACTCAGATTTTCCCCTGAGATAACTCAGGACATCCTTGCCTGCCTTCCAAAAGAGCTTGGTAGGTTTAACCATCGCTTGTGAAAGTTGGTTCACCGCATAGCATATGTCTGGTCTTGTATTAACTAAATACATGAGCGAACCCACCAACTGTCGATAAATAGTGGCATCCACTACCTCTACCCATGTAGCATCCTCTTTCCTCAAATTTCCTGGAACAAGAGTGTTGATAGGCTTGCAGCTTTGCATGTGAAACTTCTCTAGTATCTCCCTGGCATACTTTCTTTAAGACACAAACAATTCACCTTCCCGCTGCCATATTTCCGATCCAAGGAAATAATGAAGGAGGCCCAAATCCTTCATCTCAAATTCCTTTGCAAGATCCGCCTTGCATGAGTGTATCAACTAATCATCACACGTTAGTATTAAATCATCAACATAAAGAACATTGATTAAAAGCTTACCCTCCACCACAATTTGGTACAGGTTTGCATCCGCCTCACTCTTGATGAAGCCAAGTCCAGTGAAATAGCTATCAATCTGTGTGTACCAAGCACCAGGCACTTGCTTCAGCCCATACAATGCTCTTTTGAGCCTGCACACATGTGACTCGTTGCTGAAGATCTCAAATCCTTCAGTTTGCTCAATGTACACCTCTAACTCAATGATCCCATTAAGTAATACAGTCTTCACATCCATCTGATGAATGTGCCAACCCATATGCACTGAGAGAGCAAGGATGGTACTTATGGAAGAATACCATGTGACAGGTGCTAAGGTTTCTTCATAATCAATCCCCTCAATCTATGAGAAGCCTCGGGAAACAAATATTTCCTTATACTTCTCGATGCTCCCATCAGCAACTTGCTTTACCTTGTAGATACATCTTGATCCTACAATTGATTTTCCCGCCGGCCTTGAAACAATATCGCAAGCACTATTTCTGACAATGGAGTCATACTCCTCCACCATGGCATCTACCCATGTGGGCTCCTGCACTTCTTCTTCAAAATAAGATGGCTCTTTCACGACACACTTGCTCATAAGAGCCATGTACCTAGTAAATCAGTTAGGTAACTGTCTCTGTCTGCGCTGTGATGTAGGGACTCCTACATTCTATGCCGCATCAAGCTTAAGTCTCTCAACTTCTGTGGTACACTTTTTTCCTTGTCTGATGTTTGGTTCTGCATGAGTGGACTCCTCCACTCCATGAATCTCCTCCTGTGGCTGATCCACATCTAGAGGCTCATCTTTGGGAACAAGAAGTTCCTCCCCCGCGTGCAAGTGTAGCTCCGTCTCAAGCGATAACTTCATGGCTTTCACCTCATTGAATTTTATATCCCGTCACACCACAATCATGCGACTGTCTAGAAAATATAGATGATAATTATGGGGTGTTTCTGTGTACCCCACAAATATCCCAACTTCTACAATCGGCTCCAGCTTCTTCCTGGCATCCTTTGTCACATGAATGTAAACAAATGAGCCAAAAATATTCAAATGAGAAATATCAAGCTTATTACTAGTAAAATATTCTTCAAGTGTACTCATGCCAAGTACTCTATGAGGACAACGGTTTTTAACATAAACTGCAGTCTTGCACGCTTCTGCCCACAAGTGCATCGGTAGGCCCTGGTCATGCATCATCGCTCGTGCAGCACCCACGATCATTTCGTTCTTCCTCTCCGTGACCCCATTTTACTATGGGTTATGAGGCACTATGAGTTCTCTTCGAATTCCTTCTTTGCTACATAAGTCTTTGAATTCACCCGAGATGTATTCACAACCATTATCGCTCCATAGAGACTCACTTGCTTCCCCGACTCCTCCATAAATGCTTTAAAATCACTGAACTTTAAGAATTTTTTGCTCTTCTTCTGCATGAAGAAGATCCAACATATACGATAATAGTCATAAACAAATATGACATAATACATGTGTTTTGTTGTTGAAGCAACCGAGAAAGGTCCACACCCGTCTGTGTGAATTCTCTCGAGGATCATCGAAGCACGATTCTCCTTCTCATGAAAGGTGTGTTACACAATAATTTGTCACTGTCCTTGTACTCCCCATTCCTTGATCCTGGAGGATCCATATAGTGACCCTTGTGTACTTTCCAAGAATGGAATACATACCCTTGAACCACATTTTGTCTGCCAAATCATCTCCCTTTACAAATTTTCTGAAGATTCTTTGTAAGAGCTGGATTTTCAAGGTTGGCGTTATTTCTCAGTGTTTGACCCACGTCGATAGTAGAGATTTACACTGAGGCCTGCGTCGATCCTATTTTGGAAAAAAAATTTAAATAGAAAGGAATCTTCCATTAATAGAAGCTTCGTGAGGCGGCGAATTGGAAATTTGTTATGAGGATATGGCCAAGGAATTCCCCTTTGGGCTTCTTGTTCCCAATAAATAGGAACTACTCCAAAGGATAAGATCTTTTCCCCATCATTTGAGGGCCCATAACCTCCTCCTCCATTGTTATATAAGGAGACCTCCTTCAATTCTACAGCGTTAGTTCTTTAGTTAGTGGGTTAATGAGTAATCATAGAGAGAAGAAGCAATCACAGCTTCAGGAGAATAGTGCAGAGTGTGATTTTTTGTGTGTGTTGAGAACATAGTGATATTTTGGACCTTTTTTCATCAAGGTGTGGCAAACATGCTTGGATACAGACCTGCCGAAGGAGAGCTTCAACATCAAGGCTTGGTTTTAAACTCCCCTTGTCTTTATCATAATAAAATGCATCTGATGTTTATCTTCCACTCTTGTTTACAATTATAATGAGATTTCTAACATTCCTTGATCAGTTAGATAGGTTGTAATTGTTTTTATGTTTCTTGTGGTTTTACGCTTGTCGTGGTGTCTTGACTATCTGTACAGGTAATAGAACGTTGGTAGCAGTGTGTATCGAGTTTGAGAAGAGAGACAGATCAAGAAGCTTCGACAGAAGACGAAAACATAGCATCATAACAAGGTAGGTCATCTTCCTTGCTCTGAATTTCATTTACAATCTAGGAAGGTAGATGTTAGTATGTTCCCGTGGTTGCTAGACCCACCCTAGGGCTAGAGGGATCGCCTCTATCCGCAGAGGGGATTTACCTGGACAACAGATTGGCAACTCTGTTGGGGAGTTTCCTTCGAGTTCATCACTCTTTGAGATCTTATTCATTTGATGGATTTAATCAAATTACCATTTCCCTATTTGTTCCTATGTTTTTCATCAATTACAATCTCTTAGTTTTTGCTTGAAGTGGTGAGTTTGGTCTTGGTTGGAAGAGATTCTTTGTTTTTTCCTATTCAGGCATTGGCGATTTTATTTTCTGATAATAGCGCCGATTGGTGCTAGTTGTCAATTAGCAACCCATGCCAATTGGCCATTGGCGCCAGTTGTCAGTGAGCAAGTCATGCCGATTGGCGCTACTTTCACCCACAAAAGTCGTGCGAATTTCAGAGTGTATGAAAAATTGAGGTTTTTTCCCTAAATCCTTCACCAGTGTGTCTTGCCCTTCTGGTCCTTTTCTCTATATGATTTACACATTCTCCCCTCTACTTTTTCATTGTGAGCATAGATTACATTTCTCATTGTTTAACTGAAAAGTATTCTTTCTTTGATTGCTTGATGTAAAAGGGAATGAATGCCTTGTTTTGAGCTCATGCTTTGGAAGTCCTTTTTGTGCTTGACCTTATATGTCTTGTAGCCTTTTGAGGAATTTTGTTACAAAGTGTTTAAAACAACGATTTCATTCTTAGTGCTTGTTTGCATCTTTTTGCATTCATCCTTCATTAAGGAAATCTACGTTCATTTAGTTTTCGTCTAAGAGTTTTCTTTTCGTTAGAATGCATTAGATCACATTGCATTGACGAGTATTTTTTGAGATTTATCATTGAACTTAGATTACATTGTTTAATGATTGAAAGCTAAAAATCGCATTGAGTACATTCTCTTTCATTAAAATCATGCATTAAGTAGATTCTCATTTCATCGAAAAATGCATTGAGTGCATTCTTATTCTTGAAAATAAAAAGGAAATTGTGCATAGATTACAATTGCATAGTTTTCAAAAAACAGAATTTTGCATAGATCACATTGCATAATTCGCATCGTTGAATGTTTTAGATTACTTTTGGATAGTGAAAGTCATCTAGTTTGGAAAAGTTTCCTTTGTTGTTTGTTGCATACTGGATTGAGACTCTTCCCTTAACTAGATAGCATTCATCGAATTGAAATATTTCTTGGTATGTAGCTTGCATTTAGGGACTTTTGAGATCCAAAAATTCGGTAGGACCTTGGAATAGAAACATAAATAGAAGATCAACTTAAAATTTACTCAATTAACCTAAGGAAACATTGAAACTTAACGACACATTTAGTGGTTTAAGTTAGAGACGTGTTCTGGCATCTTTAAATCTAGCAGCTGTCATTCGCCATCCGGCTTCAGACAACACTAGTACAGACTTGTGCTCCCTGTACCGTTGAATATATAAAGGGAGACCTATCTAGGTTGCAATCCTTTTATCTGTAGGAAGCCAAGTCTGCCACCTTGTAATTGTGATACACCTAACACAACATTTGGGGAGGCTACCTGCATGTACGTCAAGTCCTTGGTCAATTCTTCTTTCATTTGATCACCAAGGTGTATATGGCAGTTCACAGGAACCTGGTACACCCTTTTACCTAGACTACTTGAGCAGTCATTTTCGATCTTTACTAACTCCATAAATTTGAAAAGAACATCGAGCACTTGTCCTTTCATGCTCGTTTC
The DNA here is from genome assembly GCA_034641835.2 of Pinus albicaulis. Lineage (NCBI taxonomy): Eukaryota > Viridiplantae > Streptophyta > Pinopsida > Pinales > Pinaceae > Pinus > Pinus albicaulis. The sequence goes on along the minus strand of CM076577.1, from coordinate 157,821,634 downwards.
AACCTGAAAGTGATAGAGTTACCTTTTTCTTGTTTCTCGACTCTTAAAATATGAAATGACGGATTTTTGTTTCAGTGCCTTAAAATCTTAACTGCCCACAAAATATTCCTGGTTAAATTTATTTTCCTTAGAATTTTGTTTTACGGTTGTTTCTAATGGAAATTTTTCCGGAGTTTACCAACCAAGGAATCCCCTCAGAAGGAAATCCTGTTCATTTTCCTACTTTTGGGAATGTTGGTGCTCCTTATATGGCAACGTTGTCTCTTCCAGGGTTAACTGTTGGTTTGCCCGTTTGGTTTTTTTTAGCCTCGGTGGTCCTAAATGCCCTGATCTCTGTTCAACCATCTCCTCCACCTGAACAACATCATGTTGATTCTAAAGTGGACCCCTCCTCTTATACTTTTCCTGGTGAAATTCTGGATTCTAGTAACTAGGTGGCTAAGAAGAAGAAGATGAAGACGAAGAAGAAGAAGTCAGATAAAGGAGAGGCTCGAGCTGTGGCTATTACGCCTAATAAACCATCCAACCTTCCACGAAAAGTAAAATTTCCTTGCATGTTGTGCAAAGGTGACCATCTTCTTCGAGGCTGCCCTAGAATTCCCAAGGTACTTGAAGCATGGTCCGATGGTCTTCCACCGTTGCCTTTGGCTTCCGAAAGTCATATCGATAGCACGTATTCGACTAGTACTAATAAGACTCATAAGAAACAAGGTACGATTACCAATCCCTGCAGGTTTTGTGAAGGGCATCATCCCATTCACCTTTATCCATACATGGATGAAGCCACGAGAGTGTTGGAAAACCCTACTGTTTCTGCACCCTGCCTTCCGGCTGGTTACGAGAAGCTTTCTTCGAGTCCTCCGCTAGTTGATTCAACGATCAGTCAAGAGTCGTCCTTGGTTGATCCCGTTCCCTTGGAAATTCAAAATCATGAATCCATTCTTAATCAACCATTGACCACAGAATCGGTTGATCTGACCCTGCCAGTGGTTCATCGGGTCTTTTCCGTCGAGAGTGGATCTCATCCCCCTCAGGTTCTTCTTGTTTCTTCAGATTCCTCGAACTTGGAGAAAGATACTCCCGTCCCTGTGATTCAAGAAGTTGCTCCTCCTTCTCCTGTGATGGAAGTCTTGGAGGATGATCCTATTGCTCCTGTAACACTAGGGGATGACCATCTCATTTCGATGGTACCCCCTCCAAGTAGTTTGGTCGCTTCCTTTGATTGGAGTTGATTTGCAGGATACCGCCTTCCGTCTTATGTGCCTTTTGAGATAATGGTACAAACCTTTGATCTGGTCGCACCTAGCACCATTATAGATGAAGGTGCATCTGTTAGTATTATTTCTTCAACTACTTGGCAAGATTTTGGTTCTCCAACGCTTGTGCCAGTTACGAAGAATCTGTTGGCTTTTAACAAAGGAACCATTCAACCATTAGGGATCCTTCCGAAGTTTCCTGTTACTTTGGGAGGAAAAATCGTCTATATAGACGTGATGGTTGTTCTAGGCCCCTTGGATTTTAATTTAATATTAGGGTGCGACTATAATTATGTCATGGGAGCACTTATCTCCTCCCTCTTTCATGTGATCTGCTTTCCACACAAAGGGCGAATCCTGACCATTGATCATCTTTCATTCTTTGGTCCTGACGTGACATCTGGTCCACCATCGTCCTTTCCGGGTCTTTTTTCGCCGGTTGTATCTTCCCCACCACAAGTTAATTATGTGGCTACCTGTCCCATGCCCACATTTAGTGATAGTGCCGTTGTGCATCTTGTGTTGGGGGCATTGGGTCCTAATTTATGAGATGTTGTTCTCCCATCCGGTGCAGAACTCTTGGAAGCCATGACTTCTTATCCATCATGATGAGTTGTCTTCGGAGCAGGGTTCATTTTCTTGTGTCAAGCTCCTTAAAAAATGAAAAAAACTCTCTCAAGGATAGTTCTTCTTCTATATCAACCTCGTTAAAAAATGAAACAAAATCGTTAGAGAAATTTTTTTTTTCTTGTGTCAAGCTCCTTAAAAAATGAAACAAGGTCATTGTTGTGCTCAACTTAGTGTTCCTAAATTGAGGTAATAAATTATCAACTAGGGTTAGTAAACTGCTGAAGTGAGGTGCACTATATGTGCCTAGCTATCTGTTTCTCACTACGTTGTGTTTAGTGTTTTTATGATGTTTTTGGTTTTGTGGTTTTATGTTAAGAAGGAAAAGAACTAAATGTTGGAAAAGAACAGTTGTTGGTCACACTAAAACAGAGCAAAACCTATACTAAAGAAAAAAAAATGCAAGGTTTGATAATGACTCATAGCAAGAAAATAAATCACAACATGAACTCAATCTCTCATAACATAAACTCATCCTATTCATTCATTAGAAATATATTGGAATAGCTTGAGAAAAGGACAAGTTTAGTGCAAATGAGGTTCTCCTAAGTAAACAACCATCTTACAATATTACAAAGAATCTCATCCATGGCTAAAATTTTATTGGAACACAATTGGAAAAAGATTATTTGTAGCACAATAAGATTTCTACTCTGAATTAACTTGTAATGCTAAGGTTAATCCATTCTGCAGCTCCACTTGTCACTACTAAGCCTTATTCGAAAGTTAGAGATTTTTTTGAATAGTCTTTTGGGAAAAAGGCTTGTTTGTGATATTGCAAAAGATTGCAGAACAATCAAGGCCTTAAACTGATATCACTAACTCATTCCTGTCCATATGATGATGCATTAATAGAAAGTCGGAACAACATTAGTTTGTAAACAATGAAGGCCATGAAGTCTAATTTTGACATTTAACACAACTTAAAGGACAATGGATAACACTGAACTAGAATGCAATTGATCAAACTCGAAACACAGTGATCATAACTAAACTAAAATGCTTTTAGCCTAACTTTGAAATACAGTGCACTGGAATTGAACAGAATGTCACTAATCTAACTTAAAGTATAGTGAACAAAGTTAAACTAGAATTCCCTTATCAAACTTGAAACACAGTGACAGAATTAAACTAGAGTGACATCTACCTCCGGAGTATTTCAACTGAACTAAAATGAAACTAATTCTATGAAATGTTTTAGCTCTGTCTCATTCGGAGTTAGTGGTTTTTTGGAATAATTTATAGAATAGGATTGGCTGCAACATGTTATGTAAATGAGCATGAAAGCATAAAATTCAACAAAACACAACAAAGCTCTAAAACACCACAGCTATGTCTCATCTAGAGTTAGTGATATTTTGGAAGAGTTTATAAGATCACGACTAGCTGTAACAACTGATGTAATTGAGCATAAAATCATAAAGTTCAGAGAAATGCAACTAACTCCTAAAATACTACAGTTGTATCCCATCCAATGTTAGTGGTATTTTGGAAGAGTTTGTAAGGATAAGACTAACTGTGGCATCCGCTTCAAGTAAGCATAAAAACACAAAGTTCAGAAAATTGATTAAACTAAGAATGAAACAAGGCTAAGTTACTTATCTAAACCATATGAACAAAGCTTCTCAGGTAGCAGGGGCCCTCTACCACCATATTAGCATGCAAATCTACTCAATATTGACTCAGCTCTTGCAATAAAGTGATGCTTCTTTCATTAAAGGAGAAATTCTTCAAAAAAAAGTATTTACGGTCTTCTGAGATCTAGCAATAAAACACAAATCTAGCTAGCTGTTTCTCGGTCTCCCAGGCCATAGTTATAAAAAAATTACATAACTGTCTTTGAGATCAAACAGGAATAATTTTCTTTCCCAACTAAAATCAAACTAGGACTCTCGTGGTGGCCTCATATTATGATTAAGGACATCTGTACAGTCCTTGTCCTATTAGAAGTCTGTCTCCTAGTTTTGGTTTCCCACGTGCATAATCACCTGTAGACTCGAGCTCAGACTTCGTGGAGAGCAAGAAATGATGGGGGAGTGATGTGGAATACGAACATATGTGTTTTTCCTTGAGGTGACACCTGGAACCTGCGTAAACATGAAGATAGCTACGGAATAGGCGACTGGCTACAGAATGACTGTGTTTTGTAGCCGAGTCCAGTCAAAAATTGCTACAATAACAAAATCATGAAAACATAGCAAGTTAGTCATTATATACATTCTTAAAGTAATCCTAATCAATCCTATTGATCATTTAAGCCTGTAATTGATGAGGGACAAAGAAAATGAAGTGAAATGTGGTGGAAAAGAAGGACATATTTGGGGCTCAACATACCCCCACTACAAGGCTTTTGCATGTCCTCGTGCAACTATTCCATGTACTCTGAGACCTCTGCTAGGACATCTAAGCCTCTTCTTCTGATTTTCCTGACAGTCAATGGCCTTCTGGGCTTCCTTATGACTAACTTGAATGTCAAATTTGTAAGTGCCCCGCTTAAATTTTTGTTTTTCTTCTTCAATCTTTCACTGGCCTTGTGCAACTTTTTCATTTGTAGAGACAAAGTGGTATTCATATCACCTTTGAGCTTAACCTGCTCCCTTAAAATTTCATTCTTATTCTTGATATGCCTATTGAGTATTTATAACTCATATTTATCTCTTCTTAGCATATCAATTGCAGATTTTGGTGGACTAGGAGTTCTGTCTCTATTTTCTGAAGCTCTCTTCTCTAGTGTCTCAACATAATTGTAAATTTCTTGTTGTGCTGGGTATATTTCAGGAGCTCCTTCATCAAAATCCTCCTCATACTGATACTCAGGTGATCTAGCAATAGGTGTTTCTTCATCCTCAATGTTTATGATTCCAGTTTGTCTAACCTCTTTTTTCTTTTGTATACCTCTAAGCCTGTGACTCTGTCTCGGTTGAGATGGCCCTTCTCCTCTGTCTTTGGCATATTTTATTATTATTCTCTCCTTCTTAAGCTGCTTTTTAATTTGAGCCAATTTCTCAGAAATCATCTCTTCACTGTCCTCTTGTATTGATTTACCAGTTTTAGTTTCAACAACCTTGGAAATTTCCTTTCTCCTGCTTCTTCTTATGGGTTTGCCTTCAGGTGGAGATTCCTTGGGTTCCTCAAAGTGATTCCTTACTAGAAACTCATCCCAATTATCTCCCATTTTTACCAAATGATGTTCAATTAAGATTTTGACTAATCCATGGTGATACAAGGTTGTTTCCAGAAATTAAACCCTCTTTTGAACATTTGAGGCCATTCTCTTTAAGCTATGAAGTAGGAAAAAGGGAAAATTTATTTCTTCTTCTAAGAAATGCATCATTAACCGAATATGATAAACATAGAGGGTACCAAATCTTCCTTCACAAGTTATAATTTTTTGCAAAATGAGTAGCATGTTCCTCCATTTATTCTTCAGTGCAGAGCTAGGAATACCTTTCTTAAAAATGGAAACATCCATACCTGGTGTTTTGAGTATTTGCCTCCATGCCTCATTATGAAATTCCCTATTTTTGAACCACTTTTCTCCTTGCCTGGGTAATTCCGTTGCTTCTGCAATGAAAGCCTCTGTAATGGTGAATTTAACATCTCCTATTTCAACCTCCGCTCCATTCAAGGACCGTGCAAATGTTTTAGTCACCTCTTTGTGAAAACCATTGAATTTTTCTAAAAATTGCAACCACCCAGCCTGCTGTAGCATTTCTTTGATTTGTGGATAGCCTTCCAAGTACTTGGTTCCAACTGGTTCAGTTCTTACTATGAGACCCATAACTTATCTTTTCAACCTTCAAATTACTACTCCTCTGCTCACGGTGAAAATGGTTGTTTACTCCACAAATGTTTCCTCTGTTTACAAACCGGAATGGCTAAGAATTGGCTGCGGAACTCTGCTTACAGTGAAAATGGTTGTTTACTCCACAGATGTTTCCTCTGTTTTACAGACCAGAATGGCTAAGAATTGGTTGCGGAAAGAAATGATATGGAGTAGTTATGAAATGAGTATAATGCGGTGAGGGTGATTCACACGGATTAATGAGTTGAGAGTTATCACGGAAGAAAAGACCACAGAGATATTTCGTGAGAAATTCAAAATCATCATTAAATACTTTGGCCTAGTGACGCGACTGATTAAATCACTTCAGTACTTAACCATTAATTTTTAAATGATGATCGGATATGGCAAGATAGAAGGGATTTTGTCCAATTTTTTTATGATAGGTTTGATAAGCATGATCAACATGACTAATTAAAATAACCTTTTTGAATCATACTTGACTTAACTATGCTAAACTTTCATGATATGTCACCATAATAATTTCATAACTTTTACCTTTGCCTTTCCTTTGATTTTTTTTTTCTTTTGGTTTTGATATGCCTTGTCCTCCTTTGGAAAATCATTGATCTTCAGTCCTCATAACTCCTTTGATTTTTCTTGTTGTCTTGGATATGCAAGATCAATTTGCTGCTCAATAAAGTGATTACTAGATAGTACCTTCAGGATCGCTGGTTTCAGAATGTCTGACTGGCTGCAGAATGTCTGCCTGGCTGCAAAATGTCTGACTGATTGCAGAATGTACCTGTAGCAGTCTTAAAACATGGAATGCAAAGGTTTGAAGCATGAATGGAATTTTTGTATGAAATGAGTTAAAAATGGATAATGAAGTATGGTGTAATGGAGTATGAGTGAAGTGAATAATGGAATGAAATGAATCACAATTATGAAGTGGAGTGAAGTATGGAAAATGACTTGCAACTTATGATCTGTATTATTCAATTGCATAAAGAAATCACTCTTAAAACTCTGAGATGAAAATGAGGTGGACCATGGAATGAAATGAATGAAGTATGGAGTGAAATGGAGTATGGATGAATGGAATGAAATGAATCATAAGTGGAATGTGAATCACTTATGATTTTATGATAGCTGCTTGCAGAAAAAGAACAAACCTGAAAAGCTAGAGTGTCAGAAAGATTCTGATTTTCACTCTATATTTTCTGTATAAACATGCTAATCAGTTTTCATGTTTATACTTTATTTTATTTTATTTTATTTATTATTTTTTAATTTATTTTATTATTATTATTATTATTATTATTATTTTATTTTATTTTTTATTTTTATGCTTTTGAATTCAGAAAATTCAACTAAGTTGATGAAGAAGAAAAATTCTTCTTCATTAACTTCACATTATTGTTTTCCTGAAATCTCTTGACAAATTCTTCTCTTGAAAGTGGCTTGTGATACAGATTCAATCTATGACCATTTACAAGAAAAGTGACCTTCTCTTCATCTATTGTCCTGATTTTTATTGCTCCATTGTCAAAAATTCTTATAATTTCATATGGCCCAAGCCAATGTGTTTGGAATTTACCTTGAAAATCCTTGAACTTTGAATCAAATAAGAGAGCCCAGTCACCTTCTTTGAACTTGTTTTCCTTGATGTACTTGTCATGCCATCTAGTCCTTTGCTGTTGGATTATACTTGTTTTCTGAACTGCATCTTGTCTGATCTCATCCAATTCATTAATCTGCTCCAATCTGTGCTTTTGTGCCTCTGTTAGATCAAGTCCTAGCTGAACTGCCATTTTGAAAGTTTGAATCTGGAACTCTATGGGAAACAAAACTTGCTTCCCATAAAGAAGTTCATAAGCAGTATGGCCTGTTGTGCTCCTCCATGTAGTTCTATAGGCCCACAAGGCTTTAGGAAGCCTATCTACCCAATCTCTTTTATGCAAATGAACAGTCTTCGTTAGGATCCCTTCAATGACCTTATTAGTACATTCCACTTGACCATTTGCTTGTGGATGATACGGAGTAGATTTTCTGTGTCTAATTTTGTGTCTCTCCATCATTTGTTCCACTAGCTTTGATGTAAATTGAGCTCCTTGATCCGTAACAATTTCCCTTGGGACACCAAAACGAGTAAAAATATCCTCAAAAAGAAAATTAACTACAGATGCTTCAGTAGCAGAAAGTAATGGTTTGGCCTCTACCCATTTGGTAACATAATCAGTGCAAACTAATATATATTTCTTTTGTCTTGATGGAGGAATAATAGGTCCTACAAAATATAAAGCCCATTTTTCAAAAGGTTCAATATGTACCTGAGGCTGAAATGGCATCTCACCTGAAGGAGAAGGTTTCCATACCCTTTGGCAACTGTCACACCTTTTGACATACTCTTTAGCATCTTTAAAAAGGGATGGCCAATAATATCCTAAATGAAGGATCTTATAAGCTATTATTTTATCAGCAAAGTGTCCGCCACAAGGTTCATCATGACATGCCTTGAGGATCTCAGGCATCTCATCTTCCCGAACACATCTCCTAATGATAAAATCTGGACCTGTTTTGTATAACTCATTAGCAACCCATGAATATTTTTCACTATAATAAATGATCTTTCTTTTGTCTCTTGCATTCATTATTGAAGGAAATTTCCCTGAAACTAAATAATTAGCAATGTCAGCAAACCAAGGAGTTTGAGTAGAAATTGCAAAAGGATATTCATCAGGGAATTGATCTTCAACTGGAGTATTGTCTTTGATGTTTTGGAGTCTAGATAGGAAATCAGCTACTATGTTTTGTTTTCCAGGCCTATCTAGAATGGTAATGTTGAATTCTTGTAAAAGCAATAACCATCTTATGACTCTTCCATTAGTAATTGATTTGTTCATTAGATATCTAATTGCAGAGCGATCTGTGTGAAAAAAAGTTTCATAGCCTGTTATATAGTGTTTGAATTTGTTTATGGCATGAAAAACAGCTAAAAAATCTTTTTCAGTTACAGTATAGTTTAACTCTGAAGGAGTCAAATTTTTACTAGTATAGTAGATGGCATAAGGAATCAGGTCTTTTTGTCCCAATACTACTCCTAGAGCTGTATCTGAGGCATCTGTTGAAATATGAAAGGGTAACTTCCAGTTAGGTCCTTAAAATAGGTGCTTCAGAGATTTTTGTTTTCAGGGTCTCAAAGGCTAACTGGAAATCAGGATTCCACTTGAATTCACAGTCCTTGGTAAGTAATTTAAAAAGTGGAGATGCTATCTTGGTGAAGTTTTCTATAAACCTTCGATAATATCCTGTGAATCCTAGAAAAATCCTAACATCTTTTTGAAAACTTGGAATAGATAAGTTAGAGATTACTTCAAATTTTGACTCATCAACTCTAATCCCATCCCCTGAAATGTGATGTCCTAAAACAATTCCTTTAGTAAACATCATAAAACACTTCTCATGACTAAGTGAAAGATTTTCTTCTTTACATCTCTTTAAAACTTTTTCCAAGTTTGTTAAGGCTTCTTCAAATGTGTTCCCATAAACTGTGAAAGCATCCATATATACCTCTACACAATCATGTATTAGATCTGAAAATATTCCCAATACTGCCCTTTGAAATGTTGCAGGTACATTGCATAGTCCAAATGGCAATACCCGGTAAGCATAGGTACCCCAAGGACAGGTAAATGTGGTTTTGTCTTGATCTTCAAGTGCTACTTGAATTTGGTTATAACCACTAAACCCATCTAGAAATGAAAAGTACTTTTTGCCAGCTAATGTATCTAACAGCTTATCTATGAAAGGTAAAGGAAAATGATCTTTAAGAGTAGCTTTGTTTAATTCCCGGTAGTCAATACATACCCTCCATTTACCATTTTTATTTGGCACAATTACCAAAGGGGAAACCCACTGACTATCTGAAATGGGATAGATAAAGTTAACATTTAACAATTTCTGCAATTCCTCCTTAACAATCTCCCTAAGATTTGGATTCATCCTTCTTTGAGGTTGTCTGATTGGTTTACAATTTTCCTCTATGTAGATGTGATGAGTGCAAGTCTTGGGGCTTATCCCTTTCATATCATTGTACTCCCATGCATATGCAGAAGAATGTCTCTATAATGTCTTGACTAGCTCTTCTTGTTGAGATTTCTCTAGTTTCTTGTTTATGTTTAAAGTTTTTCCTGGAAATATCTCAATTGTAGAGCTGCCAAATTTATCCATGGAGTAAAGAGACATCTGCCTTGATGATAAAAACTCAATTTTGGGTTCTTCTTGAAATTGTTCATGCTTGTATTCCGAAGAGGATTCAAATTTTTATAAGGTATTCAGAATCTGGCTATCTTCACTAATTTCTGAAATTGTGAAGAGAGGTTGTAAGTCTTCTTCATCCTCTATCCATTGAGTATCATCTAATTCTGTAATTTTTTTTGCTGGAGGATACAAGGTAAATTTCTTGGTTGAACTACCATCAGAGATGTACATATCATTTGATCTACAACTAATGAAAGCATCAGCTGTAGCTAACCAAGGTCTTCCTAATATAACATGATGGCCCCCTAGATTATTCTTAGGAGTTAGGATCATAAAATCCACATGATATTCCCAAGAATCTAGGGACACTGGAATGTCTTCTATTAGCCCATCAGGTTTGATCACAGATATTTCTGCTAATTGTAATAATGTGGGTGTAAAAAGAAGATTAGGAAGTTTTAGTTTATCCATTATTTGTCTACTCATGATATTGATTGCTGCTCCTAAATCAATAAGTGTGTTTTGGATCTCAATTCCATTGATGTGAATTTTAACAACTGGATTTCCTGGGTCTAGATACTTTGGAATAGCCATCTTACCCATCATGATATCTGTTATTTTTCCTGCTAGTTGAATTTTCTTTATCTCTCTTATTCTTTTCCCTGTTTTCTTCATGCTCAACTCCTTTATTGTCTTTGCTAAGATTGGAATTTCCTTGATGGCTTGTAATAATGGGATCTTAATACAAACATTTCTCAGCTCATCTAGGAAATCATAATTAGGCACCATAATTTTTTTTTCTATACCCCTATCAATTTGTAATCTTTTTGGAAAGGGAGGTGTAGAAGTGGATGTTGATGGCTGCTCTAATATAGGAGTTGCAATTATTGGTTCTTTTTGTTTTGATTTTTCAATGTTTGAGTCTTGGAAAGTTGTGTTCTCTTCAATACTTTTATTTACTCGTAGAGAATCTTCCTTAGAATTGTCTTGCTCTTGTATGATTATAGAAGGTTTCCTCTTTTCAAGTATTTTTCCAGACCTAATTTGAACATCACTAAGGTCTAAAGGAGTGATCAAATAAGTTGGAAACTGTTGGCCTTCTATCATGTATGTGTTCTGAGGATTTTTATTGTTGGGGTTTGGTATGGGTTGGGTAGGCAACTGATTTTTTTTCTGAGGAAATGGTAATGGAAGTGGTTGATTTTGATGTTATGGATTTTGAGGATTTTGTTGAAAATTTTGTTGAGGAGGGAAATGTGGATATGGTGGATAGCATGGTGGATATTGGTAATACTGAGAGTATCTTCCATAGGGATTTTGTGCTCCTTGCGCCCAATTTTGTGATTGATTTTTAAATTGGGGCCAAGGTTGCTGCCAAGGATTCCAATTTGGTGGGGGTTGATTATACAACTGATCATGAAACCCTTGTGTTTGAGGTCCTTGCCAAGTCCTCCTGGAGACAAAATTGAGATATTTTGTGGAACTTGTAGGAGTTTCTTCTTGAAAGATAGCTTTAAGACCAGGAAGTGAAGGAAAACTCTTGGTCTCATGTTTTTCTGAAAAAATTACACAAGTCTCTACAACTTTTGCATCGAAAGGGCACTCTCTCAAGGCATGTTTCTTTCTACATTTGGGACAAAAGATTGCTAAGGCATCAGATTCAGATTTTTTATTGTTTTGTAACTTAAGGGTGTCTATTTGTTCACTAAGACTCCCTAAGATATCATATTTGAATTCATCAAGCATATGTCCTATTTCTTCCCTACTTAATGTCCCAAAAGCAGACTTACTTGCCCTTGCAAGAGCAGGGTCTCTTGGTCCTTTTACAGTTTTAGATTTCCCTCTTGAAAGGTTGATACATAATTCAGCTATTTCAGGTAATGTGAGCTAAGATATATCAAATTTTCCCATCATGTTAAGGATATCTAACCATTCATTCTAATTGTCTTCAACAAGAGAGCTTTCAAGGTGTCTTGGTCTAGGTTTTCCATTTTTTCTCTTTTAATGTTGTAGTTAAATCTCTCCAACAAATCTTCCAAATTTTCATCCTCTTTTTGTAGCATTTTAAACACTTCCTCCTTATGGTTTACTGGCATACAGTAATCCAAATACCTCTCTAGAAATGCTTGTTTCATGTCTTCCCATGTCATAATAGAACTGTTGATCAAACTCATAAACCACTTCAATGCTGCTCGTTTCAATGTTGAAGGAAATAGTTTAAGTTTTTGAGCATCTTGTAAGTAGTCATAGGTTCTACATAGGACTTCAAATTCAAATAGGAAGGTTTCAGGATCTTCAGTTTTAATTCCATAAAATTTTGGAAGGACAGTGGGTGAAATGTTTTTCATAGTTGTATTGGTTTCTTCATCTACTATAGGAAACCCAAAAGAGCTTCCCATTTCTCTTCTACCTCTTCCTCTGCCTCCTTCTCCTTCTACACCTCTACCTCCTTCTCCTCTACCTCTACCTCTACCCCCTCCAAATAGTGTTTGTTCTCCATTAAAAACTCCTCCTCCCCCTTCTTCTGCCATAGTTGATTCTTCTGTGGAAGTTGAAAGGTTTAAGTCCCTAGCAGGGGTTCCTGAATCTTCTTCCAAGACAGGTTCAGTGGGTAAAGTGGAAGGTCTTTCTGATGGAATATCTGATCTTAAGTCCTCTGGAAGTCTAGGATCTGAAAAGGATGGAATGTGGGTTTGAGTTGGAGGTGTGCTGGCTCTTAGTCTTGGTGAAACAAGTGGTGTTCTAGGAATCAAGCTTCTGCTTCTTATGAATCTACCCCTTGAGTCTCTTTCTCTATGCATGTCATTGTTTTTGGGAGGTAAGAAACAAGGCTACCTAGTTACACTTCCCCGGAAATGGCGCCAAAATGTTGTGCTCAACTTAGTGTTCCTAAATTGATGTCATAAATTATCAACCAGGGTTAGTAAACCGCTGAAGTGAGGTGCACTATATGTGCCTAGCTATCTGTTTCTCACTACGTTGTGTTTAGTGTTTTTATGATGTTTTTGGTTTTGTGGTTTTATGTTAAGAAGGAAAATAACTAAATGTTGGAAAAGAACAGTTGTTGGTCACACTAAAACAGAGAAAAACCTATACTAAAGAAAATAAAATGCAAGGTTTGGTAATGACTCATAGAAAGAAAATAAATTACAACATGAACTCAATCTCTCATAACATAAACTCATCCAATTCATTCATTAGAAATATATTGGAATAGCTTGAGAAAATGACAAGTTTAGTGCAAATGAGGTTCTCCTAAGTAAACAACCATCTTACAATATTACAAATAATCTCATCCATGGCTAAAAGTTTATTGGAACACAATTGGAAAAAGATTATTTGTAGCACAATAACATTTCTACTCTGAATTAAATTTTAATGCTAAGGTTAATCCATTCTGCAGCTCCACTTGTCACTACTAAGCCTTATTTGAAAGTTAGATTTTTTTTTGAATAGTCTTTTGGGAAAAAGGCTTGTTTGTGATATTGCAAAAGATTGCAGAACAATCAAGGCCTTAAACTGATATCACTAACTCATTCCTGTCCATATGATGATGCATTAATAGAAAGTCGGAACAAGATTAGTTTGTAAAAAATGAAGGTCGTGAAGTCTAATTTTGACAGTTAACACAACTTAAAGGACAATGGATAACACTGAAATAGAATGAAATTGATCAAACTCGAAACACAATGATCATAAATAAACTAAAATTCTTTTAGCCTAACTTTGAAATACAGTGCACTGGAACTGAAGTATAATTTCACTAATCTAAGTTAAAGTACAGTGAATAGAGTTAAACTAGAATGCCATTATCAAACTTGAAACACAGTGACAGAATTAAACTAGAGTGACATCTACCTCCAGAGTATTTCAACTGAACTAAAATGCAACTAATTCTATGAAATGTTTCAGCTCTGTCTCATTCGGAGTTAGTGGTTTTTTGGAATAATTTATAGAATAGGACTGGCTGCAACATGTTACGTAAATGAGCATAAAAGCATAAATTTCAACAAAACACAACAAATATCTAAAACACCACAGCTATGTCTCACCCAGGGTTGGTGATATTTTGGAAGAGTTTGTAAGGATAAGACTAGTTGTAACAACTGATGTAATTGAGCATAAAATCATAAAGTTCAGAGAAATGCAACTAACTCCTAAAATACTACAGTTATATCCCATCCAATGTTAGTGGTATTTTGGAAGAGTTTGTAAGGATAAGACTAACTGTGGCATCCGCTTCAAGTAAGCATAAAAACACAAAGTTCAGAAAATTGATTAAACTAAGAATGAAACAAGGCTAAGTTACTTATCTAAATCATATGAACAAAGCTTCTCAGGTAGCAGGGGCCCTCTACCACCGAATTAGCACGCAAATCTACTCAAGATTGACTCATCTCTTGCAATAAAGTGATGCTTCTTTCATTAAATGAGAAATTGTTCAAAACATATTATTTACGGTCTTCTGAGATCTAGCAATAAAACACAAATCTAGCTAGATGTTTCTCGATCTCCCGAGCCATACTTATAACAAAATTAAATAACTATCTTTGAGATAAAACATGATAAATTGTCTTTCCCAACTAAAATCAAACTAGGACTCTGGTGGTGGCCTCGTATTATGATTAAGGACATCTGTACAGTCCTTGTCCTATTAGAAGTCTGTCTCCTAGTTTTGGTTTCCCACGTGCATAACCACTTGTAGACTCAAGCTCAGAATTTGTGGAGAGAAAGAAATGATGGAGGAGTGATGTGGAATATTACCATATGTGTTTTTCCTTGAGGTGACACCTGGAACCTACGTAAACATGAAGATAGCTGCGGAATAGGCGACTAGCTACAGAATGACTGCGTTCTGTAGCCGAGTCCAGTAAAAAATTGCTACAATAACAAAATCATGAAAACATAGCAAGTTAGTCATTATATACATTATTAAAGTAATCCTAATAAATCATATTGATCATTTGAGCCTGTAATTGATGAGGGACAAAGAAAATGAAGTGAAATGTGGTGAAAAAGAAGGACATCTTTGGGGCTCAACAGTCGTCAGAGCACAGTTCGTTTTCTTGTGTCAAGCTCCTTAAAAAATGAAACAAGGTGTCATGAGGATGGTTCGTCTTCTATTTCAACCTCATTAAAAAATGAATTAGCTCACGAGGATATTTCTTTTAATGTGTCAACCTCGTTAAAACAATGAAATACGTTCCCGTTTAATTCTAGTCTTCGATAAGATCTCGTAAAATCACAGTCGAGTCTTTCTCTTGATCTGGTAATTTGAAGTTGCACTCCATTTTCCTTTCATATGGACTGAAGCTTGGGGGGCATGTACCTCAAATTGAGTCACAATGTTAGGGGCATGCAAACATTTTAGGCATAGTTTATATCCGTTTCAAGCTTGTGTAAAAATGAAACCGGTTTCAAGCATAGTTTATCTTTGTTTCAAGCTTGTATAAAAATGAAACCAATTTCAAGCAGAGTTTCTTGATTTCAATCTTGCGTAAAAGTTAAACCATTCCCATTTTACCTCTTGTGATTTCCATTTTATCACCCTGTTTTTCCAGATAACCCTTCTTTTTCTCATTCCATCGCTACCATCTGCTTGGTTGATCATATGCCTTCACTTGGGTGTTTTACCCATTCCCAAGGAACTGTTGCGATGAGTGGTCTTGTTAGCTAGCCTCTTAACCTTTACTTGTTCTGAGCAATTCCACCATTATCGGAACCAGTTGCTACCCTTTATACCACTCGTTCCTCCAGGAGGAGTCAACTTTCAACTCTTTTCTGACTCTTAAAAGTTGAAAGGATTTCCGAGACTCTTGTCGTTTTGAACTCGTTAAATGGTTGCGAAATGATATCTACCCAGTATAAGTTTACCCCTTTTTTAGGCCGGGATGGATTATTTACGAAAAAGGAATACCTTAGCCTTTCACGACTAGGAGGTTCTTTCAGATATTGTTTTCTACCTTTTCGGATCTGAGAGACTATTTACGAAAAACGCCATGCTAGAGTTTTCTTTTCTGCTTCTTTTCAAACTCTAGACATGAAAAGTTGTTGAGTTCTTCCTTTGTCAGAATCGTTAAAACTAAATGACATCGGATATAGTCATCATGACGTTATCAAGTTCCTCCTTCCTAGGGCTTGTAAAATGTACTAGGTTGGGATTTTCCGAAGGACAAACTTATATGAAAAGCATATGGTATCCTCTTCAAGCTTGTGTAAAAATAAAGAGGTACCCGCCAGAAATGGTGGGGGAAAATGGAAGTTATTCATCAATTGTGTCAGAAGTATGTCACTCTTGAACATGACACTTGTTTGCAGTTCGTGTCGAGTTGGGATATCTTCACTCTGTCACTTTGCCTCCATGGGTTTGGGAAATCTGTTTGCCTCTCATTCGATTACAAATCTTGTCAACGTGACCTCTGATCCTATTTGAGTTAAATGCTGCCAAATTCCAGAGTCGTGTCACTGATATATTCAAGAGAAAAATTTTCTGCAGTTTGTACATTCACTGATCCTCTGTTTCAGCCTTGATTCACACTCATATTACCTTCTCTGTTTCGCGTCAATGATGTGGGATTCATTATGACCCTCCTTCGACGGATTTCTTCCTGTCGACTTTAGCTCATTATCTGGGAAGTTGATCTAGAGACTCCTTTCTGGTACCTTAGAACCTGCATTCCCTAATGGCAAGTTCTTCGCATTTGACGATAGGTTCACATCATCAACCTTCGATCGAGTGATTTCACAGGTGTTCGACTTAAGCTCACTGTTCAAATTCCGTGGATTTTACTATTTGTACCTTGAGATCCATTGTCATTATTGGTGGTTTCTCTCACACTTGTTAACAGTTCACATCATTGACCGGTAGTCAAGCGATTTTTAGCATGTTCGACTTCAACACGTCTATTCACATGTTAGAATTTGTACTTTTATCAGGTGGTGTTGGAGCACAAGAACTTGGGCTTCGATCACAAAAGTCCAGGTTGTGAGGAGTGATGAGTCATTCATGATTATATACATGATTCTTTACATGGATGGTTGCGACCATACTGTGGGTTCTCTTGTTTTGATTCTCTCTATACAGATGGTTGTGCCCATACCGTGGATCTATTTCATATGATCCCTTCATTCGGATGGCTACGTCCATGCCGAGGATCCATGCACATGATTCCTTTTCTTGATGGATAGTTGCGACTATACCATGGATTCATGAATTTTCATCAGAGATTTCAGTCATGTATATGTATCTATGCTTGATTTTCAGGTCTCCCGACAACATCGTCTAGTTCCTTGCACGTACTTATAAAGCATTTCACCGCTCACTCATGTTCGGACTTCATACTTGAGGGGGCATCTGTTACACAGTAATTTTTCACTGTCCTTGTACTTCCCGTTCCTTGATCCTGGAGGACCCATATAGTGACCCTTGTGTACTTTCCAAGCATGGAATACATACCCCTGAACCACATTTTGTCTGCCAAATCATCTCCCTTCACAAATTTTCTGAAGATTCCTTGTAAAAGCTAGATTTTCAAGGTTGGCGTTGTTTCTCAGTGTTTGACCCATGCCTATAGTAGAGATTTACACTGAGGCCCGCGCTGATCGGCGCTCTGTCTTAATGTTGGACCCACAATGATCCTGTTTTGGAAATTTTTTTAAAATAGAAAGGAAGCTTCCGCGACTGGAAGCTTCGTGAGGCAGCGAACTGGAAATTTGATATGAGGATATGGCTGAGGAATTCCCCTTTGGGCTTCTTGTTCCCAAGAAATAGGAACTACTCCAAAGGATAAGCTCTTTTCCCCTTCAGAACTGGAAATTTGTTATGAGAATAAGGCTGAGGAATTCCCCTTTGGGCTTCTTATTCCCAAGAAATAGGAACTACTCCAAAGTATAAGTTCTTTTCCCCATCATTTGAGGGCCCATAAATTCCTCCTCCATTGTTATGTAAGGATACCTCCTTCAGTTGTACATCCTTAGTTCTTTAGTTAGTGGGTTAATGAGAAATCATAGAGAGAAGAAGCAATCATCGCTTCGAGAGAATAGTGCAGAGTGTGATTGTTTGTGTGTGTTGAGAACATAGTGAGATTTTGGACCTTTGTTCATGAAGGTGTGGCAAACGTGCTTGGATACAGACCTGCCAAAGGAGAGCCTCAACATCAAGGCTTTGTTGAAAACTCCCCTTGTATTTATCATAATAAGATTCATCTGATGTTTATCTTCCACTCTTATTTACAATTATAATGAGATTTCTAGCATTCCTTGATCAATTAGATAGGTTGTAATTGTTTTTATGTTTTTCGTGGTTTTACGCTTGTCATGGTGTCTTGACTTTCTGTACAGGTAATCGAACGTTTGTAGCAACATGTATAAAGTTTGAGAAGAGATACAGATCAAGAAGCTTGGACAGAAGACGAAAACATAGCATCAGAACAAGTTAGGTCATCGTCCTTGCTCTGAATTTCATTTACAATCTAGGAAGGTAGATGTTAGTATGTTCCTGTAGTTGCTAGACCCACCCTAGAGCTAGAGGGACCGCCTCTGTCCACAGAGGGGATTTACCTGGACAACAAGGTGGTCTTCACAAACTTACCCATAGTACATCCCTTGCACTGATCTGACTGCACAAGGGTACCCTTGGGAAGTCCAGTATAAATCTGCTGCAAAATCTTCAAAGCTCCATGGTGAAGATGGCCCAATATCCTGTGCCATAATTAGCCCTCATCCTAGCTCACCACTTCTTCTGCTTTTCCCATCATTGCAACACAACCATCTACCTCCAGCTTGTAGAGATTCTTAACTCGAATCCCTATCTTCTTGGTTTGACCCATTGTTTTATGTCGCAGGAAAGCTTTTCCATTGCTAAAAACAACGTCATAACCTCTGTCTTCCAACATTGCGACCGAGCCCAAGTTCTTCTTCAGACCTGGAACATGCATAACATCTTTCAAAATAAATGGATTACCTGACTCCATCTCAAAGGTAATGGTCCCAATGCTAGTCACATTGTATCGACCATCGTCACCCATCTATATATGCATTTGGAGATCCTTCTCCTCCAAGTCACTAAACAACTCCTCGTCTCCCGTAATATGGAAAGGCGCACCACTATCAA
The DNA here is from genome assembly GCA_034641835.2 of Pinus albicaulis. Taxonomy (NCBI): domain Eukaryota; kingdom Viridiplantae; phylum Streptophyta; class Pinopsida; order Pinales; family Pinaceae; genus Pinus; species Pinus albicaulis. The sequence continues at coordinate 157,802,592 of CM076577.1, read as the reverse complement.
GATACCACACCAATCCCATAGAGCTTGAAACCAAGCATGCGATCAAAGAGAAATGAAGTTCAAATTGCGAGGCTAAGGTCTCTCCAGTTGCAGCTCCAGAAACCTTCTTGTTCTTCTTCTTCTGTGGGCAGTTAGTGGCGAAATGCCCATCTTCGTGATAGTGAAAACAATTCACCTTGGACAAATCCTACTTCTTGCCTTTAGCTTCAAATTTTGAAGGAAATTTCTTCCCCTTCCCTTTCCTTTCTTTGGCAACCAAAGCGCAATTCTCTTCATCTTCATTCTTCGATGAAGAGCCATCCCTGGTACTTCGCCTTATCTCCTCCTGCACAAGATCTGACCAAAGTCGCTCCCATCCTGGCAGTTTCTCCGTCTATTGAAGGAGTCTTCGTAGCTATGCAAACTATTCAGAAGCCCAAGGAGAGCCAAGCTCACCAAGTATTCATCATCAACAGTAATCCCCACACTTCCTAGTTCATCCCTACAGTGGACATACTTCATGAGATATTTTGAAATACTATCTCCCTTCTCCATTTTTATTTTTCTGAGCTTATCTTTCAGTGCCAACTTCCTATGGTCACTGCTGCTTTGGAACAAATATGTCAAAGCCTTCCACATTGCAAATGGAGTGGCTTTCCCATGAATTTTGAACACAATATAGACCTTCACACCTTCCAATAGAATTCTTACTGTCTTTGCTACCTTCTTTTTCTGTGTGTCAAGTAATGTAGCATCGCTAAATCTTGGCTTAGGAACATCGCTATCGATGAACTCCTTCAATCCATTATCTTCCAGCACCGCCTCCATCCTATCCTTCCAGGCTATGTAATTCGAGCTGCCATCAAAGGCATACTCCAATCGCAACCCATTGAAATACATTTCAATGTATACTCAACTATCACACCAAGAATTTTCTATAGCAGATTCGAATTGTCACCAGCACAAACTCAACAATTCTTCACTATTGCAATCTTCAAGAATTAACACTGCTCTGATACCATGTTGAAATTATATACAATATGCGTGTATATATCCAAATTCTCCCGATCTAACAATATTTTATCTTCATTCTAAATACAAAATCCTTCCACTGTTAATCTTTTGCGAAAATTTAAAATTCAATTGCAAACACATGAAGCAATAAAAACAATCTCACATAACACAGTTGTTTAACGGGAAATCCTGAAGCTAAAAACCTAAACTATCATATATTATGTATCATCGAGATCATGTAACAATCTCATACAAAGCTTAGTACATCAAGCTCTCAGTACAATCAATCGTCACACACTAATCAGAAGAAATCTGCAAATCCATGCACTGATTTCTTGCCACCTGATAGCCTACCTCCACTGTGCAATCCCTGCTAAAGAATACCCCTGAATTAATTTGAATCTACCTTTCTTGCACTGTGCAATAACCATTGGCAACTCCAATATGTGTGTGCTGCAACAATGCATCACTATAGTCACAACAGATAGTCCATTTTTCCCTTTCACCTATCTCTCCACTGCGTCGCCACTGGAACTGACATGCATTGTAGTTAACTATTGTATTTTTTCAGTTGATTAATGAGTTATTATTTGTGAATTAATTCACTCCACTCTCACTAGTGTATCATTCAATTAGACTATATACAACTAGCTCAACTGATTTTAACTCCATTAACTGAGTTAACTGACTAACAACTCCATGAACTACTCTTCCAACTCTGTCATAAATTTTCCACTTCAGTTATAACTGAGTCCTCCATGCATGAACCGTCAATAAACCCTGAGAATTGTGTAATTCCTTCAACCCACTGACTTGAAAAATCTATACACTGAAATTTCAATATCCCTTTGAAGTGGAGATAGGCATGAGTGGATATGCTAGGGGAGAGGTATTGATGCAAGTAGGAAGGTTTGTATGCTACCATTATGAAGCATTTAATGAGTCATTTATTAACTATCCTACTTATGACGAGGAGATTTATGCTTTGGTATATGTTTCTAAGAAGCAGGAGAAATATATAATGAGAAAGGAGACAATAATCCACACTCGTCACTAGCCACTACAGTAACAATAGGCCTAGAGTAAGATACAAAAAGCATGCATTACAAGTGGACAAGGTTTCTACAACAACCCTATTTAGTGATAAAGTATAATAAGGGAAACATAAACAATCTAGCTAACACTCTTTCAAGGCCACCCAAAAATATAACAACTTTGGGTGACTATGATGCACATGGAGTCTTTACCCATGATGCATACAAGGAGGAAAATATAAAGGATCAACACTTCAAGGAGTAATTTCAATAGATGCAAAGCTAGATTCATGTGCATGATGATGGAAATATAGTTGAATTATATCTCAAGGATCGATTAATCTATTAGTTAGATGAGTTATGTGTTCGTAACGGTGAGAAACTGCAGTTGATCATAGAGGCTCACACCTATAAGGTTGCAAATAACTTTGGTGTAGGGAATATAATAGCCAAATTTCAAAGGAATGTGTACTAGCCTAGGGTGCAAGAAGTGGTAGTTAGGTTCATAAGAGGACGCTTGCTTTGTTCTACCAACAATCTTAGCAATAAGAAACATGGTCTATACCATCCCTTGCTTGTACCTACTTATCCTAGGGAAAATAATTTCATCAAGTTTTTGAGAGGTTTGCGAACAACCAAGAAGGGACATAATTATGTGTTCATGTTAGTTGACAGGTTTAACAATATATGTGTTATAATTCCCTATATAAAGACCCTCAATGGGAAAAAGTAGTGGAATTTTTCTTGGATAGGTTTGGGTGAACTTTGGATATCAAAGGGAATAATTTAATATAGGGACACAAGATTTCTCAATGTATTTTGGACTACATTGTGGGAGAAGATGAACCGTCAAAGTTTAATATTTTTATCACATTACATCCACAAACATATGGGTCAACGATTCTTTGGTGCAAGTTTTGAGGGGTTACAATCAGAACCATTTGAAGCCCTAATATGAAAAGATGGTATATATACAACACTCTTATAATAGAGTAGTCGATACTAATATTGGTATCTCCTCATTTTAAACTTTTTTTCGATATTTTCCATCTTCACCTTACGATATTGCATATGGGAAACAAGGAAGAGGGAGAGAGGATATTGTAAGGAATTCCTTTGTTGAATTTTGTAGCATGGTAGGTATTCATAATTAATATTTTAGCCCTTGAAATATATATAATGAAAAATGTAAGACATGTTCTTCATGTCATTTTATTTTAGTCATTGACATAATTAATTTAATACATGTTATTCATGTCAATTTCAAAAGAGAAAATTTTGAATTTTGAATTTTTGGCTCCAAACATGTCAATTCGGCCCTCCTTCAAGTCAAGTTGGCCCTAGTGAAGAGAAACCATTCAGGTTAGCTAGAACATTATATATATGGCACTCAACCTCCTTCTTCAAACACAATTAAATCTCTCACAAGACAAGACACCTTATAAGAATCCAAGCAAAGGAAAAGAAGAAGAAGGACGAAGAAGGAGGATGAAGACATCTCCAGGTTTTTTTTTTGTCTCTCCTTGATTTCACACGTGAGAGTTTTTGGGAATATTTTGGGTACCAGGTTGAACTTATAGGAAACATATTCTAGGTAGTAGGTACATTTTTTTTGGGTATCATATTCTGGGCAGCAGGGCTGAGTTTCTGGACAGATTATGAGAGGATAAATTTCGGCCCAAGTAGATTAGACAAGGCCATGTTTGTTGGGAATAATATTGACTTGGAAAGAGAGTGGTTTAGCCATAGAATTGTTGGTCATTTTTAACATCATATTTGACTAATAGAATTAGTTGTATCTCTTGTTGAATTGAAGAATTTCTCTAAGGAAAAGGTTGATGGGTTTTTCCCCAAAGTGGGTTTTCCTAGGGTTAATCTTGGGTTATCTTTGTGCAATGTGATCTCTTATGTCCTTAAGCATTTATGGCTGAATTTATGAAGTGTGATTTGTTAATGATAAAAGTGGAAGTGCTAAAATAATATCTACATCATTAGAATTAATTATCAGTTTCTAAAAAAAATGATTTTATCTATTGCATTGGAAAAATCAACATGTTATAAGAGATTTGGTGAAGGAAAGGACATTGATATCACTCTTGTAGAAATTTGGAAAAGGAAAGAGAGTTGATATCTATAATCTATTTACTTATCTATAACCATGGGTTCCTCTATGAAGTGAGAGAACAAGTTGGAAGGAGCTACAAATTTTCGAGCTTGGAACAAAATGATTGACCTCATTCTTGCAAAGAATGATGTTGTGGTTAATGTGAAAGGAAATGTCACTAAACCTTCAGATAATTAAGGGAAAGAAAAATATGAGAATGATGAAATAATATCTAGGAGTATTATTTTAGATTATATCAGAGATCATTTCATTGCATACATCGCAAATCTTAACACTTCAAAGAAGATGTATGTTTCCCTGGTTATATTATACACAATAAAAAACATTGGTTAAGAAATGAATTTGAATAATGAGCCTAGTGATTTTAGAATGGAAATAAATTATACAGTCCCCTCATATTTCATGAGGATATCTCAACTAAGAGATCAAATTAAAGAAATTAATGAAATAATTTATGATAAACAACTTGTGACTATAACACTTAATGGTGTACCTGACTCATGGGATTGATTTGCATCTAGTATATGTGGTAGAAAGGAAACTCCACTTTTTGAAGAACTATGGACCTCATTTACTCAAGAAGAATATAGACTTGTCTCAAAGGAGAAGATTCCAATACCTCAAGATGATTACTCTCAAGAGTTTAAAACCCACTCTAAAAATATATTAGGAAGAAGAATTTTTAGAAAAATTCAAAGGATTGCAGGTACAATACCAACTCCTAAAAAAAATATATCCAATGTCTTCATTGCGATAAGTTTGGTCATTATAAAAATAAATGCACTCAAGGGACGAATGATAAGAATATTAAGTGAAATGATGATGATGAGTATCCTCATTAGAAGAAATACAATAATGATACTACAAAATATTTATCAACTAATGATAAGGACATGTTTTAACATAATTACAAATAAATATTTGATTTCTAATAGTAGGCTAGGAACAAGAGGGAGATGAAGGGGTATATCACATAAAAAGAGGAGTCATATCACCTATTCTATGAGCCATTCTTAGAATTTATTCGTAAACTCTAGGACTATATAATTATTGATAAGAAAACCCTAGGGTTTGTGGATAAAACCCTATATTTAGACCTAGATCAATGTTTTCGCTGAAAGAATAATCCTAGCTCATGCAAGAAAGAAAAGGAAAGCAACATGTTTATGATGAGGACAAGGATGGTGAAATTTAATATGGATTTCATTACTACAAGAAGACAAGAATCAAAAGGGAGTTGAAAATTTCCTACAATCCTCAAAATATAAGTACTTTATATATCTCTTCCTTGATTATTATTTGTTAGCCTCTTGTCTTTGTTTCCTTTTTTTCTAGGTTATAATCATTTCCTCCATGACCTCCAAGTGAGTTTTGCATGTACATCGTAAAGGATGCCAAGGCTTTAGCATCATCTGAAAGCAATAGGAAGAATGAAGAAAATCTTGCTATAAGAGAATTCTCCTTGAACAATTTGTGCTCAATATGGAGAAGTTGCATTGACATATAGATCCATGTCTAATGACCAGAAGAGATCCTAGTTAATAGGGAGAAGGTAGACTAACAATTTTGAAGGATGCCATAATGAAGAATGTGTCGAATTTGAGGAAAATCAGTGGTGAATTCCAAGTGGATCAACTAGTATGTACTATATGGTAACATATAGAAGTACAAATCAAGATTCACAGATTCTCCCAGAAAGAGGGAGAAGACTATGACAAGTTTTTTTCTTTATTTGTCAAGTACAATTTTGTTAAAATTTATATTTCTTTGATGATTGCATGAGGTAGATCCAAAGATCGATTTTATCAATGATTGAAGAAGAAGATTACATAAAGATGCCTAAGGGTTTTAGGTACATGATAATAAGTCTTGTGATTACAAACTAAATAAATATTTTTATGAACACAAGAAGACCCATTGGACTTGGTATTCTTAGATTTATGGATCTTGGTCGATCTTGTTATTATATGAATTATTTCTTCTCGGAATAGAAATAATTATGTGATAGAGGGAGAAACGATGGTAAAAGGATTTGCTTTGGTGATAACTAGAGCTTTATAGCTCTACTTCACTGTTGGAGGGAGTTGACATTTGAGTTTAAGATGAAGGATCTTGGTTAAATATATTAATTCTTAGAAATATAAGTGTGGAAAAATTTCGGTAAGAATATTATCATGATTCTTTAGAGACTTATGCTGAAAGACAACCAATTCATGGCCACCTCCATGATAACTAATCTGAAGAAGATAAGTGGTAGAGGGAGAAACCAAATTGTTACAATATGGTATATTTTAGTATCAAGCAGTTTTGCTGATGGTTCTAGTGGAGGAAGAAACTGTAGGGATATAGAGTTTCATATTGGGAAGAGAGTGTTGAAGATAGGAAGAGAACATTAAGATGATGATTCAGTTTGGATTTTTCTTGGGAAGTAATCAGACATTTGCCATGCACATGACTGTAGGAGCTAAGTATATTGCAACTAATTTGGAAATTGTGAAATGGTGTGGATTTAATAACTACTTGCAAGATAGTTTAATCAAGTGTAAAATGGCCATGATGACACATCGAATAAAATACCGAGACATGCCACAAAAGGGACTCATTAGGCTCACAAAGCCTTTTTCCTAGGGTGAAATTTGTAAACTTCATGGAAAATATTGATAATTTTGTATACTTCAAGGGCAAGCTAGATTGGTTGAGAATAGTTTCCTTAGTTATAAGGAATGGTGATGTTGTTGCATCAAGGGGTAGACATTCTACCTAGGTTAGAATATAGATAGGTGAAACTGTTTACCATGAGATACAAAATGTGGTTAGGGAGAATGTACCAAAGAGAATCAAGGCCTAGAGTATTCCTTAGGTGGGGGAGTGACTGCCTCTAATGTTGGGCAGCAGGGTTACCATTCAATTAACATACAAAAATGGTAATAGCCTAGGGTTTCACCATAGCTCATAAGCGTTGACTAGGTTCCAAGTGATGACTTGGAAAATTGGTGAATTGATCCAAGTGATGATTTTTTGAGGATGATTCTAATGCATGATTATTTCCACAAGTAGTGGATTGAACCATCAACATAACTAGCTAATTCAAGGACAATCATTATCTCCAGGTCAAGTATGTTGACCAGGATTAGGGAGAATGATGCAAAAGAGGATAGACATTATTCTTGAGTCAAGAATATCGATCAAGATTAGGAAAAATGGTCCTATAGGCCCATAATTTCTTAACCATATATCTTATTAGGTTCCCTTGAACATCAAACTCAATGTGCTCTCTATATAGGTTGAGTGAGCCCATTTAGCATCATGACCTAGAATGAGGCCTTTGGATTTTGGACCAAAATATCAAATGGATTGAGTGTGTCCATAAGGTTTCACCAGAAGTCAAATATATTGACCAGGATGATGGTGAACTATAACTAGTCAGTATACCATGGGTCAGGGGTGTTGATCAAAATCATGGTGACTATATGATGTTAGTGATGTACCATAGGTTAGAAATGTTGACCAAAATTATGGTACCTAGTTGATGTTGTATATTTTTACCAAAGGTCAAAGATGTTTACTATGCTTATGATAATATGATTATGTTGATTATGATTATAAATGATGAACATTTTCTTAGAGAAATTTTTCAACAAGAGAATATTTGATAGTCATTATGACTACCTCGCTCGCGAAGAGGGAGCGTTGAATTTTATAGCTATGGTTGGTATTCATAATTAATATTTTATCCCTTAAAATATATGTAATGAAAAATGTAAGGCATATTCTTCATGTCATTTTACTTTAGTCCTTGAAATGATTGATAAAAGACATGTTCTTCATGTCGGGTTCAAAAGAGAAAATTTTCAATTTTCAATTTTTAGCTCCAAACTTGTCAAGTAAGTCCTCCCTCAAGTCAAGTTATCCCCTATGAAGAGAAAACCATTCAGTTGATCCAGATTTATGCAGGAATGCAACATAATACACATATAACCATAAATACAAAGATGCAGTGGAAATAACACTTCATTTCATTAATATCAAAGAACTGAAATTTTCTTACAAACAGAATGGAAATAAACTAACTAGGGCGTTGGTAGCTTATCTCTGAGAAAAGATGTGGCAACTATAGGCCTTTGAACTGTGTTAAAATGAGGCTCGAGGGCATATTTATTATAGAGAAACAATTGAAAACCCTAAACACCCAAAAACCTAACCCTAGGAGATGAAGCGCCAGAACTATGGGCCCTGTTTGGGTAAGTTGGTGTTTCAACTTCCCGGGGTCGTATCTTTGGCATACTATCTCCGTTTGATGCACATGATACACCGCTAGAAATATTTTTTCGAGGACTACAACTATTGATCACGAATATCAATTCCTGAATGGACTCATAGTCACTGGAGGCGTGATGCCAAAAGAAAGTTGTTGAGGGCCTCAAAATGGCTCTAGAAGTTCAGGACCCGAAAAACTGCTAAAAATAGTAAGATGTGCCGAAACTGAAAAATTGAAATAGAAAATGGTCGGGCCCCAAGTGGAATAGGCGGGTGGCCACAAATATCCACCTGGATCATTCCTCCCCCCTTAGGAGGAAATGGTCCCCATTGGGTTGAGTTCCTCCATGAGATGAGTAAAATTCCGCTGAACTTGGTCCCTGGTGAACCACTTGCCTTGGTGCAGGACCTGGCTAGCTTTGACAACCCGATACAGTTGGATCTTTTGTTTTCGAGTGTTCTTGATTTGCATGTCCATGATACAATCTATGGCGGCCTGTTCCATGCAACCTGGGTTTAAATCAGATGGTATGATTTGTTCTGCAATGTCAGAGGTGTCTTATAGAGATGGGAACTAGGGACGAAGGATGTCCACATTGAATACTGGATACAGACCAAGGAATGGTGGAATACTGAGCTTGAAGGAATTTTTCTCTACAGCCTTGGTGATGGTGTTTGATCCATATCAGAGTGGGAGAAGCTTTCGATGGGGTCCAGTGAGGCGCTCCTTCTTCAAATGTAGCCACACTTTTTCACCCACCTAGAAGTTGTGTGGCACCCAATGTTGATCATGTCATTTCTTGTACTTAGCATTGGCTCTGTCCAATATGTTATGAAACTCTTGGAAGATGTGCCAAATGCGCTCGATGAAGATGTTCACTTTGTCAACTTCAGGCTGGACATGAGCCGAATTGGCCTGAGTAGCCGCAAATGACATGGCTACATCAATGGGACATGGTGGTTGGAATCCCAAGCCCACTTGAAAGGGGATGTGGTCGGTTGAGCTATGGAGAGCCCGGTTATAACTCTGTTGTACATAGGGGAGGCTCTCATACCATGTGTGTGAATTCTTTGAATTGTACATGCATAGAATGTGTATAATAATCCTATTGACAACCTTTGTCTGGCCATCAGTTTGGGGATGGAAAGATGTGGAATTGGTGAGCTTGGTGTCCAGCATTGACCAGAGGCTGGACCAAAATGTATCGAGGAACCTGATGTCCTGATCTGATATGATAGACTGTGGAATCCCAAAATGCACCCACACTTGTTCAAAGAAGATATTATAAGTGGCTTCTACTATGATACTCTTCTTGTAGGCCGCCATAATGGCCATCTTCGATAATTTGTCCACGACCATGAAAACACAGTCATTTCCATGCTTAGTAGAAGGAAGGCCCAACATGTAATCCATGGATATGGATTCCCAAGGTGGACTAGGGGTAGGTAGCAGAGTATAGAGGCATTGCTTCTTGATAGTCGGTTTGGCAATTGCACAAGAAATGTAGGATCTGATGTACTTCTCGATGTCTTGTCAAAGGTTCGGCTAATAGAAATACTTTTGCAGTACTGCCACTATTTTATCGCCCCGTAATGCCCAACGACTCGACTATAGTGTTCTTCCCATATCATCTTTGCATGCACACTTGAAGGAAGAAAAAGGTGTCCCAAGTGACATAACCGTGCATCTTGGAGGTGAAAATTTGGAACTTGAATACCCCGCTAGAGTGCCTTGTATGTGTGGCCGAATTCTAGATCAGTATTGTAGAGAAGCAACCAATCAGAAGTCTCGTGCCCACAAGAGTTGAGAATGGTGGTTAGTGCCACGATCGGTGGTCGGCTGAGGTAGTCTGAAACATTATTGGTGCTACCCTTCTTGTACTTGATGTTCAAATGAAACTATTGAAGATATGTGGATCACTTCTAATGGTGATCGTTCGACAACTTCCCTTGTGTCTGTATGAACTATAGGGGTTGGTGGTCTATGTGGATGATTTTTTCCTTCCCCAAAATGTAATGCTTCCATTGTCGACAAGCCTCCATAATGGAATAAATTTCTTTGTCATAAGTGGGATACTTGCGAACTGTGTCAGACAATGTCTCACTGTGATATGCCACTAGATGCCCCTCTTCAGTAAGAACTACCCCAATAGCATAGTCATAGGCATCTGTATCGAACTCAAATGGTTGTTGCAAGTTTAGTAATGTGAGCACTCGGGTAGAACAGAGGCGATGTTTCAATTCTACGAATGCCTTCTGTTGAGATTCTGACCAAAATAATTTTCCTTTCGCTCCTCCCTTGGTGACTTGACTCAAGGGCCAAGTGATATGAGAGAATCCCAACACGAACCTGCGGTAGAAATTAGCAAGACCCAGAAAGCTACGAAGCTATGTTAGAGTGGTTGGGGTTGGCCAATCCCAAATGACTTGGATATTGGTTGGATACACATGCACCCCCCTTTCATCAATAATGTATCCCAGATATTGAACCTGGGTCATGCCAAAAGTTCACTTCTCCAAATTGGCACACAATTTGTGTTTCCGTAGTGTTTGAAGGACTTGTCAGATGTGGCGAAGGTGATCTTCCCAAGTTTGGCTGAAGATCATAATTTCATCCAAGTACACCACTACAAATGAGTTGGTGAATGGCCCCAAGATGTCGTCCATCAACCTCATGAAGCTTGCGGGAGCATTCCTCAACCCAAAAGGCATGACCAGCAATTCAAAAAGGCACTCCTTGGCTTTGAATATAGTCTTCCACACATCAGAGGGTTCAATTGGTGCCTGGTGATACCCAGACTTCAAGTCGATCTTGCTGAAATTTTTCGCCCCTTTGATTTGGCCCAGAAGGTCATCAATCTGTGGGATCGGGTACTTATTCCAGAAAGTGATCTTGTTCAATGCTCGATAGTCAATACAGAGTCTCCAAGTCATCCTTCTTCTGTACCAACATGATCAGGCACCCAAAGGGCGATGAACTTGGCTGGATGTGACATTTCTGCAACAGCTCCTGATTTTTTCTCTTGATTTCATTATTCTCCATAACAGAGCACCGATAGATTGGTCCATTGGGTAGTGGTGCACCTGGGGTCAGATCAATGGGTTGCTTGACCTGACAGTGCAGAGGAACCCCTGTGGGTGAGGTGAATATATCTCCATACTCCTCCACAACCTTTTCCATTTGTTGTTGTCATGCAAAGGAGCCCTGTCTGGATGTCGTGCCCACAATATTCTTCTTTCCCTAGGGGCGGATCATCAGAAAAAAAAATTTCCTGGTTTGGGAAGTGAGCTTACTGTATTGTTTTGCAGTAACCAAAGAGATAGCGGTAGGCGGTGGTACCTCTGGTATCTTGTACATATTATTTCCCAAAGTAACAATAACAACGCGAGGTCGAGACTCATACATAGCATGTCGCTTCCACAAGTATGGTTGGCCTAATAATACATCAAAAACATCAAGAGGAGCAATGTGACATAATGCCTCATTCGTGAAGGGCTTGATGCTATAGGGAAGGTGACACTAATTGCTGATGCGGAGATCCCGTACTTGGTCAGGCCACCCGATGGTGTATGGATGTGGGTGTGATGTGGTTGATAAGACCAAACGCTTCATGGTGTCTCCTGAAATGAGGTTCTTTTCGCTCCCATTGTTGAAAATGAATTGAAGCGGCTAACCCTTTACCCACATCTCGGAGTGGAAGAGACACTCCTCCTCCTCTAGATCTTCTAGTTCCTGCTTCTAGATATTCACAGTGGCAACATTGGCGTTGGGCTCCGCATCAATAATATGCTTCCATTTTTCATTCCCCTTGTTAGGTTTTGATTCAGAGTTGGAGCATGCATCTGATTCGGAAGCCCTCATCTCGACCACTAGTGACTTCTTAGCTCGACACTCACTTGCGTTGTTAGTGGAGCTCTTATGGAACTCACACCACTTTCCCATGTCCTTCTTTGGCTTTCCAGTGTTTTTATTTTCTTGTGGCTTTGGTAGGTTGTCTTGTGCCTCCATGCCTTGGCTTTGTCCTTTGTTCTGCGGTTTGGGGGCACCTTTCCCTTGCTTTGATTCGCAGATCCAAAGTATCACTTCTTCTGTTTGAATTTCTGCTCAATCTTGCCAACATAATGTTATGTCGTACCAAGCGAGGAGATGTCGAGGAACTCCATTTCTTCCTGAATGTATCTGTGTAGAAAACTGCGATACTTTAGCACCAAATGTTTCTCCGAATCTTTGATACCCAACTTTGTGTGTAGGGTATGGAGCATATTCATTAGCTCATGCACATCTTGATCCTTTTGTTGCCGCAACGTGGTCCATTATATGTACTTGTCCTCATAGCTCCCCATGGGATAGTATTGTTCCTTGATGGCGTCTTGGAAATAATTCCAAGTGGGTACGACTAAGAACAGAGAGGGTTTTGTCTTGTCCTTTTTCTCACAGTAGGTTTCCCAGCAGTCCTTGACATGGGGGGTAGCTTTGAGGAGTGCAAAAATAATCTTCTCCCAATCGAAAAAGTCATGAACCAAGAAATATCCTTCTAATAGATTCAACCATCTATCTATGGCATCTGCATCTATTTGACCCTCAAATATGAGAATGTCAAAGTTTACTTGTACCTTAAAAGGAATCGTGTCTCCAGAGTGGCTGTTGGATGCAGATGCATCGCCGGTGGGAATTCGTTGAAGGATCTGGGAAAAGTTATCCATCATCGCGTTCCTTTGTTTCTCTAGGGCCTCCTCGAGCAATATTTTGATAGGATCTCCTGCTCCCTTATCTTTATTTCCGTCCCCCATGGGCAGCCGTTGGGGTTTGCGAGGCTGATCTTGCAAAGGTTCAACTAGATCGAGCCCTAACTCCTTATACCCTAACCTCGTTGGGGACATGCAAATAAGGATCGAGAAAAAGAAGATCGTTGTGATAACACTAATCCAGATTTATGCATGTACGCAACATCATTAGGAGAATTTTGAGGTCTAAAATGGGCCTCTCAAGAAAAATGTACGACAAAAATAAACTTTATAAGAACCAATAGGATTCAAGATGATGAAGTCAACCATGGGGGATGATTCACAATTTTTTAAGTAAAGGGGTAAAAATATTAAAAATTAATAAAATAATAAAACTACTTTTTCAACTCATATTTTCAACTTATCTCCCAAAGTGTTTATTCAAATTTCAAGTGGGAGTACTCATTGGATGAAAAATTTAATTCCTCATCCAAGAAGTACCCATGTTGCATACTTTTGATGGACCCTACTACACGAAAAATTAGAAATACATAAAACACGTGATTACAATCACATTTTTCACGTATTTCTCATTTTTTGTGTATCAGGACCCATCGAAAGTATGCAACATGGGTACTCCTTGGATGAGGAATTAAATTTTTCATCCAACGAGTACTTCCACTTGAAATTTGAGTAAAAAATTTGGGAGATAAGTTGAAAAGATGAGTTGAAAAAGTAGTTTTTTCTTTTTTCACTCTAAAATTTGATGATGTAATCAAATCTTATTTTATTATTTTCACTATTATTTTATAATTTCCTTAGGAGGCCCATTTTAGACCTCAAAATTCCCCTAATGAATACACATATAACCATAAATACAAAGATGCAGCGGAAATAACACTTCATTTCATTAATATCAAAGAACTGAAATTTTCTTACAGACAGAATGGAAATAAAATAGTTAGGGCGTTGGTACCTTATCTCTAAAAAGAGATGTGGCGGTTATAAGCCTCTGAACTATGTTAAAATGAGGCTCGAGGGCCTATTTATTATAGAGAAACAATGGAAAACCCTAAACATCCAAAAACATAACCCTAGGAGATGAAGCACCAAAACTATGGGCCCCGTTTGGGTAAATTGGTGTTTCAACTTCTCGAGGTCGTAACTTTGGCATACTATCTCTGTTTGACGCAAACGATACATCGTTAGAAAGATCTATCCGAGGAATATAACTGCTGACCGCAAATATCAATTTCATAATGGAATCATATTCATTGGAATTGATATTTTCCGGAGGCACACTGCCCAAAAAATGTCGTTTAGCGCCTCGAAACGGCTCTGGAAGTTCAGGACCCAAAAACTGCTAAAAATAGTAAGATGTGCCGAAACTCAAAAAATTAAAGAGACAATGGTGGGGCCCCAAGTGGAATAAGCGGGTGGCCAACAATATCCATCCGGATCATCATTTTAGCCAAAATATTATATATAAGGCACTCGAAATCCTCCTTCAAACACACTTAAATCTCTCATAATAAAAGAAATCTTTTGGGCATCCAAGCAAAGAAAAATAAGAAGAAGGATGAAGAAATATCAAGTATATTTTCTATCTCCCATTGATTTCACATGTGCAATTTTTTGGGCATATCCTGGGAAGCATGTTGAACTTCTGGGAAAAATATTCTAGGAAGCAACGACAAGTTTATGGGAAAATTCTGGGAGGTCGGATTTCGGCCTAGGAAAATCAGATAAGTTTGATTTTGTTGTGCAGGAGATTTTCTTAACAAGAGGGAAATTTCACCGAGTGTGACCATAAAATTTTTGGTCAATCTAAACACCATATTTGACTAGGAAAATTAGGTGTTTCTCTTATGATTTGAATAAATTCTCAAAGGAAATTGTTTTTGGATTTTTCCCCAAGTGGGTTTTCCCACGGTAAATATTGTGTTATGCTTTTGCACTGTGATCTATTATGTACTTGTGTATCTATGGTTGAATTTATAAAGTGTGATTGCTTAATGATAATACTAAAAGTGCTAAAAGAATATATTCTACATAATTAGAAGTAATTATTAGTTATACAAAAATTAGTGCTTGTATCTATTGCTCTGGAACAATTAGCAGCCTTAAAGGTAAAAAAAATTGTTGAGAAGATTAGGCAGATCCATATACTAATATAGGAGACACTGTAGAAGTCATAGAAAAAGTACAAGGTCAAACATGATTAAAATATAATAGGGAAGACATTCAAGGTTGGAGAAAAAGTACGGTTGCATTTGAACATGGAGAGGCTATAGGGCCTTGGTAAGAAAATAAAGGCTCTGCGATATGGTCCCTTTGAGACACTATAAGAGGTGGGAGATAAAGTATGGTTACATTCGAACAAGGAGAGGCTATAGGGACTTGGTAAGAAAATAAAGGCTCTGCAATATGGTCACTTTGAGACACTATAAGAGGTGGGGGATAATTCCTATGGACTCATTCTAGCTAATATATGCACATTTACTTACTGGTGAATGTATATAACTTGAAACTCTATGAGCCTTCCATGTTGGTATAGGAAGAGGAATATTTCCTCCCTTCTGTAAAAGGATTTGGTACCACATGTTCAAGCATAGATGATAAAGGATATAATTTTTCATAAGAGGTCTAGAACTACAAGACATGGGTAGCATTACCTTTTGCAAATTAGGTTGAAAGGATAGCTTCCAAGCAAGTCTAAATGGTACTCCAAGGATAAGGTAGCAGAAAATTTTTCTCACCTCATTAAATAGAATAATTTGGAGACTAAAAGCCTCTAAAAATGGGGAGGTATGATCTAGATAGGATTATTATATTACTTTTCATCCATCTTAATGATTTTAGAGTGGAAAAAATGGAGAAATAAAGTCATAAGACCATTTTTACTAATGGGTCTCACTTTGGTGAATTGATGTGTAAAATATTTCAAAAGTAGATTGAGACATCAATTGAAATTTTATCAGTGTTAAAACTTTTCCACTTGATAAAAAATACCCCATAATGTTATTCTACACATATATACCTTCTCGACGATGCAAGAATCACCTTAATTGTAATTCACATGAAAATGTTGTGCCAATGAAAATTGAACTTCCTATTTTCACTACCATGATTTGAGAGGATTCCATATCGGTGCCCATTATTCATGGAAAATGCGCTACTTAACCACTAGTAGGATATCGAGTCATGTTATAATCAGGCCAGTGGAAGGGAAAGAGATTTCATTCTATCCAAGTACATTTTGTTCCATATATGAGTAGAGTAGGCATAGAGTAGGTGAGAGTGCATAGGGAGAGAAAAAAAAGAGAGAGGGTTTTTTCAATGTAGCAGCCCATGGGTTATCTAGGCCCCACTCCTTTGCATTTGCATCCATTTCCATTCAGAGAAAGAAAGAGTAGAGTGACGTTTCTCCTAGAAGAGTTCCTCATATCATATCTTGTGTTATTATGATTTTGAGTGATTGTAATTTTTCTATTCTCTATTTTCCACATTCTACATATTGCATGCCTCAAAATAGTAACTTAATAGATCCAAAAATATAAAGAAAATAACCTTCACAGAATAGATTTCAGATTTTAAACATACTATTATTAGATTTGTTATAAAAAACTATCCAATAAAATATTCAAAATATAATCTATATATATATATATATTTATATATATAATTTTGTGATCCAATTAAAATAAAGAAATTGAAAAATAACTCAATGTAACATTAATCATTATTCTTAATTAATTATGCCCATAGACATTCTTTTATGGCGTTTCATTTCGTGACACTGTTGAGATTATTCGTCCTCAACAGAATCTCAACAATGTCACCCCATAGTAAACTATATCTCTGCATTAAACTATCTATTTGCAAGTTACTCTCTCCCCATCAAGTTTTAAGCCGTTAATTCTCGGTATTGTCGATATCTCCCTATCACAGACTTGAATTGTTGTTTTGTTGGATAGCCAGAGGATTCAATCACACAATAACACAAGTATTTCACACACGAAACAATGAGTTGCGGCTCTTCAAATAATCTCAATCACTCTGAATCACAAAAAATTACTCAATGAATACAATGAACCTGGTGAAGGGTATTTAACCTAAATTGACATGCACACACTGTCACATAACTGAACTTGATCAACTCACTTAACTCACTCTCTAACTCACTCAAAAAATCTATCTATAACTCAACTCAATTAATTCACTTAACTGTTTGTCTAGCAATGCATGCGGGAAGTAATTATATATTTTAACACTCCCCCTTAATTACGACCGCTAAACTAAAACATGACTCATGAAAACTCAAACATGCCTGTTGGTCTATGTCTCAGCTAGACTTACAACACCCAAGTTTCTTTTGTGAAACTCAAACAAATCTACTGCTAATGGCTTTGTAAATATATCAGCCAATTGATCACTCGTTCTACAAGGCTTCAAGAGAACTTCTCCATTGCTCACAAGTTCTCGAATAAAGTGATATCTAGTATCAATATGCTTGCTCTTTTGATGAAACACACTATTCTTGGATAGTGCAATCGCTAATGTGTTGTCACAGTATATCGTTGTTGATCCTTGTTGTTTCTACTTGAGTCCATCCAATACTCTTCTTAACCATACTGCTTGACATGCTACTGAAGTTGTTGCTACATATTCTACTTCTGCTGATGATAATGTCACAATAGGATGCTTCTTAGATGCCCATGCTATCACTCCTGAACCAAGATGAAACACATAACCAGATGTGCTATTCTGATCATCCAAACTTCCTGCAAAATCACTATCTGTGTATCCAATCAATTCTTTCTTTTTTGTACTTGAATACATTATACCATAATCTCTGGTTCTTATTATGTATCTCAGAATTCTTTTTCCAACACTCCAATGTGTGTCTTTTGGAGTCTCCATAAATATGGAAATCAAACTTACTCCCTGCATAATATCTGGTCTTGTCGCTGTGAGATACATGAGGTTGCCAACCAATATTTTGAATAGAGTTGGATTGACATCTGCTCCTTCATCATCCTTACTTAACTTTGTACTTGTTGCAACTGGTGTAGGTACAGGTTTGAAATTTTCCATCCAGAATCATTTCAGAAAATCTCTAACATACTTATTTCGGCCAAAAAAAATTCCTTGTTCAGATTGCTCAACTTCAATCCCAAGAAAATATTTCATGAGACATAGATTTTTCATCTCAAATTATTTCATCATGGCTGCTTTAAATTCATCTATCTCAAGATCACCTGTAAAAATCATATCATCAACATATAAGCAAACTATCAAAATTTGTCCACGCTCATTTACTTTTGTGTATAAGGTAGGCTCAATTCTGCTTCTAAAAAATCCATTCTTGATCATGTAACTGTCAATTCTGCTATACCATGCTCTAGGTGCTTGCTTCAGTCCATAGAGCGCTTTATTCAATCTGTAAACTTTATCTTATTTACCTTCAACTTCATAACCTAGAGGTTGCTGTACATAAATTTCTTCTTCAAGAATTCCATTCAAGAACATTGATTTGACATCCATCTAATATACTTTCCACTTGTTCTAAGCTACTGTCACTAGAAATGCTCTTACAATATCCAATCTGGCTACCGGAGAAAACGTTTCCCCAAAGTTTATTCCCGGTTGCTGCGAGAATCCTTTTGATACAAGTCTTTCTTTAAATCTGTCAATCTCACCTTTCTCATTCACTTTAGTCTTGTACACCCAATTCACACCAATGAGATTTTTATCGTTTGGTAAATCAACCAAATCCCATGTATCATTCTTTTCAATTGAATTCATCTCTTCATCCATGGCTTCCACCCAATTTTCATCTCTGATTTCTTCTTCAAACGAAGAAGGTTGGAAAGCCAACAATGAAAAATTTGAACTAACATCCAAATCATCATAAATATCTTTCAGACTTCTCATATTTTTCTTACCATTTCTTGATTCATTACCTGATTCACTGCTTGGAGAATTCTGGTCTGTTGATCTGCTTGAAGTTCCATGCTGTTATGAAAATCTTGGAGTCCTTGCTGGTGTGACTCTGTTTGGTGTCTGCTCTCTTGGTTCTTACTGCTCCTCTTCTTCTACATCATCCTCTTCCATCAATGGTGTTTGTGCATCGATTAGTGTGTCTATAGTCCCATTCCATGACTCTTGTTCTTTGAACATAACATCTCTTCCAATGATTGTCTTCTTGGTGACAGGGTTATACAATTTGTAAGCTTTTGGTTGCTCACTATAACCAGTAAAAATTCATTTTTCACTTTCATTATGTAATTTTCCTTATATTTTCTTAGGCAAATGTGCATAGGCTACACATCCAAAAACTCTGAAATGAGATACACTGTATGACATACCTGACCATGCTTCTTCTGGAACTTTTTTCATCATGCTTTTTGTAGGATATCTGTTTATCACATAAACAGCACATGCAACTACTTCTGCCCAATACTCATTAGAAAAGTGTCTTTATTTCAACATGCTCCTTGTCATGTTCATGATTATTCAGTTCTTTCTCTCCGCTACACCATGCTGTTGCGGTGTGTATCTGGTTGTAAATTGTCTTCAGATTCCATGTTGTTTGCAGTACTCATGGAATTCCTTCGATAGTATTCGCCGCCATGATCAGATCTCAATACCTTGATCTGTCGATCACTTTGGTTCTCCACTAAGGCTTTGAAATCTTTGAACTTTGCAAAAGTTTCAGACTTCTGCCTCAAAAAGTAAATCCAAGTCTTCCTGCTATATTCATCAATAAAAGTGAGGAGGTAGCAGCTTCCACCAATCGATTATGTCCACATAGGTCCACATAGGTCGGTATGCAGTAACTCAAGTGGTTTCTTTGCTCTGTAAGAAACGCCTTTCGGAAAACTTTCACGGTGTTGCTTTGCCAAGATGCAACACTCACAAGTGCTTGCACATTCTTTGATGGGAGGTAAACCTCTAACCATATGTTTCTGCTGCAAAAATCTTAAACTGGAAAAATTCAAGTGTCCAAACCGAAAGTTCCATAACCAGTAATCATCATAACATGCAGTTGTAAAAGAACTAACCTAATAATTATAGTTCATAATTAGAGGAAAGAGTTTGTTCTACGTCATCTGCACCTTTGCAATCAGTGGCTTTCTTGGGGATTTGTCGTAAATAACACACTATTGCCCCTGAAAGATAACTTTTTATCCTTTCTGCATCAATTGACCAACACTAATCAAATTTTGTTTGAGTCCAGGGACATAATATACCTATGATATGGTCTTTGGCTCCCCCTACTTGGTCACAATGTTGACCACTCCTTTTCCATCTACATCCACAGTCTTGTCAGTCCCCAACTTTACCTCTGTCTTCACTTAGGCATCCAAATTGGCAACCAAATTCTTGTTGCCTATCATGTGGTTACTGCAACCACTGTCTAATAGCCAAACCTTATCATATGGTGCATGCATAGTGCTGCATGCTAGAAACATGGAGTCAATATTCTCTGTACTAACATTAGCTCTCTGATTGCCTTGATCAACAATATTTTTCCTACAATCACGAGCATAATGACTAAATTTATTGCAATAATAACACTTCACCTTTGATCTATCAAACCTTTGATTGTTGTGAAAGCTTCTGCTGCTGTTGCTTCCACTTTGATGCTCATGCTCTTCTCGGCCATCTCTCTGAGAACCATAGTTGCCGCCTCATCCTCTGCCTCTCGATCGACCTCTGCCTCGACCTCTTGAAATATAGACTTGAATTTTGAAGGCGAATTCTAAAGTGGAATCCTTATTTCTGTCTGTCCTCGCCTCATGCGATAAAAGGGATCCCATTAACTCATCAACTGTCAGTTTTTCCAAATCCTTCGCTTCTTCTATGGCTGCTACCACAACATCAATCTTGGTAGACAAAGATTGAAGAACCTTCTCAATCATTGTTTGATATTTAACATCTTCATCATATATTTTTAACTGATTGACGACAGACATGACCCTATTCATGAAGGAATCAATGTCCTCTGTCTCTTTCATCTGCAGACTTTCAAAGTCTCTCCTAGTATTCTGCAGTTTAACAATATTAACTTTGGCCATACCTTGATAGCTTGTCACCATAGTTTTTCATGCCTCCTTTGCTGAAGATGTTATCATGATCTTCTAGAACACTGCTCGGTCCACTCCCTGTTGGATAAGAAGCAACGCTTGTGCATTCTTCTGCTTGTATTTCTTCCATTGTTCCCTCTCTGCATTACTGAGGGCTCATTCCTCTGCATCATCTTGAGGTTCTGCAAACCCGAACTTGACATGATCCCATACATCATGTGCTTTTAGCATAGTCTCCATTTTAATAGCCCACACATCGTAATCTTTCCTAGTGAAAGATGGAAGTTGTGGTTGAAAATTTGATGTGATCATCTTGCCTCAAACAAAAATCTTCTCTGACAAAAAAATCCCTAAATTTCTCTTGTTTTTGCCTTTCAAAAACTTTGCAAAACTTCTTGAAAAAACCTTTTAAAAAACCCTATTTTTTTTTTTGTTTATACATAATAAATATTTTATAAAAAAAAATTATATATATAAAACCTTCTCTAAAATCCTTTATAAAAAACCCCTCCATTTTTTTTATATATAATTTTTTTTTTAAAACTTTATATAAACCCTCATTCGAACTTATATAAAACCTTTTAAGAAATCAAAAGGCTTCGATCCACGTATGGCATTTTTGATTTCCCAAAAACAAATCAAATAAACCACCCACGTGACTTACGAAATTTAAAAAAATACGAAACCTTTTTTGTTGTATAAAACTCCTATACCACCCACGTGACTATCAAACGTAAATAACAGATGTACCTTGTCAAAAGGCTCACGGTCGCGTGACTTTTGTCCGCTTCTGATCGAACTTCGATTGCCTCACGCGAGCAATTCACAAAACCACGAAATAAACTTGATTTGTATGGGGTTCTTGATTTCCCAAAAAAAAATCAAATAAGCCACCCACGTGACTTACGAAATTTAAAAAAAAACGAAACCTTTTTTGTTGTATAAAACTCCTATACCGCCCACGTGACTATAGATGTACCTTGTCAAAAGGCTCACGGTCGCGTGACTTTTGTCCGCTTCTGGTCGAACTTTGATTGCCGCACGCGAGCAATTCACAAAACCGCGAAATAAACTTGATTTTTTTGTAAAACTTAAGTTTGCCGAAATCTCCACAATTTTGCGTGGGAGAAGTTGCGTACCCTCCGCAGGTGCTGCACTGAAAACGTGATCTATGAGGGTAAAAATAAATTTGTTTTTGTAAAAAGAAATTTGACGGTCTTTTGCTCTTGGTCTTTTTCACCAGCTTGCTTGTCTATTGATTTTCTGATCCTTCGTCAGCTTCCATATCAATTTGTTGAATAGCCAGAAGATTTAATGACACAATAACACAAGTATTTCACACACGAAACAATGAGCTGCGGCTCTTCAATTAATCTCAATTACTCTGAATCACAAAAACTTACTCAATGAATACAATGAATCCGATGGAGGGTATTTAACCTAAATTGACATGCACACACTCTCACATAACTAAACTTGATCAAGTCACTTAACTTACTCTCTAACTCACTCATCAAATCTATCTATGACTCAACTCAACTAATTCACTTAACTGTTTGTCTAATAATGCATGCGGGAAACATAACCTGATGCCAACATCCTTTCATCTTTCATGAATAGAAACGGAAGAGCTGAAATCAGAAATCAGAAAACGAGATCAGGTTTCAGAAACAGAACCTGCTGCTCGCATCCTTTCACCTTTCATGAACGGAAACAGACGAGCTAAAATCAGAAAACGCATAAAGAAATAGTAAAAAATACAAAACTGTCGTGTAAATATTCTGCCAAGCATTTAAAAAGCGTGCCATATCTAGAAATTAGCTAGCTAGAGCCCATAACCAATTTCACCTAGAAAATTTGATATGCTAAATCCAAAAACACTAAAGAGATCCCACAGAGGCAGAAACTTCTCGGCTTCCCACAGACCTTCAATAATCTAACTCATCATGGAATGAATGGTTTCCATGAATGGTTTTGTGCAGAGATAAAATTTGGTCTAGGCATTGAACTATTCTATCAGCATATAAGTCGAACCTCTATCTGGGCACTAAAAACAGAAGCAGGAGCCGCTAAGTGACTTGAGTCCGAATAAATCACATCAAAGCCGGGCACAAGACGTATGCAGATCCTGAACCCTTAAATCTAAAACCAGTATCACTAAATATTTACAAGGAACAAAGCACATTGACCTAGCAAGTGCATACAACAGCCATCGATCTAGGCATGAAACCCTTAATCCGTGAGTTGTAGTGCGAAATGGCCTTGTTGGGGATTTCCATGTGCTCGTAGAGCCCTAGCTTTATATCTAATTTTAAAGCATATGAGAGAGGCGTCTCTAACTTATGATTTCTATAAGATCATGAAATTCGGATTCCAACTACACCTGGTCATACATGCACTGCGCGCGATTGATGACACCAATTTCCAAAACGTTATTTATATCTCCAACTTTCAAATCCTCAAGGCTTAACAGAATCGGAAGAACGTCCCAAAAACCAATTGTGAAACTGAGTTCGAAGAACAACTTACAATTGAAGCAAGCAATGGATCTCCAAGTTTTGATAAGCGGCATAATGGAAAATAAATAGTTGAGGATGCTTGTTTTCAATTTTTAGAAAACAGAAGTATTTTTCCCATTTCAAAAACATATTTAGATAAGAAGTATTTTATGCAAATGCCAATCTTTAGGATTTAGGTGACATTTGTGATGTCACCTAATGCTGAGCTGCGTATACCTCGCGGGTAATTCTAATAATAACTTAATAATGCAAGATTTTTATCCTCTCACAAATATTTCTTTAGCACAACATCATTTATTATTTAAAACATTTTCCTTTATAGAACTTCAAAGAGAATAGTTTTAAACAAGACTTTCTATTACAAGAAATATCCAAACTCAAAATATCAAAAAAAGTAGTTGCAAAAGTGTAAGGAAATTCCAAAACTGTGGATACATGCAACTGCAACTTCTTTCTATATCAGTTGAACAGCCAAGGCGTAGTGACTTATCCATTGTACATATATCTTGTTTAATAATTTTTCGTGCCAATTCCCTGACATGATTGTGCATTGTGATTGTTGAACCCACCTGTACTAATGCTCGACAATAAATGCCTCCCTTCTATACTTGCAATATGTCGCCCAATATCATCTTGAGATTCGTCATTGTTGTTGATATTTACAAGACATTTTTGAATAATACCTTGGAGGAAGTTCCGAACATCGATAAAATCTAATCCCAAGCTCTCAGTCTTCTCCCACCAAAAAACAATCCATTTTCAACAGCATCGCATCTCTTGGGGTTCGATATCTGTAGCTTTGTAACTCTAGTGTTAATTAATGAACACCTCCACTTTGGGCTTTCTCTGCCTTACCCAGCCAACTGCACCAAAAGTCAAAACACATCCTCTCCCAAGAATTACTCTTTACCTATCATATATTTATACTTACATTCCAAATCTCATATATTTATACCTACATTCCAAATCTATGAATAACATCCAGGTCAGGTCACATTGTTAAGCGTGTCATTCCCATCAGATTACCTATTTTATTTTAGACTGTGTTGTGATTGAATCGAGATGGCATTCTGGTTGGAATTTCATATTCGACAATGGTATAATTCCGATCTACTTTCCAAAAATCAATTTATTAGTGCTAGAAGATATGATTTGAAAAAATATTACCCTCTGACCATTTATACCAAGTAAACTTGAGACGCCACAGAAATTATTCATGCAGATCATCCTTCACTCAAAGCTCTCAGAATATAGATCAATTTTAACCTTGAAACCTCTCAATAAGTGGAACTTCTTATATGAATCTCCTTTTTTCATTTTAGAATTTTCTAATATCAATTTTCAATGTTGATGTACACCGAATTAATATCAATTTCAATATTGTGCTTGGGCCATGAGAAAAAAATACAACCCCTGCAAGATTCAAAATATAATTATTGATCCTTATAATCATCACCTAAATTATTTTTTATAATCTTAATTTCATTTTTTTATTAAAAAAATCAAATTCTTTTTAAATTATCTCTAATTATATTTATTTAAAGATACACCTCTTTTACTATGTAGAAAAAAATCTAAACTATCTTCTGTACTTTCTTTCTACTTTCCATCCCATCATAAAATAACAAACACTTTTTCCATGAATAGAAATACAATTCCAAGGAGCTCACACAAAATCATTAATCAAATGTAATGCCAAACTAGTTTAATCTACACCAAATATTATATGAAGTTTTTTTTTTTTTTTTTTAATGTGAAACAAAATAAGTATGGTTACAGAGAAACGGCTATTCAGTAACTTTTGAATTTAGTATGGTAGACCTCACAATGAACATTTTAACTAATTAAACATGTAACTATATATATAAAGTAAGAGGATGAGTATTTTATAAGTTTGATGTTTTTTTTTAATATATATTTGGTGATATTAATGATATTGAAAAAAGTTAAATTATAAGTTTTTTTAGTGAATGAGAGCGTTAAAATGATTTGGAATAATTATGTAAAACAATTTAAAAAAAATGAATTTATGAAGTATTTTTCTTAATAATATATATAAAAAGTTAATATTATAAATTCCAAATAAATTATTAAAAATTATAATTTTAGTGGTATAAGAAAGAAAATTCAAGAGAAAAGCATAAACTCAACCTCAAGCAAATGAGGTGGTTTTATTGAATAGTCTTTCTTTATCTAAAGTAATTTCTTTCGTACTTATTTCATGGTTGCTCATATACATGCTTATTGTAAATTGATAAGAAACAAATCAACAACATGGAATAACATGAATCAAATTCTCATGTTTTTTGTGATTTGTGTTTTTTCTTTTAATTTATTCAAATTTATAGTTTGATTATGATTTATGTCATTAGGATGATGATTGAGATATAAAATGGATCCAAAATGCATGATAATATACTTCCTAGATCAATTGGTTTAGTCATTTTCTTCATCTTAAATAATTATTAACTTTTCTAATCTCAATTTTATATATTGAAATTAAAAATATATAAAAATTCCAAAAATTATAAATTTAAGGTTAGCCATATGAACTTGTAATATAGAAGCTCCTTGTAATCCAAATTTCTTAAACACTTGAAAATGTTTCTAATGATATTATATATTAAAAGTGAGATACTTCAACTTCTATTTTTTTTAATAAATATCCTAATAAAATTAACATATACTTACAAAATCATATTTAAACTTTATAAAATATAAGACATTCTAAAACTTAAATATAGCTAATAATTATTACACTTTATTTTTTCTTGAATAATTGATTATACTAAATAATAAAATCATTATGCATACAGATCCCTTGTGTCACAAGAACATGATTTGATATATTAATTTTATATTTGTCAAGCTATAATTTTAAAGTTAGAATAAAATCATTATGCATACAGATCCCTTATGTCGCAAGAACATGATTTGATATATTAATTTTATATTTATTAAGCTATAATTTTAAAGTTAGAATATTATTAACATATGTGCATTTTAGAGTTATTTTTACAACATAAATATCTCTTTATACAAAATTATCATCCATGATAATATATTGGACTTAATATATTGTGATGGTGGACAAAAAAATAAATAAATAGTACCTCTTATTTAAAACACAATGATTAATTGGTTGCAAATGTTACATTACACATCCTTTTTATAGTAGTGTAAACTACTATTTTATTATTTCCCTCTTTAAAAAGGAGAGATGTTCTTATTTCCAAGACCAAAAAAATACAACTCATAGTAATATTGATATTATACTTTAACTACAAGCTACTACATTATAAAAATGAAAGAAATCCACCACCGATATTTAAAAAAAAAAAAACCCTAATATTAAATGTTCAAATCTTTTATTATCCAATACATAAATTTCCAAAAATCCCTAAAAATAAACAAAAGCTCATCTACCTGAAATTTAAGGCCAATGAAATAATTCTCAAGGTTGAATTCAATTGTTTTAGAATGGTTAATGAATTCAAAATTCATCTTATGTACATGTTTTACAATTTTAAGGCTCTTAGGATAATTGCAAAGGAGAAAGACAATCTCCTTGTGTCACTATAATTTTAATGAAATATAGTAAGTCATGTAATGAAAAAAGTAAGAGGGAAACTTAGGTATACAGTTCCCATGTGATTTTATGAGTTTGGAATCATTTCCAAGAGTGATATCTTTAGTAGTTTTTTTTTTTTTTTTTTTTTTTTTGTAACTGCGGCGAAACTATATTGATTCAAAATAAAACATTACATATGATACAGGTTAGGTTGGTAAGCAGTGCTTAACCAATCCCAACCTTTGTTGCTTTCATAGTTGCGTATGTATGGGGCTGCCTCCTTGGAGGAAACCAACCCTGAAATAAAATCAAACATAAAATTACAAAATGTGCCATGGCACCAGTGAAGGTAGAGGTTCTATGATAATAGCTCGAATAACAAAAACTAGAAAAAGCTGAGGAACCATGCAGTCATGGTGCATATACATCATCCTCTGTGTCCTGAGGTTCTTCCTTGATACGGCATGCAAACTCCTGTGCTATAGCCTCCTCTTCAACAGTAGGTTGGTGTGGAGGCCTGGAGATAGGTGCGCAGAAGATGGGGGTGACTGGGTACTCAACATCTGGTACCCACGTCCAAGTGCCCTCCAAGTCCATTTTCAAAATGTCTGTGTCTTCCCCCTCTGCCTCCTGAACCAGAAGAGGCTTGGTTTTGCGAGGCCTGGGGTACTCCTGGTGCACAATGGTGGATTTACTTGGTCCGCTTCTACTTCCCTGTGATTCATGAATGCGGGTTTCCTCATCCTGGTCGTGCGCAGGGCTCTAGGGGGCATCCTTGGCATGAATACCTAAAGAGGAGCCTTCAAAGGACTCCAAACGGTTATCAGGCCCTCGCTGGTAGCATCCTGGGAACACACCTCCTTGGCCGCCTTTGATTGTTCTTCGTTGTAGTCTCAGAACCATAGGATGATGAAACAGAGGGTAGGTGGGGAGATGAGAGGTATGATGAAGGGGTGCAAACCAGAGACAATGAGTGCGCATTAAAGTATTGATAGGTAGGGAGGTGGGGAAACAGAGTTTGTGCAACTTGAAGAGCTTGGTGATAAGAACGCACCATCTAGATACGCTAGCATGGCTAAGGGAGCTAAGTTGAGGGGCGCATTCAGGGATGTGCGTGACTGGGAAGGATCTACGCAATGCTTCTCTGGGGGGAGCTGTGCAGCGGGCTGTGCGCGCAGATGGGTTGAAACTAAAACAAAAGAGCTAGAAGGAGAATAATTGGAGTAACACTATACATAAGGGCTTCTCCTTTTATAGGCCTATGGCATAAGATCAGATGATGAGCATTATTATGACACACTCGCAGGTGCATGCTGCGACTGATTTCATGTGCGAGCCCGTACTTCAAGTTATGGCAATGTGTCATATCCATCCGGGAGCTCATTTAAACCACATAGGGTGGTTTCTAGCTTTGCGTATCTTCTGGATGCCTTGCCTCCATCACCTCATGTGAATTATTACAGAGAGGTGGATCCGCTTCAGGTGAAGGCCTGCGTAGCAGATCCTCATCAGCTCGACCGTGGGAGGGGCAGTGTCGATACGTGTGTTCCATATCATCCGCATCTGGGGATGAATGGTACTTTTGGATGAGAGTTTGGAAATCTCTACGTAAGGAATTATCGTCAATCTAGGAGACATTGGAGTACTACAGCATGTTGTGGATTTCCACACCCTTGTTGACAAGGAGATCCACAACAGTATTCGCTTTCCTGCGCACATGATGAAAATTTATTTCCCTATGATTTTGTATCAATTGTTCCAGGAGTTTGAGCCTGTTAGCAAGCCTCTAGTTGGTAGAGACTTTTGTGGAGGAAGAGCCATGGAGAATTCAAGTGGCAGCCTGTATGATGATTTGCGAATCTCCCTCCATTTTTAGGGGAAAGAAGCTGAAGTCAATGGCTCTGGAGATGCCCTGGATAAGGCCCTCTAACTTCACTGAGTTGTTGTTGTCCCATCCCATGTTGCCGTAGAAGACCAATAGGGGCTTACCTTGGGAATCCCTGAAGATAATTCTGTAACTAGCATTTCCTAAGTTTCCTTTGGAGGCTCCATCGAAATTTCTTTTGAAGAAACCATTTGGAGTGGGGTTCCATTGTTCAGGTGCAATGGTTCTTCCTGCGTTCCCTGGGGTGTTATCCAGAGGGGTGTTTATGCT
Organism: Pinus albicaulis; assembly: GCA_034641835.2. Classification (NCBI taxonomy): domain Eukaryota; kingdom Viridiplantae; phylum Streptophyta; class Pinopsida; order Pinales; family Pinaceae; genus Pinus; species Pinus albicaulis. The sequence continues at coordinate 157,773,120 of CM076577.1, read as the reverse complement.
CATATTCCAATTTCTTCAAATTTTGCATTCCGCATTAGATGTCAAGAGATCTTCCTTATAGCAGGGAGTTATGGCAAGGGTTTCTGTGAGATTGTAGTGTAGTCGTGCCCAGATTTTCTCTTCAGTGGATGCCCTATCTTTAAAGATCTGACTGTTCCTTTCTTTCCATATATTACATGTAAGGAGGCATGGAATCAGCTGCCAGAGTCTGTTCAAAAGGGTTTTGGATTATGGATTTTCTATCCACTTGTTGATGGTGTTGATGATGTTACCCCTTTCTCTGTTGGTGCGCCTGTAGAGAATTTCAATCCTATCCCACAATGTGCTGGATATAGGGCAGAGGTCCAGCAAATGATCAATGGTTTCAAGGTCTTCCTTGCACAGTGGGCATCTTGAGGGTCCCACAAAACCTTGTTTCAATAGATTCTCCAATGTGAGGATGCGTCATTTACTGAGAAACCATAAAAATTTGGCTACTTTGGGCCAGAGCTTGGCAGACCATATCTTCTTCCATGTGTGATTGGATGGATTTGGGTCCTGCTGTTGTAAGGTATTGTAGGCTTCCTTGGTGGAGTAGTTGCCACTTGGAGTATGGCTCCATCTAAGAATATCGGGTCCTTGTTGGGCTTTGATTCTTCTCTTAGTTATTAGTTCCTCCTAGAGATATCTGTGATTTTCATTGTTCCAATCTTCTTTCCATCCATCAGTATGAAGACATGTCCTATAGCCTTGTGATGTGTCATTGGTCCAGAAATATTGAACACATTTTAGCTGCCTTGACTATAAGACTGTGCTCGAGAGGGGTCTAGGAAAGATTGAGGATAGGCTAGGCATTTTCTTGAAGGAGTTGTCCCAAAATATGTCTTAAGTACCACTGTGCAACTCCTAGAAGCTATGAGTTTGGATCAATTGTTTTTGGTTGTTGGCCACTTTCCATATTTGGGATGCTCCTAGATCTATATTGAATCTGATGAGGTCCTCCTTGGGCCAATTTCTCATGTATTTGGATACCCATAGGTTTTCCCAAGGTGTGTGAGGGTTGGAGACCCATTTCCACCATTTGTTGGCCCCCATGATGCTTTTTTGTGCTCTGGATCTCGCAGCCCTAACCCACCATGACCCTTTGGTTTGCAGACTTCTTTCCAATTGACTAGAGCCCATTTATTTTTCTCTTTGGTTCCTCCCTAGAGGAATGTTCGTTGTAATTTGTGCTTAGCTTTTAGTACCCATTTTGGGGCAGCTAGAACCAAGAAGAGATAGATGGGGAGAGACTAAAGAACCGCTTTGATGAGCACCATGTGGCTTTATATATTGAGAGAACGATGGGTCCAATTTCATAGTTTGTTTCCATTGTATCTAGCAGCGCATGACAGGAGGAATGATTTATGGCTGTGTCAGTGAGAGGGGCTCCAAGGTATTTGGAAGGCAAGGAAGATATGGAGAAGCCCAAGATGTGGGAAATGTTGCGCTGGGTGAGAGGAGATGTGTGGGAAAAAAAGATTTGATATTTTTCAGAGTTGACCACTGTGGCAAATGCTTTAGGGAAACATTCGATCAGAGATTTGAGGGTTCGAGCTTCCTGGACCGAGGGATGTCCCATTATCATATTTTCGTCCACATATTGTTGATGGGAGATGGGAGGGATATTGTGGAGGGGAATTCCTTGAAGGGTTCTGAAATGGATAGATCTTTTGAGCAAGCGACCCAGCCCTTCAGCCATAATAATGAAAATGAAGGGTGAGAGAGGATCTCCTTGTCTAATACCTCTTGAAGGATTGAAGGTTACCGAAGGTATGCCATTGACCAGAATGGAAAGGAAGGGGGATGTTACTAGGCTCATTATCAATCGAACCTAAGTGTGGCTAAAGCCAAAGGCTTAGAGTATTTTCTTGATATATTCTCAGTTGAGTTTGTCAAAAGCCTTCGATAGATCAATTTTGAGGAGCATGTCGGGTTTTTTGGAGGTTTTGAGAGAATGGACAACCTCATGGGTTAAAATGATGCTGTCAAGGATTTTCCTGCCTTCTACATAGCCCGTTTGCTCAGGGGAAATAACCAGAGCTAGGAGTTGCTTTAGTCTGTTAGCTATAACTTAAGAAATCATTTTATAAATGACATTGAAAAGGGATATGGGTCTGTACTTACTTGGCATTGCAGCATTGTCTTCTTTTGGTATTAGTGTGAGGAAGGTGGCATCGAGTGCCGGTAGGAGTTAGTGATTCCTCTACTACATACCAGACCTCATCTTTGATGGTTTCCCCAAAGAAATCAAAGAAGTTGGTAGTGAAACCATTTGGGTGAGGAGCTTTCCCTTCTTTTAGTTGGAAAATTGCTTGTTCCACTTCTGCCAGAGTGGTTGCTTTAAGCAGCATCCGATTGTGTTCTTCCATGCCCAGTTTGGGTATGTAATGAGTGATTCTTACTATATATTCATGCATATGGTGATTGGGTTCTTGGAGGATGTCATTGAAGTGGTTACGTAGCTCCTCTGTGATATCCTCTTTCATTTCCAATCACTCTCCATTATTATTTTTGAGAACTGTGATTCTGTTATGAATCTTGAGTTGAATATTGGAGTGATGGAAAAATTTTGTATTGGTTTCTCCATCTTTGAGCCAGCTTATCCTAGATTTTTGTTTCCATAGGATCTCTTCTTGGCTACTTCTATCCTCCATCTGGGTTTTCAGTAGTTTCTCTCTGTTCTATGAGTCAGCTGTGCGTCCGTTTGAGATGATTGTTTGTTGGATATTCTTCATTTTCTCTTCCATCTCTCTTTGATCTTTGAAGATGTTGCCGAAGGTGGTCTTGTTCCATACCTTTAGTATCCCTTTGAGCATCTTCATATTTTTCTAAAACTAATACATTTTTGTGCCTAGTGGTGGTATAAGGGAGGACCACCAATCTGAGACCAATTCTTTGAACCCTAGATGTCTAAACCAATAGTGTTCAAAGCAGAATGGTTTGGGCATGGGCATACCTGGTCTTAGCCCTTGTAGTTTTATCATCAAGTGGTCATAGTCAGCGGCATGGCTGATGGTGGCTGAAAGATCTCCCCTTAGATGAATAAAGTCTTTTGTGATGAGAAAATGGTCTAGTATCGAGGCGATCTATTGGGTTCCTCCTCTTTTGTTGTTCCAAGTAAAAATACCATTGGAAGTTTGAAGGTCTATGAGGTGATTGTTATGGATGAGGTTTTTGAATCCAGTGTTGTCCTGATCTAGATGATGCCTTTCACCTTTTTTTTCCTGTAGATTGGTTATCATTTTAAAATCTCCTCCTAGTAGCCATAGCGGAAGAGATCGTTGATTATTTATATCAACAATATTGTCCAGAAGCTCAATTTTTTTTTCTAGAGATTCTGGGGGAAGAAGACGTTCGTGAGTAGTCCATGGATGACAGTTCCAATCAAGTGGAAGTTGGCTTGAATGAAGTGCCTATTGGCATGATAATTATCAAGTGTGATGATGTGGGGGTTCTAGATGATTTCCAATCCTCCTGAAGCTCCATTGGCATCCACCCCTATTGTTTTACAACCTTTCCATATCCTTTTGAAGACTGTTTCCAAAGTGGAGCTAGAGTATTTTGTTTCTTGCATGTAGAAAATTGTTGGGTGTTCCTCAGTAATCCTTTTCGTGATTATCTTGTGCTTTGTGGGGTTTTTGAGCCCTCTGATATTCCACGAGATGATATTCATTGAGGGGGTTGGAGGAGCAGGAGTAGAATCAGGTTAACTTGGGGAATCTCCCATATTCTACCATCTCTTTGCCCATTTCGACTGTTCTTTGCAGCACTATTTTCCTACCTCGTTTGCGAGATTCTTTCACGAAGTATTTTGTGTTTAGGAGTGTATTGCCCTAAATTCCTAGAGAGGGGAGCTGTTGTGCTCAGGTGAGGATTTCTTTCAGCTTCTAGAGCTTTTGCTGGGGTATTGATAGAAAGTCCTTCTTGTTGCATGCATCCTCTAACCCTATGAGATCCAGACCCTCAAAGTCAATGCTCTTTGGCTCTTCCTCCATGGCTTTTGGGATTGGATCTAGCTCATTTCCTTTGCCTTTGGTTGTTGAGTTGTCCCCTGCATGTTGGGGTTTCAAAAAGGCTTCTAGTTGAATATTGTCTGTTTGTATTTTTGAGATCTGGGGTTTCTTCTATGAATATCGCCATGTGTCTTTGGAGGGTTCGTTCTCATCTTCACTCAACTAAGCTAGGGATTCGAAGCTGTTGCTAGTCGCTGGGGATTTTTTGTTCTGGTTGGAGTTGGATATCCTGTTGTGCCTTTTCTTGCTTGCTACTTTCTTAAAACCTTATGTAGATTGTTCATTTGATTTAGTGTTAGCTGTGGCCCCTTGATTTAGGGAGAAGTTTCTGAATAGATGCCCATGTTGGTGACACCTTCAGCATCTGAAGGGGACATGTTCATAATCTACAATTTGTATCCATTCAAAATATTCATGCAATAGGCTTACCTCATCAGGGAGCGACTCTGCAATGTTCATGTAGACACAGATGCGTGCTTATGCTGCGCGTCGGTTGATAATTGTTTCCTCTGTCATTTCGATGAATTATCCTAGGGAATTGCCTATGTCCCATAGATTCAACTCATCCCAGTAGTCCCGAAGGAGAGAGTATAGCCGGATCTAGACCGGAGCCCATGTGAGGTCCTGCTAGTCTGGATTTAAGCTCTCTACCTAGTTGTGTAGGTATAAACCTGCCGAGTTGAAGAAGTATGGCCCTTCATCCATGAACTAGATTTTCTCTTCACTGAAGGTGAAGATCACATTAAAGAAGCCTTTGGCACACAGCTGAAGTTCGATATAACCCTTTGGCTTCCATTTTGAGGCAATCCATCATCCGAGGGCTTTTTTGGTGGGCCAGAAACCCATGAACTTGCTTATCAATGCACGATCCTTCATGAATTGGATTCTTTCATTGATTCTATGAGCATGTAGCTCGATGATGGTTATTTTGGTATCTTTGGGTATGCATTTGGATGAGGTGATATTTTCTACTTCTGCTTCTATTGTTGAGGTCGGTTTCACTGTGGGAGTCACCCTGGATGTGTCATGAAGGGGGCTAGAGTTCTGATAACGGTTGGTGTCAGCCCTTGCCACCGTTTCTGTGGTAGGTTGGCTTGAGGTGGGGGGAGCAACAGCACCCCCCCGATGGTCTCTTTCATGGGTGAGCCTCAAGGCTAGCTAGAAAAATGATCACTTCCTCTGGGGCTGGGAGGGAGGTCTGCCATGGGGCATCCTGCGTTGAAACCTCCAAACCCTAGATCATGGCGGTCAGCTCGGTTCTCAGAGTTGCTCCATTACCCATCCATGATAACTATAATAGTGATATCTTTAGTTACATAACGTGTATTTTGAAATTTAATCTACAAACATAAAAACATGGAAAATTGAGATTGGAATCATTTCCAAGGCTGATGTTTTTAGTTACATAATATACCTTTTGAAATTTAATCTACAAACTTAAAAACATGGAAAATTCTAAACAAAAAATTTAGAGTACTATTTTTTCCCCTATGTCAATGCCAACAAGGGAAGGAAACTATTGTAATTTGTCACCATAAAGAAATCAATGAAAAAGTTTTACATCAATCAATTATTTTTTATAGATCATTATTACAATATTCTAAAGCTATAAACTACATTAGAACTATGGTATTTCAAGCCTAGTAGTATTGGAATTATGGCTAATATGTTATCCTTGATGTCAACATAGATATAATATGATGTCAACCCTGATGTCAAATGTGTTTTCCTTGTTGTAAACATGTGTTGTCCGTGATGATTACAGAGTGTGTTTTTTCTTGATGTCAACATGTGTTGTCCTTGATGATTACAAATATTTTTTGAATTAATGCAGATGATATAAATGTTTGTACATGTGTTGCAAAGGATCAAGAAGAATATTGACATCATAGTTACAGGTTTGATTTGAAAAAGATTGAAGAATATGAAGTTTACGAAACTATACACGACTCCTATGAAGCAAATTCACGTACATATGCAAGTTTTATGAACAAAATTTGTATATGCGACCCTACACATGGAAAATAAAAAAAACCATGAACATTTCCAGTGGAAATCTCCAAAATTTTTGTGTTGGCAACGTCTATTTGATCCTATTAACAATTATCGACAACAAAACCAAAGGATATGCCTGTGGTATTGGAACGGAAAAGGATTTATAAAAAGGAGAAGAAGATCAATCAGTTGCATGTGCATTTGATGGATTACTTATTTGTGATCTGATCTAAAATAGGTGTGCACCAAGGCAGAAGGAGGAGGTTAAAATTTCAAAGATCTGAAGATGTTTTAAAGAACTAATATATGTGCTTGTTCCAGGTGCAATAATGGGAAAATGTTTTAGTTTCTAACAAATGTAGGATTGATGGTTATAGTAGAGCTATGATCTAAATGTATGTGAAGAGATTTGTGATTTTGGCAGAGTTTGTATGAAGGACAAAAAGGACAAAAACTTATGTTGTTTCTTGTCTTTTGTCTATTAAGAATTATCTATGCAGAGAGTTGGCACGCAGAGTGTGTTCATGGGAATGATATTACATATATTTCTGATGATTAAATACTTATTTCATCATCAACCAATAAAATGTAATAATGAATGAAGGGTTTATTAGATTTTTTTAAACATAACATACATTTTCTAAAATACCATAAACAACATTACAACTAACTATAAAAAAAATTACACTCACATATAATGTTTTAAATAACTTCGGTAGAAGGGTTTAACATACAATTTCAAAAATACCATAAACAACAGTACAACTAACTATAAAAAAAATTACGCTCACATATAATGTTTTTAGGAACTTCAGTAGAAGGGTTTAACGAATTTAACAAGCTTCATGACAAGCTCGCACGGACACCCCATATTTGATGATTTATGTGAGAAGAAATGAATGAAATGGATTCAATGTTCTATTCCAATTGTGGAATGCTTGTATTTCTTTCCTTTAAATTGGAAATAGGTAGATATAAAATCAATTTATTACTATAACTAGATTTAAATCCAATTTAGGACCATTCTCAACTTGATTGTTAGTTCAAAAATCAGGATGACTGAGCAACAAAAGCAACGGTTGAATCTGGTGTTGCTCCATCAAACTGCATGGATGTATAATCAAGTTTAGTTTCAAGGATTTAGGAGTCTTCCTGTTCACGATGGCCATGGTTGTTTCATCCTCAAAAATTTAAGAGTGGAAAATACATTGTGAGGTTATGAATATGGGAGGGATGATGAATCTTACTTCCGAAGAATTGGGTATAAATCTTGTGATCGAAGGCTATTTCAAAATTGACGTGACAATAACTACATGGTTTACTTTTGTCCATCAGGTTAGGAAAATCCAAAAAATTCCTTGTTGCCACTTCAGATTACATAATTTTGTTCACATATTTTCTACTGCAAAATTTGTTTGAGATGTGGAGTAGAAGGCCGAGTGTTTTTGCAACCGTCTTTTTATTTTGTAAAAAAACATTACCTTGATCAAGGCATTTTTGTAACCCACTGGCAGCACACAGGTCATAATCAAAAGAAATTTCATAATGCACAAATTTTCTAATTTTTGTATCCCTTTGCGTTATAGTGGAATTGATCTCCTCTTCCAAAGGGTTCCAAAGTGAAGAGAACTATGTCACTTTTGCATTCTTGTGCATTGTAGTTCCACATACTTCTGAAATTTTTTTTTTTGCAAAAGAAGGTATGAAATCCTTGATACATGTAATAGGAAGTACATAATCTACAACTTCATCATTGCGTAAATATTTATTCTGCATGCTCCCAAATTCCAATAGGCATAAGTTTTCAAAATTTCCATGCTTTGTTTGAAAACAAATTGTTGTCATTTTCAACCTATCTAGTCCTCCAAGCTTCATTTTATAAAATTTGAAATAATAATGGGAACACATAATCCACTTGTTACCCATCCAAAATCACAACATGATAAAAATACTCAAGGATTCCTTAAATTGCATCCGAGAAGGACACCAATTCAATTCGTTTGAGCTTTCGAGCACCCCATGAAATGCATGTTTCTCAATTGCGTTTTTTCCTCCCCATCTAAACAACTTCTCATCATAATCTTTGGGATGTTGTTCTGAGATGATGGTACAATATGACAGTGATTTATCCTCAAATATTGCTTCTAATTTAGTTATGATTTTGGTGATAGAAATGTGATATATTGAAGATTCTATAATGCAGTTCTACCCACTTGCAAATCTCTACATTACAAATACTTTAGCGTCTTGATTCCTCATGGCTTCCACTTCCACATCCTTATTTCCTACATTGCTACTTTTGCATCACTCTATATTCATATGCACTTCTATCAGCATGTCTTTGCACCTTTTGGTGCAAATGCTAGTTTATAATATGATTGTGAGTTGCATAATATATAAAATAAATGTATCATAAGCATAAATATAATTTAATGAAGTAATCCTATAAACAAAAAAATAATTTACAAGTTGATTTTTTTATATTCATCACCTAATATTTACAAGTTTATCTTTTTTATATTCATCATAAATCATATTTATGGCTAATATGAATATTTATTGATATTCAATTTATCATCTTATATTATAATATGATTTTATTTATAAATAAAACTTCACATGATTAAAACAATTAATATCAATAAATAAATAATTATATAATTAAAATGCTTCATATTAATAAGAAACCAATTGCTTTATATAATTTATTAAAAAAAATATGATTATATTTAATTTTTTATTGAAAAAAATTGAACACATTTCCTCCCCTTCTTGGTTATGCATTATACTCATATACATAATTTTTTACACAATCTACTCATATACATAATGTTTTACCCAATCCATTCTCATGCACGATACTTCTTTGTGATGCAACCATTATAGATTCATCTTTAAGTAAAAATTTAATGAGTCTAGAAGGATCAAATTTCTTCATGTGCAAACTTCTTTAGAGTGAAAAATACAATGTCTTATTTTTCATTGCTTGAATTGTATTTTTGAATGCTAAATAGTGTATATACAGGACCAAATAGATGTTTTAACCATAAAAATATAATTTTCATGACGTATACAATTTTGTTTTAAAATGACATATAATATATAAGTGATTGACATCAAAATATTTTACATAACATGTACATTGATGCATTTTTTCACACAAATTAAATAGTTTTTTTATTATTAATATATTTTTAAGTATATGTGAATATTAATTCGTATTAAAATATTTTATTGATAACCCACATTGATTATTTTTTATATACAATATTAAAATGTTATATATATATATATATATATATATAGTTTATTTAAATCTCTTGTTGAAATATTTTTGAAAATTATAAAATTTAAACATCTAACACATATTTTTTTACTTCTAATTACATTACAACATATTCATTTTTTTTATTATAGTAGACACTATTTTTCTATTGAGAACATAATTTTTATTTTTTATTTTTATTTTAAAGTGAGTTGAATGGATAGACAAATTTTTTTTTCAATAGAAAAATATCACTCGTATATATTAATGATAAAAATTAGTACATATATGTCGATCATATGTGATCATCACAATTTCTATCCATCAATATCAAAATAGACATATACATCATCCAAAAACAAGTGTACATACACTTGCTATAGTTATTCATATTGAGATGAAAAAAAAGTTTCTAATAACATACAAGAGATCTTCATGAAGATATCTAAAACACTACTGTCAGTACAAAATGATTATGAATTATGTAGCACCCTGTATGAAATATCCAAAAAGAGAAAACCTCAAATGAGCAACCTATCATTTTTATGGTGAATTGATGGTCCCAATTTCACAAATATCCCCATCCAAATAGTGGAAGAAATTTATGGTGCCTTCTTCATCGTTGAGACCGACTTTAGATAGAGTATATGCAATGGACTTAACTTCTTTGTAGGCATGACGTTTGCTAAAAAAATAGAAAGTTATGATGAGGGATTTAATATGATCCATCCAACCTCGAAGATCTCGAGGATCATATGATATGAAGTCTTGAACTCCACCAATAAGAGTCTTCGAATCCCCATAGACATGCAAGGTCTTGAGGGATTTCTCTCTAGAAAACCAGAGGAGGCCCCTTAATGCACATGTCTTCGCCCTAGAGTTTGTGACTTTTCTAGTAGACCAATGTAATTTGTAGTGTTCCCTTACACTGATCTTGAGACATGCCCCACAGCCACAACGTTCGTGCTTCCCAGCCCCATTGAAGAAGCCAACCGACAAGTCGAGACGTGGGTGGACAAGTTTGAATGTAAGATATTTTGTGTGCTCTGAGCGAATATCCCATGTCTCAATCCAAGCAATAATATTTGAGCATATGCGAAAATTGTTGACATGGATCCCATCGAAAATTCACTTATTGTGAGCTCGCAAAATATCCCAAATAATAAATAGGGGGAGGTGGCTGTGAGGACCATGAGTAGAAAACCACCATCAGATACAATATTCCACATAAACAAGTTGAAAAAAATAGAACTTGAAATAAGATAACACCTACATAATTATTTGATTGGAATATCACAGTATAAAAAGAGGTGTGTTACAGACTAACCTGAATTACCATAGAGGAAACACCATCCCGGACCATGAATACCATGTCTGATGAGGTTATCCCATGTAAGAATCTTGTTGTGGAAACTTAACCATGTAAATAATATGATCTTCAAAGGAATGTTGTTCCACTTCCAAATGTTGAGTAACCAAGGGGAAGAAAAAAAGTTGGATAAATTGTCCATAATAACCCTGTGGTTTTCAGCTACCTCAACGTAGCCCTCCCATAGTATCCTGCTCCACATTAACGAGTCATTGCTCTGATTCTTGCAAATATTGGTCATTTTAAGAACCTAGACATATCTATCCCGTTCTAGTTTACTATCTTCGTGTAAATTAATATCCCTCGCCAATTTCCATATAGGATGGATCATGTTCTAGCTGCGAATGACCTACATGAGATAGAACAAGCCCCTGTGATGAAGTGCCTCAATGGTTTTATTGGAAAGGTCTAAGTCTCTTCGAGCCCCCATAATCTCATCCTGTCCAGCAATGATATTATTACCTAAACTGAATGACCAATGAATCCTTTTTAGAGACCATGTTTTTATCTTCGTAAAACTTAGCCATATGACTGATCCATTCTTCTTACCAATCTCATTGAACCTGAACCAATCCAAGAAGGTATTTTATTTGTGATATTTTTCTTTGATGGTATCCACCTGTACCAAATAATGCTCTCCAAAGATATTTGATAAGAAGGGACCAGCCAAAATATTTAGTGTTCAGTATACCCCAACCATCAAGAGTCTTCAGCCTGGAGATTTGTTCCCATTTGATCAGATGTATTTTGTGCTCCATACCCACACAACACCATAGAAAGCATGCTAATTTAGAGCCGATATGAGAGGTGACATGAGCCAGAAGGGAAAATAAGTGTGGATAGTAAGTGGTGAGTTGTTGAAGTACGGCTTGAATCAAAGTATATCTTTCCCCAAGAGTGAGCTAGCGATGGGTCCAACATTTAATCTCGTATTGAAACTTAGCGAGTAACTACACACAATCACTAATCCTGTAGTTTCATGGCTTTAGTGTAAGATAGAGATATGTGAATCCCTCCGCAAGAGGCCTGGAGCCCATGCCAAAGTGATCTGCAATATGATCAATCTATGCTTTCTCTCCAGATGAGTAGAGTAAAATTGATTTTTGACCATATTGATGAAAGATATCATGTAAAGAGATCCATTGTGATTTGGATAAAATCCCTATAGTAAGAATGTCATCAATGAAGAAAGTATGTGTAATGATGACCTCCCATGACATTTTCAAACTAGTGAAAATACCCATATGTTTGGCAGAGTTAATATTCCTACTAAGGTCATCCATGACCATAATGAATAATAAAGGGGATAGGGAACATCCATATCTGAGGCCCCTCCAGACATGGAAAAAATCAGATGGGAAACCATTCATGAGCACCACGAATCATTCTCCCATCGCACAAGTCATGATCCACTACATATTGTGTATATCAAAACCAATATTCAAGAGCACCATCTTGAGGAAAGACTAGTCCACACAATCATATGCCTTCTAAAGTTTTTTTTTCATAACCAACAACTCTTTGTTTCTTGTATGCATGGTTTGAATACATTCTCGAGCAATGGAAATGGCGTCATGGATGGACCTATCAAGTAAAAAACCAAAATTTTTCCTAGAAATGTGGACCGACAGAATCCCCTTTACACGTTCAACAATAGTTTTGGATATGATTTTATATATGATATTGCATAACGAAATCAGTGTGAAATCAACAAATTTTGAAGGATTTGATCATTTTTGTATGAGAGAAATGAAAGTTGAATTAATGGAGACTACAATGCGTCCCATGATTCTATATTACTCAACAATATCCAGTAGTTTGGGACCCATGAGCTCAAAGAAATGCATAAATAATTCTATCGTCCAACCATCCAAGCCTCGAAAAGTTTCATTGGAGAATGAATTCATTACTGATTACAATTCATCCATAGGCATTGGTTAGAAGAGGGAATCATTTTTATCCACCTGAAACATAATGGGGTATTCCTCCACCCCTAGAGCTTGTATACAATATCAAACTCAACACGAGCCTTAAAAATTTCCTAGAAGTAGTGTACATCCTCCATTTGCATCCCCCGCGTGGAATGTTATACCACGCTCCCTTCCACCCCTTGGATGTGCCGGATATAATTTCAATTCTTTTGATGGCATGCATATCGATGGAAGAACTTAGTATTTTTGTCTCTTTCTCTGATGCATGAAGCCTGACTCTCTAATCTCCAAGTTGGCTCTTGTATTTGTATTATTTTCATTTTCCTCCCCTCCAATTCCTTTAACTAATTCAAAATCTGCTCAGTGGGTACATAATGTGAAGTGATTTCCCATTCCTCCCGATCTCCTTAATTAGGTCCTTAAGTTATCTGTACATCTTGTCTTTTTTGTGTCTCTCCCATGTGTGAACCTGGCGCTTTGAGGAGGCCAGTTTTGTGATTATCTTGTCCATAGTAGATGTATCTAGGGAAATAACATATTATTTCCAGAGAAACGAAACTAGTCTATTGAATTCCTCGTCCTCGAGCCATGCCTTGTTAAATTTAAATGGAATATCTAGGCGAATCAGTTTTTTGCGCCATTGTAGAATAATTAGACTTTGATCAGAAATGAAGACTTGTTCCACCAAGGATCTCAAGTTCCCCAAGGACTCCATTAGATTTTCATGAATCAAAAATCTATCGAGGCACTTGCTAATGTACTCCTCCCTTTTTCTACAATTATTCCAAGTCGGCACAATGGGAGCCGACCTGATATCAATCATATTATAAGCATGGAAGAGGGATGAAAACTATTTTCCAGAGGACCAGTTCTGCATCGGGGACCCCAACATTCCTTCCGAGAGAGTGTGGAATTATAATCTCTAGCTATAATCAAAGCCCCAATCTTTAAAATATCAGCCAATTCAACCCGATTCCAGAAGGACCGCCTCTCTTTGTATGGGGCATATAAATTCCAGACATGGATCTTATCACCTGAACCATGGAAATGTCCTGAAAAAAAGATTTCAACAAAAAACTTGTAGGGAATTAAATTGACCCAATGAGGGTCCCATAAAGTAGCAAGACCACCTGACATCTTGGATGAACCAACAACGACCATATGCCAATGACGATAAATGTATCAGAGGTAAGAAAGAGGCTTTCTAGAATCAGCCATGGTTTCTTGTATGAGAATAATGAAAGGACAAATAGAGAGAAAGAGATGCCAGAGAAAAATATTCTTAACAACATCCCCCAGTCCATGAATATTGAGCAAGGGGATATTCATGGCAACCAAGAATACAGATCAACCTCTCTAAGGGCCCATGGTGCAAAGGAATTGACAATCGGAACATCACGTAGATTAGAAGGATCATCAAACAAAAGGGGGTGACTAATTAGTCTACCACGAAAGTGACGACTGCTCTTTTGCCCCCTTGGTCAGACAATGATGTTTTTAGTAGATGAAGGAGTAATGGTGGGAGATGAAGGGTGTTCCTTACCCTTGCAAATGGTCAGAGAGGAATGGTCCATCAATGGATTTAACATCAGAAAATCTAAATCACTTCCAATTGAATTATGGGGAGAAGGGGGGCAATGAGGGTCCAAAGAAGGGGAAAGGGTTTGACCAAGGGGGGACGCGAATGGAGGATCTAAGGTCAAGGGAACATGGGGGCCCATCGAGTCTGAGAGAATCATCCTGTCGAGAATCTCATGGGGGGCAAGGGGACCAAGGGACTAGGGGGAGTCAGAGGGGGATATAATCAGAAGGGGAGAATTATGAAATGTGGGTCAGACCCTAAATATCAGGGAAAGACGTCTACCATGCACAATATGTAAGGACTTCCGTGATCCAGTAGCAGTTGAGGGAGTGGGGGAAGACGATGGTGAAACTAGATGGTCATTATATGCAAAAGAGCGAAACATAGAGTAATCCTGAGAGGGAAAAAAAGTACATTTATCATTTTCCGAAGGAAACAATCGTTGGGGTGGAAGGCTGCCAAAATCACTCCCATGTTGAATCCCCTGCTCGTTGAAAGGTCTGAGATGTCGTCACGAACAATTTTTCAGAAGGTGACTCGTGTGGTGACAAAGAAGGCACCTAAAATGGATGCCCTAGTAGTCCAACATCTTACTAGTCTAAATCAACTCCCAAGCCAAATCAATATAGTCCAGAACCCCCCAACAAAATTCATCTCAACCAATATCCAAGAAACCCTCTTGTCCTAGGCACCCAGTGTGTGGGGATCCATATATATGAAGCGATTGACAACATTTCCAATATCTGTTAAGGCGACGCAAGTCTAGAATTTACTAAAGGAAGGCCCAAGAGCTTAACCCAGACTAGATTGTTCCATGGTGTGTCTAAGAGTGGGTTGAAACCCACGTACCATCTACTCAGCTCAAGAAAACTTTTGCTCCAAACCCAACGAGTTTCCAAAATGCGGTTGGAATCATCCCGATGAACGAATTGAAAGCTATACTAGGAGTTCATCAATTTACCCAATTCGTCATGCCCAACTCATGCGCACCTGTAAATAACCATCGGCCAACAAGAGCCTTATTCTACAAGCTATTTACCCTATCCCATAATACATTATGGCCAAAGCTAAGAAGTTTTTTTCCAGTTGGCGCTCTGTTGTTTTTGTTCGGGTGTCTTCTACCTCCCAAAGGACACCTATGTGGGTGTTTTTTCCAAGTTCCTTCATCAGAAATCTGAGGCACAATTGTCTACGGGATAGAGTGCGACGTAGAGGGACGAGGATCTAGATGTGACACAACATATGAGGTTAAGTTGCGAAGGGAGTGATTCCTCTTAGCATCCAACGTGGCATGGATGAAGGCCTCCTAGAGGGTGTTATCCCCGTCCAGCATGTCGAGTGACAGATTCATCGTCCGAGGATAAAATAAAAAAATAATAAAAAAATAAAACGGTGGTGCCCCTTAACCAATCACATTAAATATGCCAGCACATAAATCACAGAATTAGTAATCCCCACGAAAGCATTTGATCCATAACTTGGTCTAATTCAAAACATACCCCTAGGGATCTAAGGGATTTATTCTACCCTTCGAAGAATTAAAAAAAAGGCATCAAGTTCCTCCACTAAGACGCACAGTGATAGGCTCAGAGAAACAAAAAAATCTAGTACGAAAATCCCCGAGAAGACCTATGGAAGTACGTTGTCATGCCCGGTGAGAATCTTAAGCTATAGGAAATTAAATACGGTGAGAAAGTATATGCGTACCATTAAACCGCATTTAATTTCCTATAGCTTACAATTTATTGGTCGTACTGAAATGGAAAGGTCTCGATTCCACTAAAATATTCTCTTCCAGGCTGATCTTCTGACAAGGGAGGTTTTAGTGGGCCTCAAAGGTAATTAAGATCCTACCAACCGGAAAAAATTACGACGTCGGAAAAATCAAAATTCCCAACGATCAGTCCGCCACCCCGAGGATCAGACAGACACCACCAAAGCCATCCAAAATCGAAACCAATGCTAAGATATACACAAACCAAAAAAAATATGATATTATTATATAATTATCCGATAATACTCACCAACATTCACAACATTTCCACCACCTTCGACAACATCTGAAGCGTATATCTTTGAAGGGTCTATTAAAAGCAAAACGAGATTAGTCTCTTCCACGAGCAAGACTTAGATAGTCCACCAGAAGCTTGGGACGAAAGTAGTGAGTGGTGCGTCGGACCGAGAGGCCCTCGTCAAGTTACACATTCAAATGTGAAATTACATATTTCTTATTATCAACACATGACTTCAATCACTCACATTTTGAAATTTAAATATTTCTGGTTATTAACACCTGACTTTAGAAATTTAAATGCTAACAGTATATATGTGATGTCCAATAAACCTCACTACCAACTTTTTATGTATCGTTTTCTTCTTCCATTTAGACAACACAAAATACTAGGATTCCAAATGAAATGAATATATTATCAGCAAATTTTGACTTTGCGAGTAAAGATAGAGAATCGTGAAGGAATGTATTATCACCAATTTTGCTTTAAGAGAGGAGAAAGGGAATAGCAGATGAGAAATGGTAACGTGTCATTCAAGAAACGAACGGAACTCCAAACTTGTTGGCGCATTAAGTCGTTGAGCCTGTTGCAGACCTGAGAACAACAGCCCAAGTAACTTCGCCGTGATTTGTGGAGGAAAAGAGCATACCTATTCCATACGTCAAAAATACTGTTTCGCTAGTTGCCAACTTTGAAAGACTCATCCCCGCTACGGCCTCACGCTATAATAAATACAGCATTTCATTACAACCACACCTACAACCTCACTGAGGCTAAAGAGCTCACTTGATTGTGTTGTTTTTTCTCAACAGAGCTAAGAAGCAGTGTATTGTTTCTGAGTAGAGATGGCTTTCACCAACCCCATACATGATGCACGCTCATCCTCATGCATTTTTGCCCTCGTCATATTCATAGCCATTACCGTGCGTGGAGTGCAGAGTGCGTTCTTTGATTTATTTATGTCTTGTTCTTCAGCAGTGACTCTTTTTTATATCATTTCCTTAGAGGCCGCGATAGTTAATGTGTTGGGATGATGTACTGTATTTGTTCAGGTGCCATTATCAAGTGCGAGGAGCTTCCCGTGGAACTCTGCGCTTTCTCTGTTTCATCATATGGTAATAGATGTGTGCTGGAGAAGGATGTAATGATGAACGGCACCTTGCAATTTCAATGCCAGGTATCTTATTATTATTAACGTCTTCAATCATATAAACCTCACAGTACACAACTAGCAATTTTAATAGGTAATTTTGACTAACAATAATTGCGCATCATTAGTCATCGGTTGTGATGGTGGAGAAAATGGTGGGATGGATCGAAAGCGAGGAGTGCATAAAAGCGTGCGGCCTCGAACGGATGGCTGTGGGAATGTCCACCGATTCGCTACACGAACCGGAATTTAGTACCAAGTTTTGTTCTTCCGAGTGCCGCAGTAATTGCCCCAACATCGTCAATCTCTATGTCAATCTCGCTGCAGGAGAAGGTTAGTCCCTCAGATGCCTTTTCTTCTCATGTCAACAATTCATTTAAAGTATTTACCTAATAGATTTGAGGCATGTTTTGACAGGAATATCTGTATCTACCATGTGCGAATCTCATAAAAGCAGATCTGGCAATGTCATCAACAAATCGGAGTCCGGTTTGTCCAAGTCAAAGTCAAGCATCCGTTCCAAATTGACCACAAAATTTAGTCGGAAGTTGCTGTAATTGGACTCACTTGCTTAGGTAGACCATTATCACTGGTAATTGCATGGAGAAAAAAATAGAATTAAACATTCCGCACTCTTAAAAAACTGACAGAATAACTCAGGAATTTCTGTAACATTCTGAAATTTTTTGGTAAAAATTTATCAGAATTTTGTTTTTAAGTTGTTAAACTTTAATATTGAGTGGCTTAAAGGTTTTTGAGTTTTTATAGTGCTAAACCTATTTCTACTATCAAAAATACAATTCAAACACTCCAATTACCTGATTTTACATTTGGCGGTTCGATTCAGTTTTTGGATTAATAGGCCAATTCAAGTTCGGCATCGGATATTGTGTACATGGATCAATACAGGAGGAGGCAGAGCAGATTCCCAATCAGAACTATTAATTTCTTGTAGCCAGTGACTGAAATGGCATACTGTTACCCATTAATGTTAACGCTCGTTGATTTTTTTATACTATGAGATTTTGCAAAGTAAATTCGTGGCTGTTAATGAAAAATTTTAGAAATATGTGGTTGGATTTTTTTTGAAATTTTGTATGAATACTAATTAGTTATTTAATATTATAAGAAAAATAGAGAAATAGACATATGCACACCAAAAAAAAAGAAAAATAGAAAAATAGACATATTCACACAAAAAATATTTTTCACATTATATTTATTGACAAATATATAATTGGATTGAGATGTAACAAATTTTAAAGATGATTGGGGAAGTTGAGATATTCTCTCAACAAAATCCAAAGCCAACTCTAAATTACAATATAGAAAATACATATTACAACAAGAAAACTGATCTTTGTGAGCCCTGTTCTCCTAAACACTTATTCTCACTCTGAAGTCTCTTGGACAAGACTCTTTTCATGACCATAATCTTCGAGCTTCTCTTTCAACTCATTTAAGACATAACTGCCTCTGACCATCTTTGATGAACATTATAGAAATCTTCCAAAAATAAATCTCCATACTAGACCACCTTATGGACAATCTCCCATCTACCACCCCATGGACAAACTCCCATCTATCAAAATGAAGCGAACCACACTTTCAATATTTGTATTTGTCTAATCTACAATTATGCAACTGACTTTTTTATACATAGATATCATAACATAACATGTAACAAATGCCCTTAAAACCCAAGCATAACAATATCAACCAAAAATAAACAAATTCACACAATCAAATTAACAATATTATTCTAGCTACACCTAAAAACATTGAAAACCACTAGTTTCAATTATGCTGATCTATTCATTAATAGGTTATGCATTGTAAAATTTTACAAAACAAAATAACAAACCCAACCAAAAAAAATTAAGACGGTCAAGCTAGAATCCCTTATAAATCTTACTGATATGAGCCTGCTTGCACTGTGAAAACTTTTTGATATCTATGCAGAACTATAAGAGACAACGGTAGTCGCTGGAGCTCATGGGAACGCTTCTATTGTCTACTGAAGTCAAAACCTGATTCAATAAGTGCTCTCCCACCGGATTGGTTCCCTCACAGTTTGCAATTTGCACTTTGACACATTAGGTTAAAAAACAAAAAAGTCCAATGCATACCTCAACCCATACAACTCGTGGAAAACTGGTGATTCAACCAAAGGCACATTTTGCATTTACTCCCTTTTCCCTACATTATTGAGTCAATGCGGCTACGTCGAGTACAGTCTACGCCTCCATAATATACCGCTTCTCATGCTTCCTTGGCTGCAACACATATGCTGAGCACATTGTCTGGCTTCTTCAGATTTCTGTAGAATCAGCAAGCGCAACCCGCAAAATAGAGCATTAAATCATACAAAGCTCCACTAACGCCACAACAGATAGAACCGTTATCAGATCTCGGCGATTTTGAAAATTTTCAGGATATGTAAAATGTCCACTTGCTTTCTGGCTGGGTATCTCCACTCCACGGCTACTGTCTAGTCAATAGTTCACAGATGCAATTTTCATGAAACCAGGACTATGTCTACCCATTTCTGAGAAGATGTGAAGTCCTCGTTTTAGCTTTCCATGTGCCGTAATAACCCCACGGAAACTCCTCTATGTGATCTCTATGTAGTTGCTTGCAGCACGGTGTTGCTCGTTGACTGCAGCTTTTGCCAGATCTGCCTCTGCTCACGATATTTTCCTAATCAGCAGCCTCCAACCACACAACAAGGTTCACATGCAGGTTTATCGAGATCTCTCCACGCAGCATTAACCCACACGACACGACGATATATTTAGTGGCAACTTTTATCTTCAAAATTTACGGTGAAAGACACAAAGCAAAGAACCTTCATCTCAACGATTCTACGCACAGGTACAGCTAAACAATAGACACTCACTAATCTAATTTAATTCCACTAATCTACAAAGCATCAACCCCAATATTTTCCATCTCTAAGCTCTCCTCCGTAAGGGCGGGAGTTAAGCCAGAGTTGGCTCCGATACCAACCAAAAAGCAACCAAAAAATGGAGGAACAAATATATGCAAACAAAACATATTTTTCACATTAAATTGATAAACAAATATTATAGAAATATATAGTTGAATTGAGATCTAACATATTCCAAAGATGAATATAAGGAAGTCCCTTGTTCCATAGAAGGTAGATGAGAAAATTTGAGAAAGATTTTTTGAAAAGATAAAAAAAAGTATTTTGTTTCATTTTTCTCCTTGCCACAACTTATCCCAACTTTGTTTGGGAGTGGTACATAAGTTGTTTTGAATATACAACCCAATCAACCCCATTGCTTGATCTTGTTTATTTCAATAGGACAACATTTCAACTTTTTTTTGTAGAAACATGGTGGTTTTCACTTAACATTTGCGAGTCCCTTGGGTTGTAGCATCTATTGCATTTCCCTTTTCCAAGTTTGATAATTATACGAAGTAAGAAACTCTATCACACTTAAACATACCATATATATATATATACACACACACACGCACAATTTCCTTAAAACAAAAGTCTAGTTAAAAAGTAAAAAATTCCAAAAAAAAACATAGAAAATTTACTTGACTAATTTAAAAATTGACCAAAATTGGTCAAATCTCTAGTTCACACCTATGAAACTCTAGATGGCCAAATGGATAAGATATCTATTTCTTTTTCGCTAAATAAACTATTCCCATCTTTCATTCCAACACACTATAGAATTTTTGAACATGGTAACTTAGGATTGATCAATGGAGAGCCTTCATAGAGAAATGTTGAACCGAAATTCAGCGTCATGTATAAGGAGAACCCATGGTCGCTAGAAAACTTCAGATAGACTACATGGGAAAGGCTGCTCTCTTTGTCGAAGTTGTTACTAACTATTGTCCATCGATAAAAGGTGCTAGCATGCCTTCACACCACACATAACAAACGATACTTCCTCTACCACTTGCAGATCAATGGGTCACACATGCCAATGCTCTGTCGCCAACACACACCCCCACAACCTTGATTTTATCAGGATATTGAATCACACAATAACCCTGGTAGCTCCACTTTGTGGATTACTATGTTGAATTTCCACGACCTTAGGTGTAGGATGGAGTCTTAAAATCTCTCACACTCATTAGAGGAAAATTCAACCTAAAAGTGGCCTCCTAAGGAAAAATA
This sequence comes from Pinus albicaulis, assembly GCA_034641835.2. Lineage (NCBI taxonomy): Eukaryota > Viridiplantae > Streptophyta > Pinopsida > Pinales > Pinaceae > Pinus > Pinus albicaulis. The sequence continues at coordinate 157,751,617 of CM076577.1, read as the reverse complement.
ATAAAATAAAAGTTATGCATTTTGGAGGGAAAAGAAGAAAACTATTTTTTTAATTGTATTTTCGGCTTATCTCCTTATATATTTACTTAAATTTCAAGTTTAGACACTCATTGGATGCATAATTAAATTTCACATCCAACGAGTACCCAATATGCATACTTTTGAGAAGACCCGCTTGATAAAAAAATACAGATACATCATTTTTTTAATGTATCTTCAATTTTTATCAATGTGAGTCTTCTCAAAAGTATGCATAATGGGTACTCGTTGAATGTGGAATTTATTTTTACATCCAACGAGTGTTTACACTTGAAATTTGGGTAAACCTATAAGGAGATAAGTCAAAAATACAATTAGAAAAGTAGTTTTTCTTCTTTTCCCTGCAAAATATTTACATGTACCTCTTTTTAAATTTAAAGCATTTTCATTCGTTTACATATTATGAGTTGGAAATAACATAAAAATTTCATGGGCACTTTTAGGTCAAAATTTACTCTAACCAAACCAATAATTTCAACAAAACTACTTTGCATAGTGAATATAAGTAGCAGTAAATCACATATCCACAAAATATAGACAAATTTTTTATTTTTCAACCCAAGTTCGTTATATTAAACAACATATAATACAACAGTATAAGGCTCCCGTACCAGGGATAATGACCCTCATACATCCACTAGTACACGATACTCTAACCATCTGGCTGTAGTGGACTCTCTCAACTCCTCTCGTTCATACCCTGTACCTTCCCAGTCCTTCGGCTCTTGATATGCATCTCCTGCCTCTATCAATGCACCAAGTCCATCTGGTCATTGAACCTCGACTGTCAATATGCTCTCTAATTTACCGTTCGTCCACCAATGCATCAACACATCAAGAATCCTATCAAGTTGTTCACATTTCCACTTGTGAACAACTCTCAATCTGCCCACTACCACTCCTTAGCTACTCAGGGACTTCAACCCACTATTTTCTTCCTGTGTTGCATTGATGAGGACCAAAATAGGGCACAAATGGCTTCCACCTATCACTGCAAGATGTACATCTCCCACAATGAACAAGGGCTATGAGGATTGCCCATCATCTGTTGTAGAAGTCCTTATACACACACAAGTCTCGGGCTCGACAAAACTGCTCTTGGATGATGAGATACTTGAGCTCCAACAACTGCCACTCTAGCAACGACCTCTGTCCATCAAGGTGTTGCATATCGAGCTCCAACTTGGACACTATCACACTATCCTACAACAAGCCATAAATTTCCAATCCATGTCCACACTTGGTCCACTCTCACATTGCCCTCTAACAGTCCACGAGTGACCAAGTCCACGCTCTATCATCTCCACCTAGTTAGGTCATCCAATAATCTATGGAGACCCTTCCACATGGATGCTACATTCTTTTGATCATTCGCCCTTTGCTCTGCAATATAGGAGCTATTGCACAAATATGGACACGAGTCTTCATTATGGGAACTTCCCACTGGTTAGGGTTTCTCACATGCCACATCAACCCTACCTCCTTGGCTTCCATAGGTTGCAAAAAATCTGTCCACAGTAGGACACGTACATCACTCCATAGCAGGATCTGCTCCTAGTTTGAGTTCCTTCATGTCCAAGGAAACTCCAACAAATGGATTCCAACAACCTGCAATGTAAATTGATCCAAATTGATCCTTTACTTCTGGAATGATGTGCCTGCTGTCACCTTCGATTCCTGGTAGGGGATTCCTAATAGTACTTTTTAGGATCCTCCAAATAGCTCCTAAGGCCTCCTACATCTACTCATCAACCGATCCAAGTATGGTCCACAAATCATAGACCCATCAACACATCAAGATAACCTTAAATTCACCAATACATACATTGTTTTGGATCATGTTCAAATTTTGTAGGTGCTGGTCCTGGTTAGTGTTGATAACATACTGCTCGAACACCTACTTCCTCCACCAAAATCTCTCTTACTATTGCATTCACACTTCTTCTTTCTTTTGTTGTCAAGTATTGCCACCTAGAGGAAAAAAAGGCCTAGATTAGGCCTTATAGCCTTCTCCAACGTGCCCAAATCTCCTCCCAAACACTGTTCAAGCCCACGACATCCTAAAGTAACCCAAAATAATCTATAAACCAGAATTTTGACCTCCTACAATATGAGATACCCTTGCGGTTTTCTAGACATAGGCTACCCCACAAGATTTGACTATAACACAACCCTTAAAACACCCTCAAACAATGCTGCCACCTCCTGCACCCATTTGGACCCAAAATGGAGATAAACATAACCCAAAAAAATCCTCTTGTTCTCCATGCCTTTTCTTCAAGTGATTGTGGCTTCCTTAGAGATGAATTGGTGCTCCTTTGATGCTCTTGGATGCTCAAAAATTAATCACAACACCTTCTATTTATACACTTTAGAAGGGGCCCATGAATTTTTTGAAGAGACATGTCTCTTGGACCAAGCCTACATGACTTGGCTGTCCATAATTAATTTTCAACTTCAAAAAATCATATCTCAAGTTATAGAGCTTTAATTTGGGTGATTTTCAAAGAATTGGAATCAGCACATTGAAGCTTTATCACCTCACTTTCTCATGCTCCATTTCATCATGGTTTTGGCCTAAATCCCGATGGGTGAAAAAACCCATGCTTGGGTTACAAACCCACAAGCCTACTTATGGCCCTTTTCCCTCCAAACCCCGAACACTAAGGCTTGGAGTACCTCCAAAGCTACACAAAAATCAACACTCCCTCTTAGTGAGGGAGGTACATATAATACTAGGAAGTAACCATCATCATCTCTGATGATAACACTAGCCCATCTGACATCCATCACTACAACATACCCTGTAGAATGAACCTAACAACCTCGGTAGTGCATGTGCCTCATCACATCCAAACCTAAAGATAACAAACCTCCATAGGGTTGCTCCCTCTTAGGCTAGACTCCCCCTTATCCTGCATAATATCCACTGGCTTAGTCTTGCAAGAACTCATCCTCCTGGATCAAATAAAACTCATGTAAATCCCACCAATCTCAGATATTCAGCACCCCAATCCGATGAAGACTCTATCCTACCCATTTGTAGTCCATCACATGAATCCATATCGATAAATATGATATCTTCCATGCCAAAGAAACCCTTGATATGTCCAAACCATCCGTGACAAATCAACGGAAGTCCACGATCAACAATATGCCCTGCAACCAATTGTTGTTCACAAGGCTCACCACCAATCCAATAGAAGTCCCAACCAATCTCGCTGACATTCCAGTCAATACCACATATCCATGTATCTAGCTAAACCCTCTGCTCCATAATCTAGACACCCATAACTCCCTCTGAGTTGCTTCGTTATGAACACTATGATTCATAGTCCCTCAAAGTAGCTTAGATGTGCTCTAATACCATGTTGAATTTACACAACCTTGGGTCTAGGATGAAGTCTTAAAATATCAGATGTTACCAAAACAAGAATCTCAACAGAACTACTTTTCACAACGGAATATAGGTAGCAGCAAATCAGATATGCACAAAATATAAACAGCTTTTTAATTTTTCAGCCAACTTCATTATATTAAAAAATATATAATACAACAATATAGGGCTCCCATACCAGGGATAATGGCCCTCATACATCCAGTAGTACAAGATACAAAACAAGATACTTTGACGATCTGGCTGTAGTGCACTCTCTTAACTCCTCGTAGTCGTACCTTGTACCTTCCTGTTCCTTCGGCTCCCGATATGCAACTCCTGCCTTTATCAATGCTCCAAGTCCATTTGGTAATTAAACTTCGACTGTCAATCTGCTCTCTAGTTGATAGTTCGACCACCAATGCATCAACACATCAAGACTCCATTATAGTTGTTCACAGTTCCACTTGTGAACAACTCTCAATCTACGCATTGCTTCTCCGAAGCTATTCAGGGAATTCAACCCACTATGGTCTTCTTGTGCTGCACCGATGAAGACCAACATAGGGCATAGAAGGATGCCACCTATCAGTACAAGATGTCCATCTACCACAATGAACACAGGATAGGAGGAATGCCCATTATCTTCTGTAGAAGTCCTTCTCCACACACAAGTCTCAGGCTTGACAAAACTGCCCTTGGCTGATCATACCCTTGAGTTTCGACAAATTCCACTTTAGAAAATACCTTTGTCCATCAAGGTGTTGCATACCGAGCTCCAACTTGGACACTACCAGGATGTTCTCCAACAAACCATAATTTTCCAATCCACGTCCACATTTGGTCCACTCCCACACTTCCCTCCAACAATCCACGAGTGACCAAGTCCACGTTGTAGCATCTTCACCTAGTTAGGTAATCCAATCATCTATGGATACCCTTCCACATGGTTGATACATGCTTCTCATCATCCGCTCTTTTCTCTAAAATATAAATCTATTACACAAATCTGGGAACCAATATTCACTGTGGAAACTTCTTACTGGTTAGGGCTTCTAACATGCCACGTCAACCCTACCTCCTTGTCTTCCATAGGCTGCAACAACTTTGTCCACACTAGGACACCTACATCACTCCATAGTGGGATCTACTCTTAGTTGGAGTTCCTTCATGCCCAAGGCTACTCCAACAAATGGCTCCCACCAACCTGCAATATAAACTGATCCAAACTGATCCTTTCTCACTTATGGATTGATGTGACTGCTGTCACATTATTTGTATGGTAGGGGATTCCTAATAGTCTTGTTAGGCTCCTCCAAATAACTCCTAAGGCCTCCTACATCTTCTCATAAATCGATCCAAGTTTGGTACACAAATCACAGACCCATCAACACATCAAAACAACCTTAAATTCACCAACATATACCTTATTTTAGAGCTTGTTCAACTATTGTAGGTGTTGATCGTGGTTAGGGATGATAACATACTACCCACACACCTAATTCCTCCACCAAAACCTTTCCTACTAATTCGATCACCCTTCTTCTTGCTTCTATTGTCAAGTATTGCTGCCTAGAGGAAAACTAGGCCTAGATTAGGCCTTCCAACCTTCTCCAACATGGCCAAATCTCCCCCCAACTATTAAGGCCCACGAAATCCTACAATAACCCCTAAAAACCTCTAAACAAGGCATTCGTGTTCTTGCAATATGACAGACCGTTGTGGTTTTCTAGACATAGGCTTCCCCATAATATTTGACCACAACACAACCCTAAAAACAAAATGTGGCCACCTCTTACACCCATTCATACATGCAATGGAGACAAACACAACCCAAAATAGTCCTCTTGTGCCCCACACCTTGTCCTCAAGTGGTTGCGGCTACCTTAGAGATGAATTGATGCTCCTTTGAAGCTCTTGGATTCTAAAATTGAATCACAACACCTTCTATTTATACACTTAGAAGGGATTCACGATTTTTTTGAAGAGACATGTCTCTTGGACGAAGCCTACATTACTTCACTGTCCATAATTAATTGTCAACTTAAAAAATTCATATCTCAAGTTCTAGAGCTCCGATTTGGGTGATTTTCGAAGTGTTGGAATCGGTATACCAAGCTCTATCACCTCAATTTTTATCATGATGAAATTATTCATGGTTTTGGTCCGAATCATGATGGGTGAAAAACCCCATGCTTGGGTTACAAGCCCAAAATCCTACTTGTGGCCCTTTTCCCTCCAAACCCTGAACACTAGGGCTTGGAGCACCTCCCAAGCTACATAGAAATCAACATAGTATAACTATCTTTGAATCTTTGGAATGGATGGTAAGTAACGATAACTACATATGTATGGTACTAATAAATCAAATAATTTAAAGAATAAAGAAAAATAATTCACAGTTGGAGGAAAATATGTTGTACTGTAGCTTAATTTATAGGAGTAATGTAAGATTCTAACAATGGTTATTACATAAAAAATTTGATTTATTTCTTTCTTTCTTTCCTTCCTTTCTTTTCTTCTTGTTTTTTTTTCTAAAAGGAAAAACATCATTTTTTCATTGAAAAGGAGATTACATAAGTTTGTTTTAATATAGACTTCAACATAAAATGTTCACATTGACCATTAAACAAATTTCCACTTAGCTATGGTAAGAAAATAACGGAAATCATCCAGAAATACATAAAATACACAATCACATATATACCACAAGATGTTGGCATCTTAGTGAGCCCGACTGTTTAAAAAATTAGTACCTAGTCTATGACCTCCTGGACAATCATCAAAACCTGAAAATTCCAACAAATTTATGCCATGGCTCAATAAAAAATACATGATATAAATGTGTACTATATTAATTAGTGTACACTATTCAAAATAATCGAAGTGTATCATACCTGCATCGACTGCCACTCCTCTCTTTGATAGGGAATCTGCAACCTATTTTTCTCCCTATATATATATATATATATATATATATATATATATATATAGAGGAGATATGTTGAAATGTCTGCTTTAGGTTATGGATGTGTGTCATCCAAGAAGATAGGATAAAAGGATTGAAATTGGTTGACCCCTTTACCCAGTCTATGATTCCTTTTGACTCCCCAAAAAACATGAATTTCCTCGATGCCCAACCATTTGGCACATAAAAATTTCCACCATAGGGAAATTAGTTCAGCTCGGCTATTTATACCCCTCATCCTCTTCGACCAGAAATGATAAAATATACATGGTTGAATGATAATATATTCCCCACATCCAAACATTATTTTTACACACAACCCATCAAAAAGTCCGACAGGAAACTTCCTCCAAATGTCTTTCAATTGAATTTTTGTGTTTCCATGTTTCATTTTTTTTGGCCCAATCTCCCTAAAATAAGTAGTAATTTTAATGACAGTATCCCAGAAATATGGATATTTTTTCTCGAAGATATTTGGGTTATGACTCCTACAAATAGCTTATAATATGTAAAAGGGTAGGGTTGCATAATCCTTTTGTGAGTGAAACCAAGAAGTAAGACATTACTCAAACAAGCCCTTCATCTAGTTGCAGTAAATGTTTAGGACACTCAATACCCCTTCCAAACTGAATATGTTAATTAAAATAGAAAAAAAAGGTGGAACACATCCACCAGATACCCCATAAAAAGAATTCATATTCCAGGTCCATAAAATCCCTCGGAGGTTAAATTTCCCAAGTGAGTACTTTGTTGTGGAGAACCAACCAACTAAAACATTTAAGTTTCAATGGAGATTCCTAGTACCAAATCTTTGATACCATGAGAACTTTTCTGCTTTTGGTTCCATCAATATTCTGCGATATATGTCCTTGATTGCAATCTTCCCCTTTTTATACAGGCCCTCCCAACACATTTTATCCTCACTCTCTGATAGAAACAAAAAAAATTGGTTTAGCGTGTATGAATATTCCCTCCATTCAGTCGCACATATTCATGTAAGTCCCATATCTGTCGTTGTTAGCCATGATCAAGTACCATTATGGATATTAAGTCCAACAACAATTTGAATTATATAATATATACCCATCCTTTATAAATGTTGCATCATAGGAGCCTTTAATGTATGAATGCCATCCATGCCCTTAATGGCGTCCAAACCCACCTCAATCTGCTTCCCATTTAAAACCACCAAAAATATATTTCTTGTTTCTCATCATACTAAACCTAATGTATGATGCCCCCTTATTCTCCATCACCCCTAATATGATCCATTTTCCAGTGTCGTTTGAGATGTTGATACTTCCTAGATATGATTTGTTTCCATATACCACTCCCAAAGAGCACCTTCCAAAGCAATTTTATAATCAATGAGTGATAGAATATTTTAGTATACAATATACCCCAACTACCATCCTTCATCGGGTAGGCTATAGTAGGTAAGCAGACCAAATGATTTTTCCTCCTTAGACTATTACCAAACTAAAGAAAACGAGCCATAATTACATCAATTTTGTGTATAATGTCCATAGGAAGCATGTAAAAATGAATCGAATATAAAAAAATAATTTGTAGGACATATTTGATTAATATCACTCTACCACTAAGGGATATTCATTTGAACTGAAAAACTGGCAACTTCTTCTCTAATTTTTGCAACAACCACTCTCAATCATGATTAACATACTTGTTCAGTTTCCGAGATACTTCCTAGATATGATTTGTTTCCCTATACCACTCCCAAAGAGCACCTTCCAAAGCAATTTTATAATCAATGAGCGATAGAATATTTTAGTATATAATATACCCCAACTACCATCCTTCATCGGGTAGGCTATAGTAGATAATCATACCAAATGAATTTTCCTCCTTAGACTATTACCAAACTAAAGAAAACGAGCCATAATTACATCAATTTTGTCTATAATTTCCATAGGAAGCATGTACAAATGAATCCAATATAAAAACATAATTTGTAGGACATATTTGATTAACATCACTCTACCACTAAGGGATATTCATTTGAACTGAAAAACTGGCAACTTCTTCTCTAATTTTTACAACAACCACTCTCGATCATGATTAACATACTTGTTTAGTTTCAGAGTGAATCCAAGGTAGCTAAAACCAATATATATATATATATATATATATATATATATATATATATATATATATATATATATATATATATATATATATATATATATATATATATATATATATATATATATATATACATATATGTATATATATATACATATACATATACATATATACATATACATATACATATATACATATACATATATACATATAGATATATATATATATATATATGAACAAATTCAATCTCATAAATGTGGAAAATTTCCATACTCACCAAATATTCCTTGGTGTTCACTATAAGTGCATATTTTCCTTTGTTCATGTATAGGCCTGTATTCTCCTTAAAATATGAAATGATCGAATTCAGATGTCACCATTACTCAATATTTATCTCGCCACTCAGAAGCAGGTAATTCACAAACATCGAGTGGGAGATGTGAATATTCCCTGTAAAGTGGATCCCAGTAAACGTTCCCATGTTCCTTGCATCAGTGATCTTCCAGCTCAACCCATCCATAACTAGAAAAAAAATCAAAGGTGATAGTGCACACCCATGGGAGAGCCCCCTCGGAGCCTTAAAAAGGATGTTGGGAGGCCATTACTAATTATGGAAAAAATTGCAGTTTCAACACATGCCATTATCCATTGTATGTTTTGTGCTATGATCCCAATCTTATAGAAAGCCATATGCTAATTTTCCCAATTTATACATTCGTAAGCCTTAATTAAATCAATCTTCATACGACATGTTTTTATTTTATGTACCTTAATTGAATGTAAGCATTCCTGCATGATAGAAATCACATCCTATATCAATCTCGATCAAGAAAGCCAAAAAGATCTAGAGATATATGTTTAGACGATGTCGATTTCATTCTGTTGGTGATGATTTTCGAAATAATTTTGTAAATAGAATTATAGAGTGAGATGGGTCCATATTCATAAAATAAGGTAGGGTGTTCCCTCTTAGGAAACAATGCGATGAAAGTGATGTTGACCATACCCAATATATATCCTTTGATTCTAGATTCCTCTATGACTTCCAGAAGATTAGTCCCCATCAAATCCATAAAATGTATGAATAGCTCTACCCCCCAACCACTAGGGTCAGGGTTTTATCCTTGGCACTAGAACATAGGAACCCATGTAGTATCTTTTTCGAGATAAAATTCCCTAGCAATACATTGTCCTCGTTAGAAAACATGCATGGCATATGATTAATAAAATCCATTTGAACCGTAAAAGATCAATCCTTCTCTTGAATTTGTTTCCTAAAAAAATTGATGATAGATTGTTCCAATTTCAAATAGGTAGAGATATACTATCCAACCTCTTTTCACAAAGGCCATATTGCATTTTGTTTCCTTCTATTGGATGCATGTAAGAAAAACCAACATGCAACGGATAATAATGTTGCATAAGTTTACAATTTCCAAGGCTTCTCTATTACAACTTAGTGATTGAAAATAATAAATGTTAATCCTAATTGTTACAAAGTAAAATTTAATTAGGTCTAATGAACAAGTAACAAATAATTGAAGATATATGTGGAAATTTTAAGAGAATATTTCCACAAGCTTAATATATGATTCCATTCCAAACAATGACTTGGTTCGTAATGTCGAATATGTATAGTTCATAATAATGTTAAATATATATGAAGTTCAATTTATATTGGGCATGATATAATCCACAGTGTGGTTGGGTATATGGTTGAATACATAAGTTCTCATAATGTGCAATTACAACATTTATAACTGAAAATATTTTTTGTTACAGAATATAATTCTATTATTAACATTTATAAAATAAAACATATTTTAAAGGGATCACATGTCTACACAGTTCTATTCTAGAATTCTCTACCAAAATTTTAAAGGGTTTGGAGATTTTCAATATTATAATTTTACATTTAGATATTTTTTTCAAAGTATTGAAAAAAATAATATATATATGTATTTGAAAGATGTACATATTTGCATTACGTTTTAAATAATTGATTTTTTCAGCTACTAATTAAATTCAAATTCAAATTCAAATCTGATAACCATGAAATTAAACTGCATTTTCAAAATAATTAGTTAAAGGTATTGAAAAAAATTGTAGGCTCTCCATTTATTTCTCTATACTTAGCATTAAATGTAATATACTATACAAAACTAAAATATTATATTATATCAAATTAAAAAAAAATATAATATTATATATTATTAAAATTATAAGTTATATATAAATGATGAACAATATATCATGGCATATTAGAAGCTTTATACTAGTGAAGGTCCTATGTATATATGATGTACAATAATTGACGAAGTAGAGTTGGATGTAATTCCACCTAATGTATGTGGAGTTATTTTTTGGAGTCCCTATATATACTTGAGGGATATTTTCTTCATGTGGAGAGACAACCAATATCACTTCATGAAGGATATAAATCCTTCAACATAAATTGCATAAGGGAAAGTAAAATATCGCACTAGTAAGTGGCAACCAAGCCATAAATGTGATCAATTTTAGCAATAAGTATGTTTTGTTGTTTTTAAGAGAAAACAATTTTGTAGAAGAGTCCACGAGATATAAGTCATGCTTGGAGGGGTGCACTAAATAATACAAATAACAACTAGAAGAGTTTTTATAGGTGTACTAGGGTGTGTTCTAGGAGCCTAAAGGGCTACCACCCATGATAGAAGTGGAGCACAATATCTCGTTCTTGCCAGAATATCCATTACCAAACATTTGACTAAAGGTATTCCATTATAGAAGAAAATAAGGTGAAGAATTAGTTGCAACAACTACTGGAACCTGGAGTCATTCAACCAAGTACCTTAGAATGTGGGTCACCCATCATCATTGTGCCAAATAAATATAGGACTTGGAGGATGTGAATTAATTACATGTTGTTAAACAAAATTATGTTGAAGAAAAATTACTCTCTCCCTAAGATAGATGATCTTCTTGATCAGTTGCAACAAGACGAATACTTCACTAAGTTGGAATTAAAGTTATAATATCACTAGGTTTGGGTGAAATAAGAGGATTACTGGAAAATTTCCTTAAAAACTAGACAAGTTTTATATGAGTGGTTAGTTATGTCATTTGGCCTATGTAATTCACCAAATATGTTCATGAGGTTAATGAATGATATACTACACCCTTTTATAGATTCATTTGTGGTCTTTTATTTAGATTCTATACTAGTATATAATGCTACTTGAGAGGACCACATGTCACATTTGGTGTAGGTGCTAAATACATTAAAGAAGTACCAACTGTTGGAAAATCTAAAGAATTGTGAGATTGCATAAAAATATTTGGTGTTTCTAAGATATGTGATAGGTGGAAAATAGTCGAAGTTAGATCCTGCCAAGATGGAGTCCATCTTTAAGTGGCTGGTGCCTACTAATGTTTCTAAGGTCAGGAGTATTAATAGGGAAGCACAACACTTAATGAAATTCATAGCCTCATTTTAAGCAATAGCAACACCATGCCATACCATAATAGTAAGTGGAAAGATTTTTGAGTGTGGGAAGGGTCGACAGAGAGCCTTTAAGGAGTTAAAGAAGAATATTAATCAAGCATCAGTTGTGTCATTACTAGAATTGTAATAGCTCCTTGAAGTAGAGATATACACCAATGGGTATGTTGTGAGAGTGGTCTTGATGCAAGGAGGAAGACTTGTATTCTACCATTGTGAAGTATTTCATGAGGAATTTCTTAACTACCCTACTTATGAAAAGGCGTTATATGCCTTGGTTTAGGTTTTTAAGAAGTGGAATTACTACATGATGAGAAATGAGATAGTAATCCACACTGATCACCAACCACTAGAGTATGTGCAAGCATAGATTAAGCTACAAAAAAATCATGCATTACAAGTGGATGGGTGTAACTTCCCTCTACATACCTCATACAAAATGCATAATATTATTATTTTTTAACAAGTTTACCAACATGTAGCATCCATGAATGACTTATCACATACTCCTAATTAATCATATAATGATATAATCACAATCATTAAATGAAATAACCATAGGAATGTAATAGAAAATTGTGTAAAGGAATAATAATTAGTGAAAATTGTTTTCATAATCCATTTTGCTACAACTTTGCATCATTAAAATTGTTCAATTAATGATGAATTATTAAAAACATGATAATATCAAGATAGCCAATTGGGAAATAACATTAATGAACATCAATACTATCCTAGAGACCCTAAAGGGAAAAACCAACAAACACCTATTTTTATTAAACGTTTCATGAGGTAGTTCAACCCTTACTCAATAACAACAAGGGAGTCCATCTCTTGTGAATTGTTGTTATTTTACAAAAGAAACATAATCTTTCATTCACACATGATTAACTAGAGGCTCATACATTAAACATGTTGTCATGTTTCTCAAACACATTATCCAACAATTATTAAATCACAATATACTTATAGAATGCATAATTACCACAATAACCATCTTCTCCATCACGCCTCACCATTATCAAACCATAACAAGTTAGTAATATCTTTTAGTAAACTAAGTTTCCCATTGTAAAATTGCATCCAATGATATTTCTCTATGCATGTAAAATAGTTACATATAGTGAATTCATCTCCTCCAATAGTATTAGTTATAGTCCATCATTCAATCATTGCAAAAGAGATTAGTTTAGAAGCTATTACTAGCAATTCTTTGTGAAATCCATGATTCTTCCCTGCAAATACTATTCTTAATAAACATTCTAATGCCAATATTACTTGTAATTCCCAAAATATCAAATTTTCCAAAACCAAAATATTAAGAATTTTTCATCCAAGTATAATGTGAGAGAATTGAAATATCTCTGTCTCAAATATTCAATCTCTATTAGTCATCATTTTTATGTCAAAATTACTAATAACCTCTACATATTTTATATCTTTGCAGGGAAACACTTTCTTGAACATGGATAATTAAAATTAAAACCCATAACCCCAACTAAAATGTTTATTTATAAATGCAATATAAAATGCACAAACATAATTATTATTTCATTTCACACATGCAATACCATAATTACTATTCCAAACCATATTATTATTTTATTTAACAAATGAAAAACCATGCGAATAAATCCACAAAACCATGGTATTGATTCCCAGTTACTTTTATTGTCCGAAAAACCATGGTTATCAATCCACAAAACCATGTTTATAAGCCTAAAATGTAGTTATTCTTGTTATTACGCATGTGATAACATATGAAAATAATATAAAACACAATGATCCTTTTTGTTTATGATTCAAACACATCATAAATTTGATGCATACAATTATAAAAAGCATGACTATCTATCCATATTTCAAATGAAAAACCACATTTACTTATATAAGCAAGATACATGTGAATGAAAAGTGTGCATTCCTATTTAATAACCAACTAAAATTCATCATGCAAAAATTAGAGCATTCGTACCCATTATCAGTTTAGGAAAACACCATTACATTCAAAAAATATCAAATAAGTAATTATAGAATGGGTTGTGACTCAGGTCAGAATTAGTTCCACCATGAGAGGTCTCTAATGCAAACACTTTTATACCTGTTTTGAATTTCTTGTAACAGTTCAAATTACACTTTAATACTTCGAATCCCCCTGTCAAAGTTGCTACAATGAGGCTCATTATGTGATTCTTATATGTCAAAACCATGCTTGTCAATGTGTTGGATCGATACCTCATAGAAATTGAAGTAAATAGTAGAGGAACGAATACCAACATAGATTGTACTATTTTCATCATTTTATCTTACATAAATATCAACTCCTCAAACTTAAACAATGGTTTTTTAAGGGCCACCATGGCTAATAAATGAACTGGACGCAACAATACATCACTAAAACCGAAATCCATAATCCATGCGGTAAAACAAACTGCACTTAGAGAAAAAGGAAGAGATAAATGGTTCCATATCCATATTGTGGTTTTTTTATTCATGTACTATGCATTTACTTTGAAAATGGTGTTGTGAGACTCTATACTCTATATATATTACTATTAAATATGATTAAGAAGGTTGTCAAATGAATAAAGAATGCCTCCAATGTAATCAAAATTTTGTTACAATATATTGTGTTGACATATTTTCTACCTTCAACCTTATAATTCCCCAACTTGAATTCTTTGAACTAATTCATTCTTGGTGATTGATCCAAAAATTGCAAAAATTTTCAAAAATGAGGCAGTGGGGGGTTTCTAAATGACTCCTGGTTCCAATCGTAGAAAATAAATAGTACAACTACATGTCAAAAATAATAATATAATAATATTTTCATATTATTCAAATCATATATGTCAAAAGTTAATATGGATGTTCTAGGGATATTACATTCTCTCCCACTTAAAAATGACATCATCCTCGATGTTTTTCTCTTCTTCCTTTCACCGTCATTATATTTTCGTCCAATCTTTATCTCCCACTAGAATTTTGTTTCTTCAATTAAATTTATTTGATCTCTCGAAATTTTATTTTCGATCATATTTCACTCAGATATCTCTCTCCTGTCATGATAGTTCTAAAGAAAATACTAGTACAAATTGGCTAATTAGTTACTAAAAATATGACTAAAATTTGCATATAAACAACCATTTTTCATTCGGTGACCAATAGTAGCTAATTTACAGTAACCTATAATGCGAAGAAATTTTAGTTGTTTTTAACTTGGTCATTAATTGGTTGCCTCAATTTTATTGTCTATTAGTATATTAGTCATAAATTTCGTCATTAATTTAATCTTTGATTTAGTTATTAATTGTTACAATTAATGACAGAATATACAACAAATCTATTACTATGTGATCACCCGAGAAAACCAATTAATGACCAAAGAAATATGACCAAAATGTTGGTCGTGTTATAAGATATTGTAAATTACCTACCAATAGTCATATATATGCAAATTTTAGTCATCGTTTGAAACCAATTAATGACCAAAGAATATGACTAAATTTTTGTCATGTTATAGGATACTATAAATTAGCTACTAATAGTCGTATATATGAAATTTTTTATCGTTATTCGTAATAAAAAAATTATCATTTGCAGTAGTCATTTATCTTGTTTTGGTAGCTTCACATTCATTATATAAATGATCGATTTAGTAGTTTATATTCATTTCATTTACTTTAAATAATAATCATTATAAACAACTAATTTAGTGGTTGTATATTCATTTTATTTTTGTTCATTATTAATTAATATACATATTAATTTAGTTGTTTTATATTCATTTTATTTGTTTTAATTGTTAATTAAGATAAAAGCATTAGTATGGTTTTGCGACTATATTAAAAAAATACCATACAATATTCGTGCTCATCTAATCTGAAAACAAGTGAATCATGTGGTCTCCTAAGATGATGACAATACAAAAAAAATATCAAATACAATCGTAAATAATTTGAACCACAAATGTTATTACATGAAATTCCAAGTATTACAATATGAGTTTCGAACTAAATATTTATTGGGCTACAATTTACACTAGAAATATTGTCTAATCACTTCAAAACATTCCCACTGTGTTGCCAATGCATTGCACATGTCTTTCCACCTTTCAAATCATTCAATAGTTTGCCTCTAAAAACTATGTAACCAATAACATCCACCAATCGAGAGTCCTAATAAAGACTGGAATCTCCATTCTTTGGATAGTCCAGGGTTGGAAGACGAATGCAAGGTCTTCAATTTTCAACCAATATATATATTCATTTAAATACTAATAATGTAATATCCGATGCTTTTTTAATTAAAATATCTATTAAAACTCTTATCACTATTTGCAATATAATGAGGCTATAGAACTTCCTTTACAACACATGGAAAAGTCCACAAAAATGCTAAATACAATGGCCCCACTTAAGCACTTCTTCCAATGATTCTCCACAACAAAAATTAGAAACATTGAGATCTGAAAAATTCATGCGTGAGGTAGGACTTCATACACTTCATAACAAATTTTTATAAAAATATTGATATTGCAATGAAACGTTCAATCAGAGTATTTAAAACAAGTAAATAAGTTCCTCTTTGACATGAGGAAAATGAAAGAAAATAAAAAGAAATAAATGAGAGAACTTACCACCAAAAATGCCAAACTCTGCACCATAAAAGTATTGTGTAGAATTATTTCTATGAGAAATAAAAAAGGTCAAATGTCCACTACATGGTATCATTTGAAGCAATAATTAGACACAAATAACTAAACCAAACATTTTAAAATGCACATACACACCTAATATAAGCATGCATCTTACAGCTTGTAGTTATAAAGTCAGTTTACTTTTACAAGCTATGGATTATGATTTCCTTGTGTACAACAAATGCATATTATCTTTATATGACTGTTGACATAATTGAATACACAAAACAAATTTATACTCCATTGTTACTTCTCTTTTTAGCTTATTTTACAAATCCTTCATAGTTTTTTGTCTTAGATATTGTGCATTTTATATTTTTATAGGGTACAACATAAATTCAGGATTAAAAAAAATATGCTTAAACCAAAAACAACAACGAAACCATACAATCTTCAAATGCTACCTACAAAATCTAGGAAGTCAAGGCCAAAGGGAATTTCCAAACCTTTTTTGAAAGTTAAAGGAAACACAATTTAATATACCAAATGTGAAAACTTGTAACAATTTGGTTTAAGAAAGAAACCAAGGTATTTGAAAACCAAGTCCAAGTCCTTAGGGGGGAAAGGAAATTATCCTCTACATGAAAGAGAGGGGCCTCAGGAAATTCATAATCTAGAAGGGCATGATTTTTCATGATTAATATCCATGCCTGTGACAGGTAGATTTTGGGGCCTGAGAAGCCATGGATCTAGCTATTTCATCTACTTTCTACTTTTGTAAGTTTATAAACATGTGGTGATATTCACTAGGAATCATCTATGGTATATCACCACAACAATTCTTCTTTGTTGATTTAATATATCATTCTCCAGATAAGAAACAATACATAAAGACATTGAAATGAAATGTGACTAGAAATATCAACTCTGCCTTCCAATTACTCTTTCAAGTGACACATAATTGATTAACACACACTAGTTAACTTCCCACAACAATTTGATAAGCACTTTAATTACTCGACGGGCTTCTATGTTTTAAGGTGAAAATCACGATTTCAAGTACATTTGGGTTGCATTAAATCATTCATCAATATATCTTTAAACTTGAAACCAAATAAAACAAGGAAATGGGATAAAGAAGCATTATCACTACCTAATTTTGATTATGAGCTAATTATTTTCAAAAGAAGCTACACTTCTCGTGGAACTTGAGTTTCGAAATGAATTTAAAGTGCAAAAGATTTAACCAAAAGAAAATTTTTATGACAAGGGCAGTTGATATGCTACTCTTGCTTGATGAAATTAAGGTTGTAATTCAACATTTGGCCATGCCCAACATTATTTGCAATTTTAAGCAGTGTTGATAACATCATTTATTTTTGGCAATGTGCCAAATTTTTTTTCTTTTTCATCAAGATGATTTTTTGGCCTGATAATATCGTGAATTTTCCCGTAAAATAAACATTGTATGGTTTACTAAAAATCATAATTTTTTTCTAGTCTTTTACAAGCAGTTGAATTCTTAGCTTGCTCAATTATGTGGGGATGTTACACTAGGCCTGATACATGTGCCAAATTTGGTGTTATATTATGAAGCGAGGTCTTTAATGCACACAAAGTAGGTTATTTCATACTAAAAATTAAGATATACCAAAAAAAAAAATTAATAACAACCCCAAAATGCTCCTTTTCATTAAAGCCTTAAAAATTATTGATGAGGTAGACCACGATATCATCCTTCACTAGCTACTCATCTTCATCCAATCATTAAATATGTTAGAATACAAGGGAGACATTTTTTAATACAATGTTTTAATTTAGTGTATCCTCCATGTTGGCAATATGATGCAATGTGTTGTCCTTGATGGCAACCTACTTGATGAAGTTGTTCTTGATGGAAGCTGACTTGATGAGTTGTAACCTATTTGCTAATGATGTATCTACAGATCAGTTCAGAAGTAGCAGAAGAAAGAAATTCCAGTAAGTGCTAGAGAAATAATAAACAGGATATATCACAAAGCATACGCGGGTTTTTAATAGCAAAGTCACGTATATACGTGGATTAGTACGTCCCAAGTCGCGTATGCACTTTTGCGCTCCAAAATTACAATACCAAGGGGCATTACCATGGTTTTGGCACACAGTATTGAGCGCTGTATGGTTTATTTGATTCTGTCCAAGAATACCATCGGAAGTGGTGTGGTTTTGGCTCATGGTATTGGTAAAAGCTAAAACTATTTAAGGTGAAGAAGATCATAGTGCAAAGTGTGCATTTGTAAGGTTTGTTGATGAATAAATATCTCTAAGGAATATCTGCATGGATAAACTTTGTTATTAATTGATAGATCTAAATCTATGATGCACCCATGGATAAAAGGATAGTTCAAGATCTCTAGATCTGATGATGATGAATATCTAAGATGATCAGCAGAAGAAGAAATGGTGAAGATCTGGCGCAAAGTCTATTGAAGGTAATGAAGAAATCTGGGTAAGTTTATAGATCTGCTCTGTTCTGCAAAGTTTTCAATTTACAGATATATACGCTAGTTCCTCTCGGAAAAAGCGCGTGTATACGCGGGTTGGATCAATGAAAAGCGCATATAGGGTTTTCTGAAGAATAAAATACACAGAGGCATACACGGGTTTGTGTGCAGGAAAGCGCGTATGTACGCGGATTTAGTAAATAAAAGTAGTGTATGCTATTTGAATTAATGAAGGTTCATGGTTGAGTTTGTATCTGCATATCTATTCTGAAGTCTAAGTTATTTCTGATATTCTGGTTACAATGGTCTCACTATTCTGCTTGAAGTTTTGGGCAAAATATGTTTGTGGATGATAAGTGAAAGGTTGTGTTGAAGCTGTTTGATCCAGTATGAAAATTGATGAAATGTGGTCTGTAGTGGATATGAGGGTAGAAGCCTTCAGCATGAAAGTGGAAGTTGTCTGCCAGTAGAAGCTGGTGTTGAATTCAGGGGCTCGAAGCTCCCTTCCAGGAGAGGCTAGTAAACAAGTTCAGGGGGTTGGAGCTCCCTTCTAGTTGCAGCTGGAAAACGAGAGAAGGTTGCAGCCTTCTGTAGGTAGAAGCCTGCGTACTGATATGAGTCTGCATTAGTACTATGTTGTAAATTTTTTTCTATATAATAAAGATTGAAGAAAGAGACGACAACAGTAGTGGTTTTCTCCCGAATTGGGTTTCCACCTTAAATATTGGTGTTCATGTGTGTGATGCTTTATTCTGTTGATTACTGACCTGATACATATCTGATAAATCTGTTTATAAGACTGGTTCTGAAGAATTTTTCTAAATCTGGAAAGTTAACTATGTATACGCGAGTTTCCTTCTGGTTTTCTGCGTGCATACGCTAGTTCCATTCATAAAAACCGAGTATGGAAATTTTCTCAGAGAAAAAGTTGAATTTATTTTATAAACTCTAAACACTGATTCACCCCCCCCCCTCTCAGTATTTTTTCCCAACAATTGGTATCAGAGCAGGTCCTTCTGAAAAAGCTTAGCCACTAGAAGGAAGATCAATCAAGATGAGCAATCAAGATAGAACAACATCTATCAGGCCTCCACTCTTCAATGGAAATAATTTAATCTTCTGGAAAACAAGGATGAGATCCCATCTTCAGTCTCTGGGAGCAGATGTATGGGATATTGTTGAAGGAGGATATCAATATCCTGCCGCAACACCAACAGATCGAACAGAAAGAAAGAATTATGAAACAAATGCAAAGGCGGTCAATGCTCTATTGGGAAGTCTAACTGAATCAGAATTCATCAATGTCATGCATCTGAATACAACAAAGGCCATATGGGACAAAATCATTCTAAGTTATGAAGGTGATGCAAAGGTAAAAAGTGCTAAACTCCAAACTCTCAGAATTGAATATGAGAATCTAAAAATGCATAATGAGGAGAGCATCGCCAATTTATTTTTATGTCTTGATGATATTGTAAATCGTCTGAGAAATATGGGAGAAACAATAACCGAATCTACTTTGGTTGAGAAAGTTTTAAGATCACTAACGACAAAATTTGAGTCAAAAGTTTCTACTCTTGAAGAAAAACAAGATCTTCAAAATCTTACTGTGGTGCAACTTCATGGCATACTAACTGCATATGAAATGAGGAGAGGAGGACCATTTGAGGTCAAAGAAGCCATATTTAGAGCTTCTACAAAAGGGAAAGAAGTACAAGAAACAAAAGGACCAGGGTATATCTCAAAAGAAGATGAGGTAAATTTTGTAAAGAAACTCCAACTTGGTACAGGACGGTTTAGAGGTAAGCTTCCTTTCAAATGTTTTTCTTGTGGCATATTTGGTCATTATGCTGCTAAGTGTCCTCACAAAGAAACACATGAAAAAGGAAAGGAAGTAGCAAGAAGGAGTAAGAACCGATTTAGCACTAGAAAAAGTTACTATACTCATGAAGACAGTGATGGGTTATCTGACAGTGAGGAAGAATGTGAACAAGATCTTAGACTTCTCATGGCATTTGAAAAGGAATCTAGAGAAGAAGAAGATAATTTTATGGATGCTTTGGAGGACATTGATTTTCTTGATGAATTCAATCAACTCAAAATATGCTTAGAATAAAGTAAAATATGTTTAGAAGAAAGTAAAATAACCATAGAAACTCTGAAAAACCAGTTTCAAGAAAAGGAGAAACATAATGAGAAATTAGAATGTGAAATAGTAAGTCTAAGAAAAGAAATTGAGAAACTGAAGACTTTGAATCTTAGATTTGCTAAAGGATCTGAAACCTTAGATGAGATTATCAAGGTACAACGTTCTCCTTTTATAAAGACAGGTCTTGGATATATTGGAGAATCTTCTCAAACTTCAGCACCAAATTATCTAAAAGCATCTACAACCAGTATACAACATTCTGCCACTCGGCAAGGGAATAAAGAATCTTCACAGGTAAAGCATGACCAGCTCAATTCAAAGAACACTAACAAGAATACCTTTCAAATATAAATAAACACCAACCAATAGGTAAAATCAAATATAAGATTTGATGATCGTAGAAATTTCTACTTCAATGGAAAATGTTTCTCATGTCACAATTTTGGTCATAAAGCTGTTCAATGTGTTACATATAAAACCATCATGACAAGAGAATCAAGAAAGAAAAGGATAGATATTGGAACAAAGAAGAATACATATAACAACTTTTCTCCTCTTCAAAATGAAGTTGAATGTGCTTATTGCAATAACTTTGGCCATGAAGAATCTGAATGCAGAATCAAAATCCAGCCAAAAGAGAAGTTTCCTTCAAGCTCCAAAGTGTGGAAAAAGAAGGAATTATAGGTTGAAAATTGTGGCATAGCTTTATTTGCAGAAGGTGAAGAAAATTAATGGTACATTGATAGTGGATGCTCAAGACACATGACAGGTGACAAAAACAAACTTCTTGCATATAGTGCTCTAGAAAAGGAAAAGAATGTTACATTTGGAAATGATACTCCTGCTGTCATTAAGGGAAAAGGGTCTGTTTTTCTAAAATAAAAAGTGAAAGCCAATAATGTCATGTATGTGGATGGATTAAAGCATAACTTGTTGAGTGTAAGTCAAATGTGTGATCAAGGAACTGAAGTTGTCTTTGGTTCAAAATAATGTGTGGTACGTGATCTTGATACAGGTAAAACAATTATAAAGGGAAACAGAACTCCAAGAAACCTGTATGTATTGAAGAACTGCAAAGAACAATGTTAATTGAGTAATTCTTCAGAAAAATGGCTATGGAATAGAAGGTTGGGGCATCTGAGCTTCTCTCAAATCAACAAATCAAGCAAACTCAAAGCTATTCGTGATCTTCCCAATATTACTCTACCTGAAAGTATCATATGCAAATCTTGCCAATTCGGTAAGCAAACCAGAGTGCAATTTAATGCCAAGGAAAGATCATCAATTAAGCCTCTTGAACTCATTCATACTGACATATGTGGACCTGTGAGGAAAAAGTCACCACGTGGTGAACAATACTACATCTTATTCATTGATGATTTCTCTAGAATGTGTTGGATTGGTTTGATTAAACACAAAGATGAAGCATTTGAGAAATTTCAGATCTTCAAAGCACTAGTTGAAAATGAATTAGATCTAAAAATCAAGTGTCTTAGATCTGATCGAGGAGGAGAATATACATCAGATGAATTCCTTGAATTTTGTGAACAACATGGCATAAAAAGACAGTTTTCTGTAGTTGGCACTCCACAACAAAATGGCATAGCAGAAAGAATGAATAGAATAGTTCAACAAATGGCTAGAGCTATGCTTGATGATTTCGGAACACTTAACACTTTTTGGGGAGAAGCAGCACATACAGCAGTAAATATTCTTAACAAGGCACATGTTCGTGTAAATAGTGATAAAACGCCATATGAACTCTGGTATGGTAAACCTCCCACTGTGAAGCATTTTAGAGTTTTTGGAAGCAAATGCTTTATCAAAAATAATGATGAAAAACTCGGCAAGTTTTAACCTAGAGCAGATGAAGGAATACTTCTTGGTTACTCCTCTAGGAGTAGAGCATATAAATGTTACAATAAAAGACTTCAGAAGATTGTTGAATGTATTGATGAGTCTCCTGCAACTCCAAAAGAAGAAAAACAAACAACAGATGAAGACAATGATGACGTATATCCTTCTACATCAAATAGAAATGATATAGACAGTGGACCCAATGAAGAACCTGAGGATGATTTATCTGGAAAAGCTCCATCCAGATATGTTCAAAAGAATCATCCAAAATGTCAAATTTTGGGAGACAAGGGATCAGGTGTACAAACAAGAAGGACACTTGTGGGATCTTCCAGCCATCTGGCATTTCTATCCACTATTGAACCACACAATGTCAATCAAGCTAGCAAAGATGAATGTTGGATTCAAGCCATGAATGAAGAGCTTGATCAAATTGAAAAGAATCACACTTGGGAATTAGTACCAAGACCTCATGATAAAATTTTCATTGGAACTAAATGGATATTCAAAAACAAGTTAAATGAGAATGGGGATGTTATAAGAAATTAAGCTAGACTTGTTTGCAAGGGGTATGCTCAACAAGAAGGTATAGACTTTGAAGAAAATTTTTCTCCTGTAGCTAGACTTGAAGCCATAAGAACGTTTCTTGCTTTTTCAAGCTTCCAACAAATCAAAGTTTATCAAATGGATGTTAAATCTGCTTTTCTCAATGGTGATCTAAAAGAAGAAGTTTATATAGAACAACCAGAAGGATTCATTTTGGGAAATGATGAAAATCTTGTTTGTAGACTCAAAAAAGCTCTATATGGTCTCAAACAAGCTCCAAGGGCATGGTATTATCGTCTTGACAAATATCTTCATCAACAAGGATTTTCAAAGGGGTCTGCTGATAGCAACTTATACACAAAAACTAAAAATGATAAACTATTGATTGTAGTTGTATATGTTGATGATATCATTTTTGGGAGCAATGAAGAATCTATGAGTCAGAAATTTGCTTCTGTTATGCAGAAAGAATTTGAAATGTCTTTACTTTGGGAACTAACATTATTTCTTGGCTTGCAAGTGCAACAAACAACATATGGCATATTCTTATCACAAGCAAAATATCTTAAGAAAATTCTGAAGAAGTATGGCATGGAAGAGTGCAAACCTATAAGTACACCAATGGTAACCGGATGTAATATCAGTTCTCATGATGATTCTCCCATGGTGAATCAACCAGAATACAGATCTATGATAGGAAGTCTACTTTATCTTATTAGTACTAGACCAGACATTATGCATGCAGTTGGGATTTTTGGACGATTCCAAGCTAATCCAAAAGAGTCTCACCTTCAGGTTGTCAAAATAATATTCAAATATCTACAAGGAACTAAAGACTTTGGACTATGGTATCCAAAGAATGCTGATCTTACTCTACATGCTTACACTGATGCAGATTGGGCTGGAAATGTTGATGATCGGAAAAGCACCAGTGGTGGTGCATTCTATATGGGGCCCCAGTTAGTATCTTGGTTCAGCAAGAAGCAAAGCTCTATTGCCCTATCTACAACAGAAGCAGAATATGTGGCTGTCGCATCATGTTGCACTCAACTTCTTTGGATGATGCAAACTTTACAAGAGATTCAAATCAAATGGTCATCACCTATCTCCATTATGTGTGATAATACAAGTGCCATCAGTATCTCAAAGAATCTTGTTATGCATTCCAAGACCAAGCACATTCCCATCAAGTATCACTTCTTACTTGAACAAGTGCTTGAACAAAAGGTAAAATTGGAGTATGTTCCTTCCAAAGAACAAGCTGCTGATATATTTACCAAACCTTTACCCAAGGAAGCATTCGAATATCTCAAAAAAAAGCTTGGAGTAGTCTCTGCCATGCAGAGGATCAGATCTACTTAAATTTAGAAAATTAATTTGGATACGTGGATTTTATGAAGGACAGTCGCGTATATATGCGAGTTTATACACAGAAAATCGTGTATGGGTATTTGTTGACAAAATTCTGGTTCAGAATTCTTCAGCACAGCTGCAGTGGTGTTTGGTATCTCTGGTGGTGTTCCAGTTCTCATAATTCTATTTCATTCTCTGATGTTTCTTGATAAAGATGTCTTGATGATTTTTTATTGAAAGTGTTCAGGATGCACAAGCCAAGGGGGAGGATTGGTCTTGTGGAAAGGATGCATTGTTGGTATTCTCATTATTTGATGTGATCTGATCTCATTCTTTGGTCTTCATCGTATAAGTCATTTTTGTAATTTGATGAAAAGGTCATGTTAAGACCTATGATGTAAAATTGTAATATTCAGTCATGTAAGGACTTCTTCAATTCTTGTAAATGTAGAAATTAGCTGAATAAATCACTTATTCAATGAAGATTAACCCGATCATACATCAATTTCGAATTGCATGCATAACACATAACCTTCTTCTACAATTAATTGTCACATGCGGAAATAATAGAAGCAATCTCACATCAAATCAATCACACATTAACTCAGTATGTATGGGGAAAGCCTATATCTGAAAACCCCGCAGCTATTGTGTATATTATAATGGAGAAATCAAGTAACCAAACAAGTACAATACTCCTCACAAGTACTCAGTACTCTCTCATGAAGTTACTCACAATCTAGCTTGGTTTTGAACAAGTCTCGGGTTCAAAACACACCACTAAATGCCTTGCCTCTATTGCGCAATCATGGCCTGTATATGAAGAGGTTCAAGGTTCGAATCCCTTTGCCTTGATTGCGTAATTGTCATGGACAATTCCTCCAAGTGTAATGCAAAACTCATGCAAAACAAATCTACCAACTGATAGCTTTACTCACCCTTTCATCTACCTCTTCCACTGGTCTCCACTGAACTGATCATGCACTGTAGTGAAATGAAGTGTTCTTGAGTTGACTAATGAGTTACTAATTAGTGAATTAAATAATATTTAATTCACTCCACTCATAACTAATTGATTAGCCAGTTAAACTAATCTCAACTAGTTCAACTAAAATAAACAGAACACAACTCCACTATCTGTCCCGTTAACTCCTCCAAAACTTCTGCCACTGAAGTCCAACTGAAGTCAACCATGAAAGATGCCATCAAACCCTAGGAACCACGTGATTCCTTTGTCAGTTGCATGAGCCACCTCCATGACTCGAACTGAAGTGCTCCAAGAGAGTAAACTGTTGTTTATAGTCAAAATATTATTAAGGGTAAATAATATTTGACTTCCATATTTTTAGGAGATACAGTCTAAAAATAGCCTGGGTCCTAAAAATAAGAGTCTCATCTATTTTTACCAACATTTCGCATGCTTCAAGAATCTCCAACTGGAATCTCTGAATCATGCTCCGTATGTCTAAAAATAGACATAGTCTAAAAATAGACTTTGCGCCAGAATTTGCCTGCGGGCCCACTTAGTGAAGGCGACTTCATTTCACTAAGCTCCATCATCTTGCTGCATTCTCAAAACTCCCTCTCAGCAAGATATGGATTATCTGAAATCCCTATCCTGCCTCTGTGGAATTCGAACTTGCTCCTGGTGAGCGCCTTCGTCAGGATGTCGGCATCCTGATCCTCCGTGGGAACATATGAAAGCATCATGATCCTCCGCTGAACACAATCTCTGATATGATGGTACCTGAGGTCGATATGTTTGGACCTATCATGAAAAACTGGATTAGCCGAGAGCTTGATGCAGCTCTGGTTATCACAGTAGATCACTGTAGGCTCCAAATGCAACCTGAACAAACCTGCGAGGATCTTCCTCATCCAAATAGCCTCACATGCAGCCAAACTTGCTGCCATGTACTCGGCCTCTGCTGAACTGAGTGCCACGGATCTCTGCTTCCTGCTGTACCAGGAAACTGCTGTCGACCCAATGTTGAAAACTCCTCCAGAAGTGCTCTTTCGGTCCGTTGGACTCCCTGCCCAATCTGCATCAGTGAAGCCAGAAAGCTTCGCTCCATCCTCCTGTCTGTACCATAGACCATATCCCGATGTGCCTCTGATATAGCGCAATACATGCTTGCCTGCCTTCCAAAAGAGCTTGGTAGGCTTAACCATAGCTTGCGAAAACTGGTTAACTGCATAGCATATATCGGGTCGTGTATTGACCAGATACATAAGCGACCCCACCAACTGTCGATAGACAGTGGCATCCACTACCTCCGCTGAAGTAGCATCCTCCTTCCTCCAACCACCAGGAAGAGGAGTGTCAATAGGCTTGCAGCCTTGCATGTTGAACCTCTCCGGAATCTCCCAGGCATACTTGCCCTGAGAAACAAACAGTCCTTCGCTGCGCTGCCAAATCTCCAATCCCAGGAAATAATGAAGGATGCCCAAGTCCTTCCATCTCAAACTCTTCGGCAAGATCCTCCTTGCATGAAAGTATCAACCGCTCATCGCCAAGCCAAAATCGTATCATATACATACGTACGATGATCAACAACTTCCCCCTCCACCACAATCTAGCATGTGTTTGGATCCGCCTCACTCTTGGAGAATCCAAGCCCTATGAAGAGTCGTTCATCCGAGTGTACCAAGCACGAGGTGCTTGCTTCAGTCTGCAGCCAATGCTCTCTTTGAGTCGGCACACATACACTAACGTCGAAGATCTCAAAACCTTTAGGCTGCTCTATGTACACCTCCTCCTCAATGACTCGTTGAGAGGAACGCAAGCCTTCACATCCATCCGATGAATGTGCCACCCCATCCGCGCCGAGAGAGCAAGGATCGTCCATATGGAAGAGTACCTTGCGACAAGCAAAAGTCTCCTCATAGTCAATCCCCTCGACCGTGAAAAGCCACGGCGACAAATCTTGCCTCACTTCTCCACACTCCTTTCAAATTACCGTTTTACCTCGTATATCCATCGCGAACCTGTCGATCGATTTTCCCACCCCAGCTCTGGGACAATCTCCTATGCGATTGCTCCCCGACGATCGAATCATATTCTTCGATCATGGCATCAACTCATGCGGGTTCCCTCCATAGCTTCCTCAAAAGAGGACAGTTCGTCATCGACACATTGAATCACAAGAGCCATGTATCCTAGCAGAACATTCTGGATCTGCTCTGTTCAAGGCTTGCGTCGTAGGTGGTCCTACAACCTTCTTCGCCGCATCCCGAGCCGCCGCTCGCCCGGGTGCGCATGCGTCCGATGGTTGGCATTGCTCGGTGGTTTCTTCCACCTCCTGAACCTCCTCTTGTGGCTGATCCACATCCGGAAGCCCCTCCTTAGGAACTAATAAATTTTTTCATCTGCAGATGCAAGTGTAGCCCTCAAGCGAACACCGCATGGCTTTCTCCTCCCGAAATTTTATATCCTTATTTATTGGCCGCCTTTCGACTATCTAAAAAATATACCTGGTAGTTGTGAAGGTATCGCTGTACTCCTACAAATATTCCAACCCTTGCTTGGATCCACGCCCTTCTCGCATCCTTCGTCACATGCATGGTGACAGAGAACCAAAAATCCACAAATGGGAAATACTTAACTCTCGCAAAAATAAGCCTCCTTCCGTGCACTCATGCCAAGAACCTCAGGAGTATAAATGGCTCTACACATACACTACCTATTGCATACCTGGGCCCACAAGTGAAGGGGTGAGTCCGGACTACGCAACATCGCCCCGTGCGAAAGACCCACGATCATTCTCGTTCTTCCGCTCACCCACCCCGTTCGCTCGTGGGTTGCGGGGTGCGATGAGTCCCCTCCGAATCCCTTCTCGCACTACGTGCATCCCTTTTGAATTCAAATTTCGAGATTAATTCGACCACCGTTATCACCCTCAGAGCATCACCTCTTCCCGACTCCTTCTCGACCAAAGGCTTTAAATTGGCGTAACTTCGCGAATGTATCGCTTTTCTTCGCATGAAGAAGATCCAAAAGATTTCGAGAGAAATCATCAACAAAGATCACATAATACCTATGCTTTGTCACAACCGACAAAGGACCACACGTCCGTGTGAACTCTCTCAAGGATCATCGTGGCGCGACTATCCTTCTCATGAAAGGTGGCTTTAACACTAGCACACCCTCGCACCGATCCGACCGTGCAAGGGTGCCCTTAGGAAGCCCAAGAGAAATCGTCGTGCAGAATCTTCAAAGCTCCATGGTGAAGGTGGCCCAATCTCCGTGCCACAGTCACCATCATCTCGGCCACCACTTCTCCCGCTTTGCATGCCATAGTCGCGCAGCCATCTACCTACAACCGATAAAGGTTCTTGGTTCAAACCCCTATCTTCCGGTCTCTTCGCAGTCTTATCACAAGTAGAAGGCTTCTTCTTCGCCGAAGACCACATCATACCCTCATCTTCCAACATCACCGTCGAAACTGCCTTCTTCAATCCAGGTACATGCATGACATCCTTCAAAGACAGCGGGTTTACCGTACTCCTCTCGAAAGGATATGGTACTTAATACCGCCGCACCCATCTACCATCATCGCCCATCTCGATGTGCACACCCAAATCTTTCTCCTCCAGATCCGAGAACAAATCCCCGATCTCCCCGTCATATGAAATGACGACCGTCGTCCAAGAACCATACCGATCTCAAAGACACCGGAAACCAAGCATGAGATCGTTGAGCTTGGTGACCGAGGTATTTGGCAACATCGTCGCCTTCTCCATCTTGATGTTCCTAAGCTTATTTTTGAGCGCCAACTTCCTTTGGTCACTCTTACTCGAATAGATCCGTCAAATCTTTCCACATTAAATATGGAGTAACCTTTTCCAGCGTGTGCCGGATACAATAGTTTATCCCGACGCTTCTCCAATGTGATCTCGACACTTCGCCATCTTTGCCATGCATCGACTTCAAATCGTACTTGGCTTTTGACATCCTTATCTACGAACTCCTTCGTAATTATTATATTCTAATACTGCCTCCATGCGATCCTTCCATGCAACATAATTCGAACCGCCTTCAAGAGCATATTCGAGTCGAAAACCGTTGAAAGACATTTTCAACACCGGCACCAAGAAAACAAACCGGGGCTGCAGTGTTCTCTGAATTCCAATTGTGCTCAACCGGCTTAGATCGTATAGAACAATTATTTTTAGCACAGTAGATCGACCGTGTGGGGCGTTTACTGCACTTTC
This sequence comes from Pinus albicaulis, assembly GCA_034641835.2. Classification (NCBI taxonomy): domain Eukaryota; kingdom Viridiplantae; phylum Streptophyta; class Pinopsida; order Pinales; family Pinaceae; genus Pinus; species Pinus albicaulis. The sequence goes on along the minus strand of CM076577.1, from coordinate 157,721,409 downwards.
TCTACTTTCCGAAGAAAGATGAATCAGAGGCTACTCCGGCCCACATGCGTACTCCGTCTACCAAAATAAGTTTGTAATCACCGTGATGACTAATCAACTTCAATCGCTCGATACCATGTAGAAATTTGCTGAATAATGATTAATTATCCACCGAGACTATCCTGGTCACATACTATTTTAACTTCATACACAACACATAATCTCTTCCACTCAACCTCAACTCAGATCATCACACATGCGGAAATAAAATCAAGCAATAACACATCAAATAATCATACACATTAACACAGATGTATGGGGAAATATTATAGCTGAAAACCCCACAAAGCCTATTGTGTATATTATAATGGAGAAATCAAGTAACTAACTCAAGACAATACCTCATAATTAACACTTTCTGTCAGCTAGCCCACAATCTAGCTTGGCTGGCCATGTTACTCGGGTTCAAAACTCACCGCTAATTGTTTCTGCTCTATTGCGTGTTTCAATGCTATGGGATGGCTCTCTTTATATAGATAAACCACCACCGAACTACGCAATCCTCATGGGCTTACTCCACCTATCTCGTGTGTTGTAAATAGCAACAAGATAGTCATAACCGATAGCTAACTCCACCCTTTCATCTACCCCTTTCATCGGTCTCCACCGAAATGATCATACATCGTAGTGAACCGATGTGTTCTTGAGTCGAATAATGAGTTACTAATTAATGAATTAAATAATATTTAATTCACTCCACGCATAACTAATTGATTAGCTAATTAAACTAATCTCAACTAGTTCAACTAAAATAAACAAGTAACACAACCCAATTAGTCATTCCATTAACTCTTCCAAACTTCTCGCCATCAAGTCCAATGAAGTCAACCATGCATGATGCCATCAAACCCTCGGGAACCACGTGATTCCTCTCGTCGATGCATGAGCCTACTCGTAGCTCCTCGAATCGAAGTGCTCCAAGAGAGTAACCTAAGTAGTTTATAGTCCAAATATTATTAAGGGTAAATAATATTTGACTTCCATATTTTTAGGAGAGGCAGTTTAAAAATAGCCTTCGACCTCTTCGACTGTAAGAGTCTCATCTATTTTTACCAACATGACCAATGCTCCAAGAATCTCAAACCTAGAACTCTCGAACCATGCTCCATAGTCTAAACAGATTTTGCGCCGTAATTTGCTCCATGGGCCCACTGGGTGAAGGCGACTTCATTTCACCAAGTTCCATCATCTTGCATTTTCAACAAGGGGGCTTCTATCTTCTATAGTATTGAAGTAGTGGAAGAGTATTGCCATCAATGCCAAAGGGGAGATTGTTGGAAATGTTGTCATTGATGGAAAAAGGAATCAGCATCTAAAACAAAAAGAACTAGAACAGAGAAAAGAAAGGCTTCACAGCCTCTATACACGCAAAGATAAGACCGAACGAAAATTGAACGAAGCTTTGTATTGACTGGAAATCGATAAATAAGGACGAGTTAAATCATGTGTGAAGCTTTTCTGAACAAGTTAGGTATGTATGCATCTTCGATGTGGAGATAAAGGAAATCTTGCATGATTGAGTTCTAGTGATACTGGTTGGTGGAGAATACCTCTAGAGTATTTGGGTATTGATTGGTTCAATTATGATATGGAATGCCCCAAACCGTGTGAAGTCCCGTTGGGAGAGTGCGAGCTAACAACACTTGTGTGAAGGACACATAAGCCCAGCCAAAGTAATTGTGTGTTCCGCATGTGTTAGACAATACAAAGAAAGGTGTCCCTATCAATGCAAAAGAACCCAGTCGAATAGTCCATATGGATTTCTTCGGAGCCGTATAATAGTTTTATGGTTATATGAACTCGATAATGCAGAGAAAGAACAACGAAAACAAAGTTATGCTTTTGTGGAGAAACGTAGCAATGATGGAACCTCGAGCGAAGAGAGGAACCATGAGTAGAATAAACAAAGGAATGTGGCTCGGTTTTCATCGCACCGCTCTCGACCAGTGCGTATTCAAGAGGTTTGGAGCGATTCCATAGAATGAGCGACACGCGTCCCCTCGTACGTATTCCAGCACAAAACCGCTCGTCACCGCACGCCATCGCATGTTATTGTTCGGCCCGTGATGCCCGGGCCGATATTGATAAGTACCGTCGACTGAGGAAGCCATCGAATCTGGTCGATGAGGAAGATGTGCGAATATTAATCAAAGTATGACTAAATATCACACATTAATGTTTCAACCAAATAAGTCGAGCGATATTATCGAACGTCGTCGATCGTGGAAGGGGTCACCGTACCTGTGCATTTACAGATGCGCTAAGGTTACCCAAGGTATGGCGCACCATCGCACGTTAACATCCGTGTATCATCAACATCAGATATTGTCGATCATCCGTCGAGCGATGTGCTTCCGCTGACGGATGTAACCATTATTAAGTAATGGGCCTCAAATTTTTAAATTATATTGATCGTCGTCGTACGTATGTGGGGCCGGACCCAAAGGTCTATTTAAAAGCCATTTGATAAAGTGTCGTTATTAATATAAAGTTATATTATATATTTAATTACCAAAGGTTGTGAATGTTTATTTATTTAAATTCCACGAATTTGATAAATAAATTCAGTAATAAAAGAAAGAAAACCACTGCCTTACGCGACCGGCGGGGGGGGCTCTCAAGGTATGGATGAAAATGTTGGTTGGTGCCCCCGCATCAATTCCCGCTACCAACTCGGTCAACTGCTGCAGGCACTTGTCTCGATATCCGGTGCACTAGTTGTGGCTGCGGGTTGGGTCATTTGATAGGAACTTTAAATTATCATTGAATATTTTCGAAGCGTCCCGAAAGGTTATATGAATATATATATTATCACGTAGCCGCCGAACGTTAATGTTTCTTAACCTTGGCTATAATATTATTTGACGAAGTAAAGATTACCCTTGGGATGATTCGTGGCATGAAGAAATTAAAGGATTGGGATTTAAATTTGGATTGGTTTGAATACCATTGGGGCTGGGCTTTGTTGTTTTCTACTCATGGTATTGATAAAGGCTAAACTATATAAGGAGAAGTGAATTATACCATGAGGGTGCATGTAGAGGGGGTTGATAACGAATAAATCTCTTTAAGAGATATCCAAGATTAAATTATGGATAAACATCTACATATATGATGTGCACCTATGATATGATTCAGAAATGATGAATCCTCATGATGACCGCAAAAGAAATGATGAAGACCTGGGCCTAAAAATCAAGGAAAAGTGGCCTAAAAGGTACATGTTGTGTGGAAGTCGTTGGATCTAGTATGAAAATTGATGAAACACGGTCCGCAATGGTGCCGAGGGTCGAAGCCTTCATGAGGGGGTTGTAGCCCTTTCAGGAGAGTGTCAAAATCCAGAGAAGCTGGTAGTAGTCACATGTGGGTGCCTCGTCGGGGATAAGTCTCACACAAGACTAAAATTGTAAGAAGTTTCTTTATAATAAATATTGAAGTATTAGATGACAACAATTTGGTTTTCTCCTAAACAAATTGCTTCACCTTAATACTAGTGTTCATGTGTGTTTCTTATGTGTGATGGTTCATTCTCGTTATTAATGTACATGCTTGCTGTGCCCTACTAATCTTCTCGATGAATGAATTATGAAATAATTTATGTAAAGAATTAAATGCATAAAAAGATTTCGATAAAAAGTTTTCAACAAATTTAAATACCCCCATCTACCCCCCCCCTCTTAGCATTTTTCCCAACACCAATAGCTTGAAGTACTATGTTTAGGCGTTCCTACATAGTGATTTCTTGAGTTTGCTATCCGTTTTAAGTGTATTTCTCGAAAGTCCGGTAGCTATTTCCTAAAGGTATAGAGTCATATATCTTTATGCATGGCTTGAATGTTTATTTCTATGTATCACCACTCTTATAGTTACATTTCTCATGATTAATGGTTTGGCCTACCATGTTTATGTCACTTATTAAACTAGTTATGTTTGAAATCCTTTGTTCTTCACAAGTTTAATGTCCATCTCACTCATTTTTCCCAAAGATCCTTTTTACTCGAATCAACCCACCTTCAAATAACCTTGTATCACCATCTAAAAGCTTACTTTACTTTTTTCACCCTATAACCTAGTTGATTCGACATATTTTTACCTATCTTATGTCTTTGATAAGTTCATACTTCACAACCTAAAAACCAAAACCAAAAAGCTACTTCATGTTCAGCCTAAACGTAAACACAATAAGAAAACACACAGACATCTCCTTTACACAAATAGAGAGAACCTCTCGTGTCCAGAAGGGTAGGTCCTCGCTCCAAATATTGGTTTGATGTTACACTGGCCATTTGGCTTGCCAATCAGCCAAATCACGGGACCCCAATGTAGAACGACCTGATTGGGTGGTGCTACGCACAGCAGGAGATTTGGCTAAATTTGCCAAAAATTGCTCAAACTCACTTTTTATCCCTCCCCCAAGTTTTCCCCGCCCTAAGCATGAGTTAGAAAGGTTGGTAGTCATTTTATTTTTCCTCCAAATTTATTTTGTTTCATATCTATAATAACAAAAGGGGAGAATATAAAAAACCTAAATTTGGCCAAACCCTAACCTTCATGGAAATCAAATATTTAACCTTCTAGGGCAAGAATTACCAATCGGAGAGTTGTCATTAGCATAAATATCACAATACAAGCTAAGCATCCTCCTAAACTCTAAAATCATTCCTAGACTTACTTCATTTTGCCCTCATTTTCTAAAATCTGCCCTCACCATCACTCATTTGTCCTCCCTAGACCTAAATCTCTCACCAAGTTAAAAACCATTTTTTTCAAGGATATAATCAGCCACCATGTTCGGAGAAGAGATCAAGATTTGGGTGAGTGATGAACGCCAAAGGCCTATCAAGCCAAAACACAAGGGAGGAAGGGCTAAAAAGTTTGAGCCTTTATATACCATTCAAATCACCTCTTCTCCCCATGATCCTTGCATGTTTTCAATATGTAGGATGCTACTGGCCTGTGTGAGAAGGTTGAACAAGTCCAAAACCACCCGTAGTTGACTAGCTTAGTTCATTCTCACCACAAACCACCAGGTCAACCTAGGCAGAGAGTAAAATTTGAACTACTTATTCAAATCCACGTTTAAAGCCACAGGAATACCACATATCGTGAGAGATGGTTCAAAAGAAGAAATTGGCCTTAAGTTACCATGAGCCCTTCCTCAAACCTAGTTATCAATGGCCGCAAGATTGTTTTCCTTCTCTCACCTCGCTATAGAGAAATGCCCTGGCCCTGATGAGGCAGATTATCAAGTACTTCACTTGTGAGGAGGTACCGTAGTATTTATTCATATTACATAAGGCCGCTTAATGCACTTTACTAGGTTAAATTTCTAAACCTACCATACTATCTCATCAAGTATTGACAAGATGGCTTCAATAGTCAAGAAAAGGAGTTATGCCCACCAAATGCAAAGCTCTTACCACTCATATGATTGTTTTGCACCACCAGAGCAGTTAGGGGAGTCCTCGGGCGTTTTCATCTCACATGATATATTTTCAAACTTCCAAGCCTTCATTCAGTTGTGTAAATTTTCCTTCCACTTCACACTCACTTACCTCCACTCCTCCATCACCTCCACCTAAGTATCTCTCCACAAGGAAATTTCAACTTTTCTTCTTCTCCCCGATGCATCAAGCGAAGATGATGATGGGGTGGTAATGATGGAAAAGGGGGCAGGCGTGAGGCAACGAAGAACAAGTAGATGACAAAGGAGATGAAAAAAATAGTGAGGCAGACACAGTAAAATTAAATGAGGAACAAGGAGGTGATAGTAGAAATACGAATAAGAAGATGTTGGTAGGAAATAATGAAAATAGTGGGGCATACAATACGGTAGTTTAATGAGGAAGAGTAGGAGGATGATGATGACAGGAGTGAGGGGAGAGATGAACATAGCGCTCATGAAGACAAAGACATTGATCACTTGGAAGAAAACAATGATGGTCACCGATACAAATGAATCACTCCCAAGTACAAAAAAGGTGTTGTTGATAAGCAAGATGAAGGCTAAGAAGAAGCAGTGACAATGATGAGGGTGATAGTCAACAATAAAGTTAACATGACAAACAAGAGAAAACGTGCATGAGTACGACAGCGATATCACTACAATGGGCAAAAAGTGACAAAATGGATGAAGAGATAATAGAACATGAAGAAACAAAATGTGATGAGATGAGGAAATAGAAGATCAAGAACAAAGAAATAATGGTCAAACATATTTTGAAGAGGCAGTAAATGACCAAGGAAATGACACCGATAGGACATTAAGTGATGAGAAAAAAATAGCAAAGAAGAAAGTCATGAATGTCACGACAACATTCATGACAAGCCATGACACAGATCAGCTTTCTAATGATGAATAGGCCAAAGTGAAGTTGATTCGGGAAGTGGATGATCTAATCCAAGACCAAGGTAACAACACCTAAGACAACAAAGGGGTGATAATGATGAGGGTGTTGAAGGCAACAAAAGGGAGGCTCACATCTCTCTCAATGAACAAGATGATGATATACATACATGGGACATCTACTAATGAGGGTGAGATGGAAAAGGAGGCTACAACAGTAGTCCAAAAGGTGAGAAAGAATGCTTTCCAAATGTATGATAACATTCATGACAAGGACCCTAGAGTAGAAATACCAGACCTTTTGATTTTTCTTTATACCACATGGAGAAGAGAGATGTGTTTTCCGCCTCAAAAGGGAAAAGGGCCATCTCCTCTCCAACTATCAAACCATTGGAAAAAGGCCAGAAAAAATGGATGAAAGTGTCGAGGATCAACATGTGGTAAAGAAAGAGAATTTAAACTTATAGATACTGAGCAGGAAGAAGAGAAAATCTCAGGTCGCTCTCCAAAGTAATAATGCCCAAAACAAGAGATCTTCAGCAGAGTTGGATAGTGCTCAACAAGAAATATGATGTCTTAGATTGGGAGAGCCGCAAAGGAGGCACACATGGCAATTTATGAGGTAAGGGCACTCAGTGGCCCGCAGACAAGCCACAAAGGCAGCAGGTGGAATTAGAAGAATACAAGAAGACTCATCCAAGAGAGTGAATAAGAAGGCGAAGAACAATCGTAAGGAGGCCAAGGACCATCAACAGAAAACTTCCTCGACTAAAGAGGGGAAGAAGAATATGCCCTAGCTGAGCAAATTCCTATCAAAGGAGCTACTTCTGACAGAGACATAGAGTTCATAGGGAGCCTTGGCTTGAGAGGGACAATATGCATTTAGAAGAAAAATTGGAGAAGGCAAACAAGGCCTCGAGCTCCAAAGGAAAATGACTAAACACTATGCCCTTAGAAATAAAATTGCTAGTGGCAAAGCTCAAGAAGGCATTGCTTGGAACAAAACACCAAAAGAGGCAAAAAGGCATGATAGGCTTGGATTTTTGGCCGAGGCTTCTCAAAAGGTGTCCAAGACTCCTCGAGGGGACCTCTCCACAAATTTTGGGGGTCAAATTGAACAAAATTTTGTGTTTTTTAAATTTTGATATCCCTGTGCGCAACACCTTGTTACGCACAATTTGGTGCATCAGCTCGGAAAATTTACATTTTTGGATTCCTCTCATCATCATCAGCCTTCTCACAAAATTTCGTATCATTTGAAGTGCTTTTGATCCCCCCAAAAGGTAAAAAAACACCAAAATTTTGACATTCTACCTCATTTTTAGGCAGTGTTGCACACAGGAGTGTTGGGAAAATGGGGTTTTGGGTAGGAAAATTCTTCACTCACCAGAAAATCAAGCATTTCGGAAATTACACTCATCAAAGCTTTCCAATGTGTCATCATAGAGCCAAATCTATGTGCATCGGGAAGGGGTCCAAAACTTAGTCGCCAAAGACCTTATTTTCTATCACAGCATCGTTATTAAGGAGATCGCCTAAGTTCGTTTTGGAACAAAAGTCAACAAAACACATTCATTTAATTTAAAATTGATAATTTTGAGTTTTTTAAGGCAAACACTCTAGTATTAGGTGCAAATAGTTATTCGGGCATTTATTTCTTAGGATATTATGTGCCTTGGGCCTTACATGGTATCTTGGCTATAAATGACACTATGGTTGAATTTGACATTTTCCTCACCATTTAGGTTTTCAGTCTTTCCTTCGCTCCATAAATAGAGCATGAGGCCCTCATGTCTTTTGTTGGCTTTTGATTAACTTGGAGAGCAATACATGGTTTCCTTGGGTGAGCTGAGCAGAACTGGTTTGCTGCTGATGAATGGTTTATTGGTCGATGATGCAGAAGCTTGTTTGCAAGATTCTTTAGCCCTGTGAATGGTAAATGTCTTCTTAACTTTTATGTTTTCTTGTTATCATTATGTTCTATCCTTCTTGGTTGCTATAAAACCTAGAAAACGATAGGTTGAGACATGCTCGGACACACCCGCCCTCCGTTTATTATAGCTTTGATGTTTCTTTCCCTCTCGTCTGTCATCTTTAAGGAATTCTTTGATTGCTCCTTAGGTCCCACCTAAACTTGTTTTTTATTCATGTATGGTTATTATGCTAGTTTATACATGATTCACAATATTCCTTGCTTATTTGAAGCCATGAAAACTCTATCTTGAAACCTTTCTTTGGAATATTGTTTGTTAGGTTAAGTCAAAGAGGTCTCTGCCTGGATCTTGCCATTTTTCTCCATGCCTACCAACTTGTTTTAGAGTTATTTTATAGCCTCGATTTTATGATTTTAGGAGTTCCCTCTTTCATATATTAAGTTATTGTGCTATCTTATATGATTTCCAAAATTTCTGAAGGTGAATTTAATAAAGCTAGAAGCTCTAATGATTTCTATGTTTCACTGGAATGTCTATCTTGGATATTTATTAGTTTAAGTATTTTTCTATTGATATTAATGGTTTTCCACACCTCCTGAAAGTTGCAATTAAATATACAGTATTTAATAATTTCGGTTTTTCCAAACTTGATGTTCACTACACTTACCTTAAGGATCCATTTACCTTGCTAGATTGGCCTCGCAACACACTCTAATTCATCATTGAGACACTCATGAATTTTATCTACTCCATGTACCTCAATGATTCAAAAACCTCTTACTCCACCTATTCCACTCTATCATCTTACTCCAACCAAACAATCCATAAACCCTACACTTAACAACTAGCCTAAAATCAACTACCCAAAGCAAAAATAACACATCCTTTGCACCCACCAGAGAGATCCCTCTCCGAGTCCATGAAGGCTAGGTCCTAGGACTCCAAATATTGTATTCCATTTTACCCTCGTCATTTGGTTCACTAATCTACCAAATCACTGACCCCAACATCCCCATCATGGTGGGACCTTGTGAGTAAGTTCATGCTTTCTAACATTCCTAAAAAAATTAGAAACCCTCGATCGATAGTATTTGGTTGTTTATCTCTGCTTTCGCCCTATCGCCACACTAACATTCGGCGATCATCAGGGTGACCTTATGAGTAATTTCATGCTTAAATATTCTTTAAAAGATCCAAAATCCCTTGTTAAAAAGTATCCAAGACATTGACCCACACCATCGCCGTACTACGAGCCCCGACATCACAAGGGACCTTCTGAAAGCAGAAAACTAAGTATTCCTTAGATCTCAAACCTCAAAATGTTTTAGATTGGTTTATTATCGCTCATTTATGGCATCACAAACATACATTCTTAAAAACAAAAAATATCCACCGGTGACTCCACTAGCCTCTTGTGGCTCATTACTTCATTAACACTCATTTGATCGCCTAGACAACTTCGAGAAGCTTTATGAGCCCACTTATATACCGTAAGAGCTTACCAAGCATTAAGAGACTTGTTCTTCGTAAACCATATTAAAATCTTTAGCTCCTCCTAATTTTGAAATTTGAAATTTGGCTTCACATAGGATCGAACAGAACATCTCATCCGTACCCAAACCCTCCCAACATAGTCGATGACCTAGAGAAGATTTTGTGGAAAACTTCTATATTTGGAAATCAACCACCGTTAGGACCATCCATAGAGTGATTTTTTTACCTAAAAATATTATAGATTCATAAGATCCCCAAATACTTTGACTTGCACCATACAAGGAACCCTTTCAAACAAAGTCTCAAACCGATATCGTAACTCAAACCGACCTTGAACCCTTAGATCATAAATGCAGTTCTATTAAGAAGCCCCTTCCACACCACCTAACTTTCTTGCTTTCCATCATCGACTCTCTTTCCATACCAAATCTACTCAAAATCAGCTTTGTTGGTCTAAGCATTTCCACCACACCCAGTTCATACCACCACCGTACAATATACTCCACTTCATCATGACTCTCCTTTCACTAACCCTCCCTCTTTGTAAATCCTCCATTAGCTCCCATCGTATACCGTTAAGTGCTCCCTTGGCCTTACCTCAACCCCTAGTGACTTTTCCAAATGACTATCAATCCAATATCCCTCATTTCACAGTGGGTCAATCCATCACCGCCAACAACATGTAGATAGAATTAATGATGCTTTTCGACTATATGAGACAGAAGAAGAAACCATATTAAGATGAGGACATTGCACAAATATTAGGAGGAGAGGACAAAATGGCTCAGCATTAACCTCTAACACAATACATGATCTCCCTTCCTTTACCAAATCCTCGTTAAAAGGGAAATCGAAGAAAAATCCCCTCCAAATCCCGTTCGAATACAACAATATTAAAAGGAATGTAGGGGAAAAGTGTGAGATTATCACACTAGGTTTAACAATGTATAAAATTCCCTCCCACCTCACATGAAACCTCCACAAGGCCTAGCACTATGAAATTTAATTAAGGTTTTGACCCTAACATGACTTTTCTAATTGGAGAAAGAGACCCCAAACATTAGAAGAAATGCAAAGGGAAGCAATTAGTGGTTAACTGATTGAAAAGAGAGCCAAAGTTGAAATAAAAAAAGAGAGTAACCTACAAGGATGAAACCATGCCCTCAACCTCCTCTTCTGATACCAAAATAGACAACGAATGAGAATCGGCGGAGAGAATGATGGGGAAAGGATAAATTAAACGAAAGGACGCCTCCTAAAGGAAAACCAAGAGCAATTCTCAAAATAGAAATAGAGCTTTCCCAACTTAAGAGACACTCTCAAATCAAACCAAGGGAAAGTGACCAACAAAATAAGAACCTCCTTTCAAAAAACTTGCAGATGAAGAAGAAGGAGAAAATTATAGAACCTCGAAGAAAGCCATATTAACCTAATAGGTTTTGATAATGAAGATGATGTTTTTCTCACCAAAGAAGAACAAGGTTTTTCATCAAATCAAACTAACACAAACTATGAGGACTCGAAGACTACCGCTAGTTTGAAAATGCCATCATGAAAATCCATAAGCAATATGATCTTAGAGTAAAAAGTACCCTAGATTCTCGTCAAGAAAGACCAAATAGACACCGTTGTTCAAAAGTACCGAAAACACCCTAATAAAACATCGAGAATGTCAACACCATGGTTAAGAAATCAAACAAACAAAGGAAAATCAACAACCAGCCCAAACAATGACCCTAATGGGCCCTAGTACCTCCACTAGTGACCCTAAGAAAACCATTTCCTTATCTAAAGCTCCAAATCAAAATCACTAGATTAAAAATAATAGAAAGTTTCATGGTTGATAAAGTCGATGTTAATATATCCAAAACACAAGTACCTTTTATTTGAGGGAAAGATTTAAAAATGGTAAGATAACATGTGTCTCTCACCGAATTGGTTACTCAACAAGTATATAGGTCTCGATCTTCAAGGTACGCAACATAAGAAATGATGCTAACACTTTACACTTCGTCGATGACACACCGAGTTGTTTTTGACACCCAAAATAGAAGGAAAGTATCAAGAAGGAGGCCATTCCCCCTTTTTATGTCGGGGCTTAAACATACATGAAAAGTCTTTTACATAATGCCATGCTTGGATTCGGCACCTCCCACAATCTCATGCCAAAAGTTGTGATGGATAGATTAGGCCTAGAAATAAATAAACCTTAAAAAGACCTCGTACTTCGATTCAAGTAGGGTTAAGTGTTTGGACCTAATCGCATTATTTGTGTCAACTGGTACAAGTGCTCTGGTTTAACAATCGTCATGGACATAGTAGTGTAAGGTATATTCCTCCCAAGTGTGACACATGCTTCTATCCCGATCTTGGGAGCCAAGCTCAAGGGAACCTTCAACTAGATATGTCCCGTGCTACCATCCTCGTTTTCAATCGCATGAGAAGATTATACCCAGAGTCACATGGCGTGGAGTATATGGTTAGCAATCAAGACAAGTTGCATAATAGTCCTATTTATTCTATTCATTTAGATTTTGATTCTTTCATCTTATATAATGAGGAAGACATTGATGATCGTGTACATGAAGTTGAAACACATCAAGACAATATTACAACAACCAAACCGCCCTACATGAAGAAATCAACATTCAAAACTATGCTTAACCCCGAACAAACACATAATGATAAACTAAACTTCATTTTCTACAAACTAAAAATAAAATCTCAAAAACCAATACTCATTTTAGAATGTGAAACAAAGTTGCTTCAAAGGCAGACAAATTCAGAGACACAATCGTTCCTTGCCTATCCCGAAATGTACCCCTCATGCAATGTAAAAATTGGGGAATCGAATCAAAGGAGTCTTATTTTTTACCTTATCTAGACACTTCATTATCGAAATTTTTGTCCCTGTAATGTACTTTTTAACTCTCACGGTGATGTTGCCACAATCCTAAAAGGATGCATGTTGAAATTGATATAGAGGAATACAATGGTATGTACCTACAATGCTCCAAAGTGATTATTATCCAAATTCTGTCATTACACACAAAAATGAAATACTTAAGGTCAGGCAAGAAGTTTCTGTGATGTTTCTCAGAGTAAAATCTCAAAGCTCAAGGACATAGACATTGTTCAAAAGGGGCTTTCTTCCAAGAATAACTATGAAACCCTTGGGAAACTTGTATCACTAACAAAGAAATCCAAAGGATGTAGACTATGTATGGACTTTAAACACTTAGGCAAACCTTCCATGGAGTTCAAATTTCTTTTCCCCACATCAATCATCCTATCACTCAGATAGGAATTTCTAACAAGATGACATTGATTATAGAAACAGTTTTCATGAGATGATATCACTTCAAATCAATCAATACAAAGACACTTTCAAAGTCTAGAATGACTACCGTCAATTAATTTTTCTCCCCGGAATAAGGAATGTCAAGACACTTTCCAAGAGGCCATGACACTTTTTATCAACTCTTACACTATGATATACATCGATGATATCATCATTTGTTTGGAAGCTAATGAAGAAATCCTTCTTCATCTAAACAATTCTCTACGTAAACAAGGTTTGGAAGCAAAAATCAAAGAAGAGATATAAAGGAGAACTTGGCTTGTTTGGAAACTTCTTTATGTAAATATTGTGCCATGCCTTCAAAAATAGATAGCCATTTTCCTTATCTTACAAGAGCCGAATGGAAAAGGTTTGCAGATGATCCCGTGGATGACAAAGTGATCAAATACCATGGCCATTTACAAACTTTAGTTAGAATTTATCACTCATTGTACATACTAAGACGAAAAGAAAGGTTATAAAGAGAAAAAACAAAAAAACAAATTTTTTTTGAAAAGAGGGTGATTAGGAAAAGAGGTAAAATCCCCATACCAAAAAAAAAATAGAACTACCGAAAGTGTGTAAGCATAAATACCACTACTAGTGCATAAATAAGTCTTGTTTTACCATTCAGCCTAATCATGGCTGAAACATGTTTTAAATTTATTGTTGATAAGTTAGTGAAAGATAGTTGGTCAAATTATTCTGTTTTAATCAGAAAATATATATTAGGGAAGAAAGATAATCGGGTTCCACATGCTTAAAACAGAACCAAGGAGAAATGTGATGAATAGGAAAACAATGTATCATAACCTCTGATTTTTCTAGTCTTATTTTGTGTCAAAAATAACGTTTGTGTGTAGCTTGTTCTTATGCTGCAAACCCATGGTAAGTCATAATGTCTAATCTTGATTTAAACCATGTTTTCAATTTCATGTTTATATTGTGAGTGAATGAATCTCGTCAAACAAATTAACCTCGATGCTTGAATAGTTCAGGTAGAGAACAGCAAGTTCAATAGCATAATCTAGAATTGGAAGAAATAAGATAGAAGCAGGATAGTTTGTTTTGCTTTCAAAATAAAAATGTCAAGGGTTGGCTAGTCCAAATGCACCAAAGAAGAAAAAAATGTTAGGCAAGTAGGTTGGGTAGGCAGAGACAGATGAGCTAATCATATCTTTCAGACAGGATTATAGCTTCAAACAAGCATCAAGAAGAGAAAATAAGTAAAAATATGCCCATTGGATGAGGCAACTGTCTCTTTGGCTGCTGCAGATCCAAGTTCTAGACACCTCCCAAAAAGGAGCTTCCCCCCCCAAGTGAGCCACCTACTATTAGTAATTTCGCCTTCATAGATGACTAAATGATTTCCCTATATTTCTAGAAATAAAGTTCATGAACATTGTTAGCTCTAGAAATCTCATTTTCCATCATCCTTAAGATAAATTTTCACTATTTCATCATTCTATCATATTAAGCTTTGCTTACCAAATTCTGTAAACCCATTAGATGCTCATATAACTCATTTTGTCACTTTTTGGCCCAAATCATTTTTTTTTGCCTAAACCCCTACTTCTCACTAAGGCCACCAATCAAATAGTTCCTATTATGTCTCCCAAGAATACCTCCAAAGATGGATAGCCTTTTCGCTAAAAACTGCCTTCCAGGAGGGCTCTAGATACAAATCAATACATTGATTTGACTTCAATACATTAGTTTATCATAAACTCGTTTTTACACTTGATGACCCCAAAATATAAGTTTTTAGTCCAAAGCCAAGTCCACAACCCTTTCACTATTTCACTCCAGGGTTTCAGCAAACTGCAGGGTGGATTTGGTATCCTAAATTATCTGCTTGTAAAGGACCGCATTCAAAGAAGAAAAGGATGCCAAATTCCCAGCCCAAAATCACCAAAGGGTCATTCAAAGAAAGGCCTCCCTTGGCCTAGTGATCTGAAATGAACTATTTGTAATGCTATGCAAAGATTCATTCCTCAAATAATTTTGTAGTGTGTGTAAAGTGTTCTCCATGACTTCATGGTGTTAAACAAAGTAGTTTTGGTTTGTTTTCCGAGTTTTATCTCTGTGAGGATTTGTTAATTAAATTTACCTAAGTTAAAGTATATCACAAAAAAATACACAAAGTAAGCAAAATTCACCATAACATAACACAACAAATTGTTGAGGCAAATAATTAAAAATACAATACAACAAATTGTTGAGGCAACACCCCTTCGGGCTACACCTTCCCCGTCCAAGGCCTCATTGGCACAATCCTCGCTCTATTAATTTGATCAAAATGGTTACACAAAGGAATAATATGCCTAAACAGAAAAAAAAAATCATTACCAACTTTCGGAAGATAGAAAATATCTAAAAATGGCTTTTGTTTCACCTTAAATGCTGAAATAAAACCCAATCACGTTGCCTTCTCCAAGGACAATTCCGATGGCTCCTTTCTTCCCTTAATCAAAATCTATTTAAATCACCTCTATTCACTCTAAAACTTGTTCCAAACTCTCCATACAATGAAGAGACCAAAAATTGACTAAAATTTACCCTACTAACAATTGGAGAAAGTTAAGACCAAAACAAATTTTCGCCTGTGTTGTCACTTCAGAAAACTTCAAAACCAGAGGGACCTGGGCTTGTCAACCAAATTCAAAGAGCTTGACTAAAAAAGGTGAAACATCGCTTCAAATGTTGAATCGTTTAAGTTGGCATTAAATGCCATACAAAGCAGTCATACTATGAATTTAACTAGCTATGGTTGGCTGTTGCCACATCCTATGGTGGCTTAAGCCCATGGCTCCTAGCGCCGAGTCATATACACGCGACAAATTTCTAAGGGGCTAGCCCCTTTTTCCTCCAAAGGATTCCTTTTTCAAAGAATAAAACGACAAGTGGTTCTACATAGGTTAAGAAACACTTTGCAGTTCGAATGGTCAAAGTGAGCTCCTGCTGCATACCAAGTTCTCAACCCATTCCCATAGATCTCATACCTTTTTCCATATGCCTCTTTTTTGTCCTCCGGCTCGGGGCCATGTGGTAGCCTGGCAGGCCATGTAGTTTTACCGATTGGTCTCCAAAAACCTTTTTAAAACATGACTTTTGAAAACATATATTTTTTTGAAATTTTTTTAGACAAAGTCCAAAATGGGTTAAACCGGCTATTTTTTTTAGTTTACTATACAACTTCAAACCTCAATAACTTTCACATACGACGTCGATTTTGAGAACCATTCATGGAGCTAGAATCGTAGTGAAGAGACCTTTCTAGTTGTTCGATTGCAACCATTTCCGAGCACTTCCATTTTGAGAATTTTTTTTTAACTTCAACATGATATCTCGATCACACCTCCACAATGGGAAGCTGACCCCAAAAGTTTCCTTCGACTATAGAAACCGAAGATGAGGACACGAATTCTCCACTCTTCCAACCTTGAACCATCGAAATCTCCCTATTTCATCAAATTGGAGCTTCTCATAAAAAGACAAATTCTTCCTTGGAATCGTCGACCGACTCGTTGCTAACCTCGATCGTGTCATGATGCAAATTTTTGAAACTTCAAAAACAAAAACTAAAATTTGTAGAAACAATTATGCTCCCACAATGGTCTACCTTCAAAGGAAACTCGAAAATAAGATTCACCTCGCTAATTTTCTTATGAAGCATTTTGCCTTAATGAGCCATGTACTTCATGTTGATTCTACCCAAGTTTTCTCGCTCAGTATTCTACATTTCAAACCAAATAATGATAACGTCTAATCCTTGTACCCTCTTTTCAAGGATTTTTCTCTTGTATTTTCTTGCACCATTGCACCGACACTTTGTTTTATGCACCGATCGAACAAAGACACTTGCTACAATTTATTGTCATCTTCTTCCAAGATGACCTATTTTACAAAGCATTATTTACATCGAAACAACATGAAAAGGATTATGTACAAAATATTTTTTATTAATCATCAACAAAGTCAAATTTCAACTTGGTATCAGAAAGTTTTCAATCGCCCGCATTCACCAAAGAAGATTCGATTTTTTCGATGTGCTCCCACACAAACTCATTGCTGATTCCTGGAATAAATGGTACTTGTTCTCATGGCGATGAAGATCGCTCGTCATATAAGTAAGGAATTTCAATGACACCTATAATGTCAAGTGGTACCACATCTAATTCAACCATATCAATATATCAGGGTTGTTACATGTAAGGCTGTCAAGGACTTCCTTGAAAACTTGTAACCGCATCCTCGCAAATCCAACTGCGGGATATGGCTTTGGGATGTGGAAAGGTTTCAAGATTCAAATTTTCCTTGAATAAGTCTTCCGAGATGATATTCCCTTGTGACACACTCAGTGTGTCTATCTTTGTGTGTTTTGTACCATCCTCACATGAAACAGCCAATCCTCCTCTCTATTTGGAGTTTCTATGTGACATTTTAAAGTGCTAGGAAATGGGATTTGTTTCTTTTACAATCTCTTCCCCTTTATGTTCTTTAGTACCATGACTATGCTTTAGTTTCATCCTTTGATTCATACCCTAAGTCTTGTCTGGCCTATTGTGGGCGATTTTTCCCTTTTCTTTACCCACCTTTGGTTTTAAATTTTTCTCTGGTTTCAATTCCTAAGGAAGTTTCCTGCAATGGTCTTCATCGATGGTTTGCTCTTAAACAATTTTTTACAAAGATTTTTCCTTCTCTTTCCTTTGATTTTGCATTTCTTTTTGTCCCTTTGTTTTTAATTTCACTATCCTATTCCATCAAAAGATTGTTTCCACTCTAAATGCGTGGCTTTGAACAAAAACCTCATCTAGACTAGTAGGATTGGAGATAAGAATAGTATGTATAAGATAGCTATGTAAACCACCTATATATTTCACCAAAGTCTCTGCTATGTAAATTGACCCAACAAAAGAGCCCTTCGTCTCAACTCTTGGTGTAATCTTGTACATTTGTTCCTGTTGTCTAAATCTTTGCCAATTCATGATAGCCTTTTGTAAATGAGCTAATAGATAAAATTGATTTTTAATTATAAATAAAATCAACCCATGATAAAGTGATCTTACCATTTTTTCTAATCTTAACCTTGCCTGGGCTTCCCACCATACCAATGTTGCACCCATTCTCAAAGAGGCTAATTGAATTCAGTAGTATCATCATGAAGGTTCAGATCTCAAAGTAAACTCAAAATGCTCTATCCAATTGTCAAGTTTCCTTCCAGTATTTCTCGAACTCACCATTGTTAAAACACAGTGCAAATTCAAAACTTAACATCAAACTTTAAAAATGGACTTTTACTTCAAATGGTTTTGGACTTGTGAGATTAATTCACCGAAGTAGAGGATGACGTAGTGTGAGAGAAGAGGATGAAGATGGGATGGTGGATCACCATTTCCGTGTCCTTTCTTTGACTTTTCATCAATTTTCTTTCCTCCTTCAAGCCTTTCATTCATTTCTTTGGCAGAGTATCCTCACCATCTCAAATACAACTAGGACTTTTCAAAACACCCTCGTTCTTCTTCTTTTTTGGGATCAATGCTCCTGTGGAAATTATCTTTCTCTTGAAGACATGCTTAAGACTTCTTCTACATGCCCTTGGAGGTAAATTAGAAGGTGGAGTTAATGGCTCTCCGGCCCTCCTCGTCGAGGATTATTTTTAGCTCTAACCAATTTTCCTTCCCCTCTCTTGAGCTTAAGCTCAGTAAGCATAAAAAATTGCAAACAATAAAATATATCTTTGCAGAAGAACAAATGCGTAGTAAAACTCTAGCTCTATTATTTCAATCGATCCGAAAATGGAACTATTTTTAATGCTATGCAAAGTATCCATTCTCAAATAATTTAGTGTTCAAAGTGTTCTCCATGACTCGTAGGTTAAACGTGTTGGTTTTGTTTTTTTTTCCAGTTTTATGTGTGAGGATTTAGTGCCATCAAATTTACTGCTTAAAATATCACAAAGCAGTAAAATACATAGCAATTAAAAACTCACCATAACATAATGCAACAAATTGTTGAGGCCTGACCTCTTCGGGCTACATATGCTGCACCATGCTCCCAATGGCATGTCTCGTTTATTAATTTGCTCAAAATGGTTACATTGAAAATAAGCCTAAACAGAAAACCTAAATTAACTTCATAAGATAGAAAATAGCTTAGAAAATGCTTTTGTTTCACCTTAAATAATGAACACAACCCAATACAGCGTGCCTTTCTCCATGAGGGCCCTAATGGCCTTCCTTTCCGTCAAAATCAGAAAGTTATGACAAAACAAATTTTTTCCAAAGGCTTTAGAAAACCTCCTCCAAAACTCGGGAGAACCTCAGCTAAGCCAATCCAAATTGGCTAGGCTTTCCTAAAAGGCAAAGTAACAATCGCTTCAATGTCGAATCACGGTTGGCATTAAATGCCATATGGTGCGCTCACATGAAATCGTTTCCCTCAAAACCGTAGGATAAACCACGTACTTATCTCGGGTACATTAAATTTAAATGGTGGTCACACAATTAATTTAACCATCATGGTTGGTCAAGCCGCCTCCTATGGTGGCGTGCTTCCGTGGCCCTCTGTTACTGGTCACATACACGTGAAAGGCCTCCTTTTTCTCCAAACAAGTCCTTTTCAAAGAACAAAACAAAGGCGAGTTCTACATAGGTTAAGAAACACTCGCCTGAATGGCCCGTGCCTTGAAGCATACTGTCTTGAGTTCCCACTTTGTAGACTCCACAGCTTTTCCATATGCCTCTGTTCTTCAAAGTAAAGCCACGTGCGGCCTCTGGTAGCTATGTAAGGCACCCATTGATTGGTCTCCAAAAACCCTTATAAACATAATTTTTCAAAATATATATTTGTTTGAAATTTTTTTTTAGAAAAAGTCCAATGGGTCAAATTGTCATTTTTTTAGCTTATCGGACAACTTCAAACCTCAATAAATTTCACATACACCTGTCGGTTTTGAGAATTCTGGCATAATTAAGAAATCAAATGACGAGACCTTCTTATCTGCTCGTATTGCAACCATTTCTCGAGCACTTCCATTTTGAGAAATTTTTTAATCAGATATTGATCCTCATCACCTAGTGCACAAAATTCTCGCAAGGGACAACTTCTCACATTATCGCACAAAGATCAAGATGGCCATCAAACTAGAAAGAGGTAAGGTAATGGGAAAATCATCACAAGAAGACCATCAACAACAAAGGGAAGGCAACAAGGCCTATAAGCTCAAGAGAACGTGCCGTACTGACTGACAAAACAAGTGAAACAACGCAAGGAATCAAGATTAGGCTACAAGGACAAAGTTTTACCTCAACTCCATCTAGTGCACATTGAATATTTTTAGAAATAAATAATGAGTTTTCGAAAGGTTTTAGAGAACTTAGAAGACAACATCATTTAGTTTTTTCTAAACATCCCTAAAAACCTAGGAGTTTGGGAACAATGACAAATCGTCAAAAAATGATGATAAAGCCTCCTTCTGTAACACGCGGAATTCGAAGGTTTCAGCTTGTTCAAGGGTTTGCTAAAGAAGCACCGATTACACCTCACCAAAAGGACAAATAACAAAGAGTATCACAGCAAGGCTGAGTTTTCAAATACACTTCTAAGATTTCAAAATGGTCAAAAGGGAAGCAAGCATGAGATGAAAAGACTAAGGAGGAAACCCAGATATACCACTATCAACATGATCAAAGGAACAAACATGTAATTGGTCTAAAAAGAAGAGAATCCTCCAACAAGGGTTTTCATCAAAAGTATATTCGGTGAAACATAGTTAGCCATGAATGACACTTTGGCAGACTCGTCAAAGATAAGCTACCTACAATAGCATTTGATAAGGTCAAACAAACCTAATGTTTATCACAATGGTACATATGAATACCAAAAGACACTATTGATGCCCACCGATAGTTTTGATACCAAGAATTTTTTCATCACAGCAAATAGAAAACATAACAAATGCCACGGAAAAAGGTCAAAATTCTTCTCTTCTGCCTTATCCATCACAATCAAAGGAAAAAAAGTTACAAGACCGATGCATCCAAGGTGAATCTACCAAAAATGATCACATGTTTACTATTTACAAACCTTATATTTTATGAAAAGGATAAAAGTGGAGAAGATCTTCAAAGAGCACTAATGCTGTGTCTCCGGGTTTTTTCTCAAAACTTTGTCAAAATGCCTTTTTCTTTTTAAGAACAGTTCATGCTTCCAAAATGCATAAGAGGCAAATTTTTAAGTTTATTTAAAAGGTTTGTAAACAAAATAGAAACACCAATATGTTCAACCAAGGCAATATTCATTTTTTTTTTAATTTCGTTACCCATAGGACAAAAATACCGAAATACAGTTTAAAAAGTGAGAAGGGAAACAAACATTAGAAAGTGGTTCGATCTCTAAAACACCAAAAAAGGAGCAGGTGTCAGTCTCCTCTCCCTTCCCAACCCATTTTTATCTATGCAAGAGAGAATGAGAGCCGTTGAAAACATTTTTTAGATTTTGGTGCAAAACTTGTTGTTTTTAGCACATGACCGAGACTTAGAAAAGTGAGGTATATAGCCATCTACGTACACAGAGGAGGAAGATATAGTGCAAAAGACCGCTATGCACCGAAGGGTTCGTGACCATGCACAAAACAGCACCACGCGTGTCCCGGCCCCGGGCCCAAGTTGCCCACCATTCACAAGCAAAGGCAGAAGGCCCACCCTGACCCAACGCGCACAAGGAAGGCCCGATAGGAATGACCCGTCGGTGGCGGTACGCACAAAGGAGATTTGGCTAAATTTTCCAAAAAATTGCTCAAACTCAACTTTTCTCCTCTCAATGTTTTCCCTGTTCTCGCATGAGTTAGACAAGGTTACATTCATTTTCTTTGCCCTCCAAATTGATTTTGTTTCATTCATAATCAAAGGGAGAATATCAAAACCTAAATTGGCCAAACCCTAATCTTCATGGCAATCAAATATTTAACCTTCTAGGTAAAGAATTTACTATTGAGTATTAATAAAGGTAAATACACTCAATACAAGCTAAGTTGGCCCCTAAACTCGAAAGCATTCTTAGACTTACTTCATTTTACTCTCATTTGCTAGTAAACATGTCTTCTTTCACCATCACTTATTTGTCCCCTCCCCTAGACCCAAGTTTCTACCAAGCTAAAAACCATTTTGCTCAAGGATATAACTCACCACTCACAACCGGAGAAGAGATTATACCAAAGAGGATGAAGTGCCGCTAAAGGCCCATCAAGCCAAAATATAAGGGAGGAAGGGCTACTGGTGTTTGAGCCTTTAGATACCATTTAGATAACCTTCTCCGTGATCCCCGCGTATGTTTTCAAGATGTAGGATGCCATCGCCTTGGGTATATACATTCTTTCCACGACTAGCCCCACGTTACCGTGGACGCTGCGCCAGCGCGCAAGGTCACAAGGGGGGAGGCAGCCCCCACTCGTTGGGGTCCCGGCGCCGCCCCTAAGTGAAAATTTGTTCGGTGTGTGGACCCACCCAAAGTGACCATCGACAGCCAGGCATGATTTTGCACACATGGTTTTGGGGGTACGATGGTTTTCGCCCCTTGAATTTTGTAGATCCGATCAAGGAACTACTGCTATGTTCTAACCAGGGTTAATGGATTGGGGCTTATGTATGCTTCGATATGTATATATATGTGTTGTAACACTAAAAGGAATATAATTAAAACCAAGTTGGTCGTCCCGATTTGGGATCCAAGTGAAAATGTTTGTGTTTATTTGTTTTATGTTTTATGATCTTGCTATTGTTTTTTTTTTTTGTTATAAAATTGCAGGTAGATAATTTCGTTTAGGGTTAAAACCCACATTTGGTGGTCGCAGTTGTTTCAAGCCCAAGGGGATCCCTTTGCTACCGAGGATTTTTGCTCGGCCCGAGGTAGACCCTGTCAGCGAGATCCGCGGGATCGATTCTTGCGTTGAAAGAAGATGGCGCAGCGCGTAGAAATATAGAGATCGAGAAATTTAATGGTCGCAGTTTTGAGTTGTGGAAGCTCAAGATGGAGGATCCGCCGTGACAAAGATCGTTGATCGTTGGCATCCGTGTACTAAACCAACGGCAATGTCGATGAAGACCGGAAGAAACCGGATCGAAGGCTAAAAGCACAATATGGTTGTGTGTCTCATTCAATATTGTTGAATGTATCTAGGGAAGCTACGACGAAGAATTTCGTGGAAAAACTTGGGATTTTGTACCAATCTAAGTCTCTCAGAATAAGTCGTCTTGCGAAAAAAATTTATAACTCCGAGGATGAAGGATGGAGACTCCTACAAGGATGAGCATCCGAACGCCTTTAATACCGTAAGCTTTCCATCAGTTATCTATTGATATTAAAATCTCGGGCGAAGATAAGTGTACCGCTTTTTTGTGTTCTCTTACAAGACTCATGGGATAGTCTGAAGGTCAGTTGCAGCAATACAACTACCTTGAATTTTGATGACATTGTCTCACTCTCATTGTTGGAGGAAATGAGATGGAGAACAGGAGTGGGCTGGATGGAGATGTCTTTATCTCAGATGAGGAAGGTCCCAAAACAAACAAGAATAAGGTTTTGAGTGAGATCCAAATCTAGAGGAGATCTAAATCTCCCGGAAAGTTTGTAAAGGTATGTTGAATGCGGAAAGGAAGGGCACACAAAAAGGAGTGTAGATCTAAAGCTCCCCGAGAAAGGAAAGGGATCCGATGATGCCCTTCCGCAGAGGCAAACCACCTCGATGAAGGTGGGGATGTGTATTTGGCTTCTTCTTCAACACACATATAGATTATGAGTCATGGTTGATTGACCTGTGCATCCTTTCACTTCACTCCCCATAGGGAGTGGTTCGTGAGTATGAGAAATATGATGGTGATGTCTTCCTAGGGGATGAGAGAAGCAAGGAATCGTCGGGATGTGGAAAGGTCAAGATGAAGCCGTAAGGGTGGGAAGGATTGTGAACACCTTCGGTGTTCTCACATATTCCCCGCATTGGCCGTAAATCTGATTTTTGTAAGAAAGATGGATGATGCATGTGTAAAAAAATAATGTTTGAGAAATATGCTCCAAGAGATGCACATTCGTGATAATCGCAGTATTAATGCAAGTAGGAGTTCGGACCGGAATTCGTAAAAATCTACAAGGTAGCACCGTTATCGATGGGTAATAGTTATGTGGTTCCAAAGTGGTTTTAAAGCCTTAGTCAGTTTCCTCGAGAAAAGACCATGCTATGCATCAAAGGCTTGGGACATATTGGAGAGAAGGGCCTTCGATACTACATAGAAAATCTGGGATGGCATAAGGTATGTCTAATTTCTCCGGGATTTCGACTTCGTAAAAATTGTGTATATGTGGGAAGCAGACCCGTGAGTTTTTCTTCTCGTGCTAAGAGGGTGAACAAGATATTAGAACTTGTGCACAAAGGATGTGTTTGGACCGTGTCAGGGCCCATCAATGGGAAATTCTCGTGTACTATGTTTCATTCATAGATGACTTCTCAAGGAATACATGGATATATTTCTTGAGGAATAAATTTGAAGTCTTCGATGTATCAAAGAATTTAAGGTCGCAACCGTACAGAATAAGATAAAGGCGCCGAGGATAGATAATGGGGGGAGGTCAAAGAAGGAATTTGAAGAGTTCCGTAAGAAGTGTAGTATAAGACGACAAACAATACTCCATACACACCTAAAAAAATGTAGAGTTGTGGAAGGAATAATCAGAACGCTAATGAAAAGGCAAGAAGCATTCTCAAGAGTACCGAGTTAGACAAATAATTAAGCAGAAAAGTGAGATTGCATGTTACTTAGTTAATATATCACCTTCTACCGCCGTTGGAGGATAAGACTCCACATGAGGTATGGACTGTATGAAACCCTTTCATTCCAGTATTTTGATGTGATGCATATGTACATGTTCCAAAGGAGAAAAGGACCAAGTCGATAACAAATCTAAAAGGTGCATCTTTATTGGTATATGGATGGTTTTAAAGGGTTACAAGCTTGGAACCCGCAAACAAGGAAGTCGGTGCACAATGAGATGTGGTGTCATTTAGAGAGGTGAAATATGTTGTTACACATGAAGTCCTACCAAAGGAACCTAAGAAGACAGAGTTTGATCTAAAGGAGGATGAATTAGACTTCACAACAGAAGAAGACTTAGAAGAGGAAGACACAAACTCACTTCTATGAGAATATCAATCTCTAGAAAGAAGGCAACCGTAAAAGGTATATTCATCTACTTCTCTCTCGTTCGTGTTTTGCCTTAACTATAATCGATGATGATCCCGTAACCTGCTGTGTGAGGCGTAGATTCGAAGAGATGGAAAAATCATGAGTCATGGTTGATGAAATGGAATCCTTGCACAAAAATGAGGCTGGGATCCGGGGGTGGAGTTGCCACCAAGGAAGCCCATTGGGAGAAAATGGGTGTTTAAGAAGAAGACATGCAGCATGCAAGGTGAGAAATACAAAGCCTTGCCAGTAGCAAAAGGTTATTTCGTGGTTTTAACTGATTTTGGTGATATTTTTTTTCCACTGCCAAAAGCGCCTTATTAGATTACTTTTATCCTGCGTCGCATTTGATTTTGAGATAGAATGGCCGATGGATGTGAAGACAAAATTTCTTCATCAGATCTAAAGAGGAGATTCACATGAAGCAACCTCGAAGGCTTTATGGTGAAGGGTAAGAAAGAACCTGAAGTGCTGTGTTTCCGTATGGGTTAAAATACTACTGAAGGATGTGGTATCGCAAATTTGATACCTATATACAGACTCACTACCAAGCAAGGAGGCACACTCCGTGTTTATTTCTGGAATTAATTGGTGACCGTGTTATTTATTTGGCCTCGTATGTGGATGATATGTTGTTGATTGGAAATGACAAAAGAATATTCAAGATTTAAAGACCCAATTGTTTCTCCAAATTGACATGAAAGATCTTGGTGTCAAGAACTATATTTCTCATGGGGCTGGGAAATTAAGAGAGATCGAGAAAAGAGGACGTTGTATAAACCGCAGGAAGTATGGTTTTGGAAACGAGGACACAGGTTCAATATGTAGGATAGTAAACCTGAATGTTCCTATTCCCCGTAGGTGTGTGTTGAACAGCCACAATGTCCCAAGACACAAGAAGAAGAGGAGTATATGCCCCGTGTTCCATATCCAAGGCAGTAGCTCGATGTATGTAATGGTATGTACTAGACCAGACATCGTACACTATTGTGAGTATTGGAGGTGTTTATGTCAAACCCTAGAAAGGAGAATTGGATAGCAAGAAGTGGTTTTCGCATATTTACGTGGCACTAAATGATTGGTATCAGGCTACCAAGGAAGACCAAAGATTGGAAATAATGTCGACATTCGTGGTTTTGTCGATTCATACGGAATGGATCTCGACCAAAGAATATCTACAAGTGGGTATGTGCTTAGCTCATTTGGAGCAAGCAATGGCTGGATGAGTAAAAGACAACATAGTGGCTCTTTCAACTACAAAGAGTACAATACATAGCAGCCACTCATGCAAGCAAGGAAGCAATTTGTCACAGAGATTGTGTTCAAGTATGGGGTTGGTACAACAAGCTATATGGATACATCATGATAGCCAAAGTGCAATTTTCTGCTAAGAACCTTATCATTCAAAGACAAAGCACATTGATGTTCAATATCACTTTGTTAGAGATATGGTTGAGGCTAAAAGGGTGTTGGCCGGTAAAGGTGGACACTTTGAAGAATGTTGCGTATGCATCGACGAAGTCTCAAGGAGCACTCGAAGTTCTCTCGTGTACATAAACAATGGTGTCAAGAATTGGCCGCATTGGGCCGCTTCGTGGCTCTGGCAAAACAACAAGTGGGAGAATGTTGGGTACAGGCAGTATTCTTCAGCCATCACAGCCCTGCACGACGTTGCGCCGGCACACAGGTGGCCGCGTGGGGAGTGCGTGCCTCCCATCAGCAGTCCTGGGCAATGCCCCGATGAAAATTGTTCGTGTGCGTACCCACCTTATAGGCATACCCACCCATGTTTTGTGTGCATGATTTTTGCACATGGTTTTGGGGTACGATGGTTTTCGGCCCCGGTATTTTGTAGATATAGTCAAGGGAACTACTATGTTCTAATCCAGGTTAATGGATCGGGGTTTATGTATGTTTCTACATGTATATATATGTTTTGTAACACTAAAAGGAATATAATGAAAAATCAAGCTAGTCGTCCCGATTTGGGATCTAGGAAGACCGTGTTGATTTGGCCGTAAGCCTTATGCTCGCTATTGTTTATTTTCCGTTATAAGATTCGTGTGTAGATAACTTCCTCGTTCGTGGTTAAAACCTACATCAGCCTGAGAAGGTTAAATAAAACGAAAACCACTCGCAGTTGACTAGTTATTCATTATCACCACAAAACCACCAGTCAACCTAAAGGTGGAGTAAAATTTGAACTACTATCCAAATCCATTGCTAAAGCTACGTGAATACCACATATTGGTGAGAGATGGTTCAAACATAAGAAATTGGCCTTGGGTTACTATGAGCTCTTCCTCAAACCTAGTTATCAATAGGGCTTGAATATTTTTTTCCCTCTCACCTCGCTATAGAGATATGTCTGGACTGATGAGGCGTATTATCAAGTACTTCACTTCTAGAGGGAGGTACTCTAGAAGCAAGGACCTTACATATGAAAACAAAGATGCACAAAGGAAGCTAAGGACCTTAATAAAATCTCCATCTATCAGCGGCTTCCATGAGATTGTCAAGGGACACTATTATCTAGTGTAAAACCACGGGAGGCCACCCACTGTGATTGTGTGATATGTCTCACAACACACCTCTCCAAGCATAGATCCGGGGGAGGGACAAAGGCATTGGAAGAAATGATACAGCATAGAGTCTTGGGTAGGCTCAAGGAGGACAGGAGACCTTCTCCTAACATCACATACTCACTCATTTCAGATTCCACACTATGAGGAGATGCTGGGCTGAACATCTTCCAAATTATACCTTTACCATGGGAGATGTCAAGGTGGAGAGCAGCCATATGACATACATTCCTATTGATAGATCATCAACACTGTCATCATGGGATATCGATCCATATAGGAATCCCAACTCGGTTGGTGGATTATTCCAAGGATCTTCACACTTGCATGATAATTGGAGGACTAGTTGCATGAAGAGGGATATTTAGTCCAAATACATAATCTATCATCATGGTAGGATCTTTCTCTTGTCTGCTTCCAAGTCAAGGAGAAGCTACTACAAAGGGCCTATCAAGAGTTTTGTTTCAGCAACACCTATTCCACCATGAGATTCATGTTATCATCATGAGGAGATATACTTGGAAAGGCTTTCTGGAGGAATAGTTCCATCAAAATTTTCAAAGATGTCAGACTATGTGGAGATGAATAAACATAACTCTATAAAGGAGTTAATTCAGCCAAACTTTCTCCTTGTTTATAGGAAGGGATAGATCTAAGGCACCACCCATTTTGTTTAAGGATAACTCTTGCAAAAATATGCTCATAAATAATGTCATCGTACTATTGCTTTATTCTTTCACCATGTATATGCAGCCATGAATCCATGAGGAGTATTGTACCTTATAAACTTCATGGCCACCCCAGGCCACAAAATTTCGAACATGGCCACTCCCTTGAGGACAAAGGGAGATTTTGCGCCCATGATGGGTGCATTCCTACAATTGAATATATCTCACACTCTAACATAGTGAGATGACATGGGCAGCAGCAAGGGTGGGGAAACCGCTTACCACATCTTAATTTGATGCAAAGGTAGATGCACTTCAGGTCGGTTCCACATGGGATTATGGATCTGCCCTCACATGGCTGGGGTCTTTTGTTTATATATGTATTTGATTTTGATCCTACACATTGATGATGTAATTTCACATTTTATGGGAATGTGCATGGAGGAGTGATGGGAGTGGGTAAGCATGTGCCGTATGGATGGAGATTCTCCACACCATGCTACATGTTTCAGTGAGAACATTGTGCAAACTCATGTTTGGCCCATTTGAACTATTGTCTCCTTATGGGATGACTATTTATTATCCTCATGAGAACTGAGTAGAAATCTCATGATAAGGATTGCGAACACTTAGCTTATGGAGGAAGGCTACTTGCTGTTGGGTGTGTTGCCCATGGAGGAGGACAGGCGAGTTGTACTCACTTCCACCATAAGTTTCAGAGGATAAGCAACACTGGGAGGGGAGGATCTGTAATATTCCCAACCACAAGGCTAATTGGAATATTCATTTTTGTTTATTTTTTTGTTTAAAGAATAAAGAGAAAGAAGGTCCACAATGATTTTAATAATGAATAAATCAATGCCAAATGTAAAAGGGATAAATATTGGCCGTTTAAATAAGAACCCTTACGTGTGAAAATGATTTTCACTGGTCAAATTTTGACTAAATTCACAAGATCGTCACAGGAGTGGTTATCGATGAGGCACACAATGTTACCATGGAGATGCCTTATGTGAAAGAGGTGTTATCATTAGATGGCCAGTGGCCTATGCTTTTGCTTAACTTAAATGGAAGAGGATGGCATAGGTTTTTGATGAGAATATATTTCTGAATATATTGTCCTGTTTAGACATATATTTGTCTCTTGCTTTTTGAAATGGTGTTGAACACCTGCTTAGAATCGGGTGTTCCCTTTCGGTTGAGAATCCCACCTCTTCCCATTGAGTAGCTCTCGGGAGAGTTTTCATTGTATTTTCCACTATCCTGTCAAGGCCGTTTCCTTCTTTCAACCACAAATCTGCATCCCGTTATGGGTTTGGTTGTCTTTGTAAGTCACAGTTAGGTGTGAGGCTAGATCTTTCTATCTAGGCTAGCTCAAGGTTTCCCGAGGAGGCTTCTACTTCATCGGGAAGGAGAGTATTGGATGATTTGAGCTTCATTTTTTGATATAGGTAAGTGTCCAACCACATTTTGATCCCTACAACAAAGTTTTACTTCTAGATCTCGTTAAGTAGATTCGTAGGTGCGCTTGGTATGTGCTGTGGCACACCATTTGGAGAGTTGGTTTTCAAGTGTTGGGGATCTACCATTCACTTTAAAGATCTCTTGGAGGAGATAATTTTCTTTGTTTACATCAGATCAGATCCACTTTCTAGATCTAAATATTTCTGTAGATGTAATATTCCAAATTCTAGTATGCAGCTAATTGGAATATTTTTTTGTTGTTTACACATAGGAGAGGAATAAATGGGTAAGGAGCCCCCACATTCTTCGTAAATAAGAATAAAATACCTCATAATGTGAAAAGGGATCATAATTCTAGTTTGATTTTACACTCATGTGTGAATAGGACAAATGCATGTGGACAAGGTCAAGTATGATCAAGTCAACAACGGGTATGAGAGAATAGATGATCCCAGGGAGACACAGTGTATGTAGGGAGGAAGATCCTCGTGGAGGAACCCTAATGAGTGGGGCCCAAGGAAAGAAGGCTCACATTTGTTTAAAAGGAGGGCAAGGCAGCTGTTAAGAGACATGATTTAATATTAGATTTTTGGTCTGCATGACTATTCTTGTCTCCAATTGTTTAGTTGAGATTTTTGTGCCGCTGCCACATAAGGCATTCCTATTTAGAAATCCCATCTCCTTTCTTTGCGAGAGGCCTCTCAGGAAGATTGTACCCAATTTCCCCAAATCCGTGCTTAAGGCCACATCATCCTTCAACTACAACATTATTTCTACAAAAGAAAAGATAATGTTGTGTTGTGGCAGTGGGAACCTCACACATCTACCCGTGAGCTTGTGTTTCAGAGGAGGAAGCCTTCCTTCCTTTGGGAGACTCATGAGGAGAATTCGAGGCTGATTTTTCGCATTTCGGCATGTGGCCAATGTATTTCTTCTATCATCTGTCACAGCCCCCGTGAACTACGTCATTTCTTGGCAAGAAGTTACAAAGGTGGAGGGTTAAGGCCTCGATGGAGGCCAGTTTCTTAGGGAAAGGTCCAACCCTTCTCCCAAAGCTACATAGAGATTTCCACTCATCTCATGCATTATTCAACCACATGTATGTAGAGCTACATTTGAACTACATGATTCTAGATCTAGATCTATAGATCCGTTTTTTGGTACTTATGCTTTCAAACCTTGTCGTGTTATCTTTCCTTATAAAAGTACACTCATTTTCTTGACTATTTGAATAATACAACTTCGATCTATCGATCTCAATATTATTTTGTTGGGTAGCAACCCTCATTTAATGTAATATGCCATCACTTGCTTCAAGAAATTTGTGGGGTATGTTTATGGGGGCTTTGTTGTTTTAAGCCACATTGAGGTTGGGAGATCTGTTTAGCATAGCTAGAAGGATTTTTTTATCATCCCCTTCCGTATATATGGGAAATAATACATTATCTAAAGGACCCAAGTTCGTTTCTCAATTATATAAGCGTAATTTTCTAGGAATAAAGTTTTTTATGCAATCATATCACGCATTTCTCCACTTTGGATGATACAACGGAACATATTTTGTCGCTGTAACATTAATTGATGTGTTATCACAAAATCAAACCTCTTAGGCTGCTCATCCAACTAATCTTAACTATTTGTAATATTCCCAATTTCAAATGCACGGGGAATATCACATTTAATTTCAAGCTTTTCTAACTCATGAATAAAAGTGTAAAAGGAGGAACTTTAAAACTTCTAATCAGAAAATAAAAATGAATGAACAATGTGAACATGTAAAAATATGGGCCATTTCAATAAAATACACTTAGGTGGAAAAGTATCAAGAAGGTTGATCGGGTCAATGGGTGACCAAATCACAAAGAATGTCTCGTACATTAAACCTCCCTACCGATCGTTAGCTGGACAAGAGACCCTCCATGTGAAAAGGGTTAACTCATTGAGGTGGTTTAGGTTTTCCAAACCCCAATGTTATAAAATAAAGGAAGGCCACAAGGGAAGGTTGTCAAAGATAATTTGATTTTGAGATTGCTCGGGCAACTCAAACTCTTCGGGTTATTTAGCCAGAGAGAGGAATTTCCTGCTTAGGAATTCCTCCTCCTCACGAGGAGATTAATAGCAAGGTCAGTCTCCTTACATATAGGACTGAGGCCAAGCTTAATCCAGTCAAGACAAGTTTTATTTCCTGGGCAGCGAATAATACCGTGTTTCTAGGTGTTGCGTTGAGGGGTTTTCAACACAACTTCCGCATCTAGTTTCTGTTTTAAAAGGGGATCATTCTCTTCTGGAAGATTAGTGAAGAATAATTGAGTCAGCTTTCAGATCCCGGCATCGGGACAAAGGACCTTCCCATCATCATTTGCGCAATATATACCTGGGAACCACGTTATTTTTCCAAAGGTACTGGCTTTCACAGGCCTTTACCTAGTTTGTGCTCATTTCCTCGAGGAAGGGCCATCCTTCTCTCCGAGAAAGTTTGTATTTAAGTATTATTATATAATTTTGTACATTTAATCTCATGTATTCAGAGTTTCAAAGTATCTCTCGCATTTTCCATCCATACTGCAGACCGATACTTGTATTTTGTTCTTTCTCATGAAACTTCGCTATGTGATCTTTTCGATGTATAAAAGGAGTCGAATCTCCATTTTTCTTCATGATCAGTTATAATAAACTTTATATCTGATGTTTCAGACATTTTTTTGTCTATTTTATTCATAAAATATTCTCTCGCATGCTTCAGCCATTTTCTCGTATGCTCAAAGTCATGGGAAATCGCATTTTTAAGCATATTCTGGGATGGAGGAACCGTTTAACATAGCTATAATGCTTTTTTTGAGCTGAAATTGGAGAATAGGTCCTCATGACCTAATCAGAAACAAAATCCCATAATTTCCTTACCTTACGCAATATCGAATACATCTATTAGGTCGAACTACCGATTTTCCTCACTTTTTGATCCTGTAACCAGATCTAAGTTGCTGTCACATTTGGAATCAATTTATGAGCATCTACTGCCACAACTTTTATGAACTAATAGCTCTCAAACTTCCATTATAGTGTTTTACTTTGCCGCAGCTCCTCATCGCCTCTTGAACATAACTAGGCGGGGAGATCCGTTTAACCCACCTAGTCTTATTTGTTTCTACTTCTAAATATTGATTTAGGTTTTTTATTGAATTATATAAAGGATAAAAGAGTCATTTTACTCCTCCATTTCATATTTTATTTAAAATTCATTTTTTCAAAGGTTTTCGATTCATGAGTTGTTCCTAAAGAGGAATACTACGTTGGTATCAAAGCATGATCTTTGCTTCACCTCTAGATCTCATCCTTTTCTCAAAGGTGACACATTCAGTATAAATTCCCCCGCAACCAATCTCTCGGGAAGAATCCGATACTCCCGAAGAGGAGCTTACGCGTACGTAGAAGAGAATAGCGTAGATCAAATGATGGAGAGGATGATTTTACTCTCATCGTTGTTCATATTTAAGAAGAGCCTCTCCAAAGAGGTAAATCCTAAGAGAGAAATAAGATGCACCGAGACTCTTAGAGGGTTTCGAGGAGAATCAAGCCATAGTGAGACTCGTGTTGGTACTAAGAAGAACAAGGCTTCCCAACGACTTTCCTATCAACAAAGTATAAGACTGCAGAGTCCTAGATCTCCTCTCAGATCCACTATGCCCACTTTCTTTGAAGAAGGTGAGAGTATAGCAATGAAGAAGAGAGGGTGCACAACAACCCAAAAGGGTTTCAAGATGAAGAGGAAGAACTATACACTTCCGTCATCCCATGGGAAGCAGGGAGAATGACCGAAGTGAGATCTCATTGCTTCTTTTTCAAATATCAAGAGTATTGAAGAAAATCTCAAAGAGTTTCCGATGAGGAAAGGAGAAAGATGAGCTACAAAGAGACATCTCCCAAGGAAAACAAAGGATGATGTCAATCTTGTCACTTTGGGAAAGAGATCTCCATTTTCACCACCCGTTGCTAAGGTACTTGCATCTAGAGAAGAGGTACTTGCATCTTTGCAAGGTAGTCTTGAGCTCTTAATATATGGAGTCCCATGGCATGAACTGAAGAGATGCATGAGGAGGAGAAGGAAGACACCAAAGACCGTGTATGCTCAAGGAAGAAGACCATCATTCTTTCCAAAAGTAGCTTGGAGGCATCATTGATCCTGGAGGAAATCTTGTGTTATGTCAATAGGTTCCCACACATCAATTGGATCCAAGGTATGAAGTGGAGTTTCAGAACATATTGTTTCAAGATTAATGCATACAGCGAAGGATTAAATAAAAATACAGATTTGAAGCAAAGACATGTTACAAGAAAGGACCCTTGATATAATCAAGGACGAGACTAGAAACTATCCCTATGCATACTTTTTGAGCTGAATTAAATTTCGTGCTGAGATGTAGGGTCTCAAGAAAGGGGATTAGTACTATCCATGTTCAATTTAAGCCATTGTGAGATCGTAATGAAACTTGCTTGAGATAGTACAGGCATCACTTTTCGTATCTATAGCACTCGTCATTGAAAGGGACTGTGGACAAAGGAGGCTTTAGCTCGAGAGCATCTAGAGGCAACTTCACCATTGAAGTAAAGGAGAAGAAGAAGATGAAGAGTAGAAATCTTGAGATGAGAAGAATTTTCTCCTTCTAGATGACACTTCTCTCAATGAGCATACATGTGCCTCAAA
Organism: Pinus albicaulis; assembly: GCA_034641835.2. NCBI lineage: Eukaryota > Viridiplantae > Streptophyta > Pinopsida > Pinales > Pinaceae > Pinus > Pinus albicaulis. Next base: position 157,686,604 of record CM076577.1, on the reverse strand, counting down.
GAGACTTCTACTGACCGCAAATTCAAAGCCTCACCGGTTTTGGAAGGCATATGTAAGAAAGGTCTCTAAGAGATCTCAACAGAGATGCATTTCAATATTTCATGAGATGCAAGGTTTCTTCATTGGTTCAAAGGAGATGGTATTTTACAAAGGGACGATGCCATGATTATACAAGACATCACCATCTTCCATATTGGAGTGAGTGGATGAGGAGGATGAGCAAGAGATCACATGATCACTTGCAAACATGCTAAGGGCCAACAAGGTTACGCTCGGTTGCCCTTGGGAGAATCATTTCACTTAGAGGTAATTATTTTTCGATCTATGCCTCAAGAATGGTCATGAAATGGGCGTTAGTAATGGTTAAATGCTAGTTGCTTTGGGGTAAGCATGATCACTCCCAAAGATTCTCATTCTCTCATCTCATTCTTTATGCATCATTAATAGAATATATGAAAAGGAAGCATGGTTGATGTGGTTGTTAAAAGGAGAGTTTGGACATCACATGCTAAATCTCATGTCCATGTATTCACCCATGTTTGAAATATGTCTCATTTATCCATGTATTTTTGTTGGAGGGATGTTTCATGCATGAAATTTGGCTTGGGAGGAGGGAATGACTCCCACATGATGTGGTATGAGGGAGTTTTTCAGCATTTCATGTTGATGAGACATTTCCCTTAATATGTCCATTATGTTTTTTATTGCCCGTGATCCACAGTCGATATGCAAGAGGGCTGCAAAAGTCCTTGTTGCTATGGTTGCTCTTGGGTGAGTATGGTTACTCCCCAATAGCTCATCATTTTTTGAATCATGCCTTGGATTACAATGATATGTTGCAACAAGAGAAGGCATGTATAGTTTTGTCTCACTTGAGAGAGTATGGCCACCACATGACATATCCTATGTCTATATGTTTTGTGTATTGTAAAATTTGGTATATTGATTCCATGATGTGCAATGATGATTTATACTTTGTATTGGGCTAATGTGATATATCATATGTCCATTAGTATGGCTTGCTTCGCGATGCACACAGAGGAGGAGAGAAGGCAAGACCTCTTGTTGCTTTGTTTATTTTTCAATGAGTATGGTGACCACCCCATAGCTCATCATTTTTTTGATTCATGCCTTATGTATCAAAGATAAATTGCAGCAAAGAGAGGCATGTACATCATCTTTTGGAAAGCTTGGCTTTCTCATCTTACATGAAGGAGATGAGGATGGAAGAAAAGGGCCTTGATCCTATGGTTATTATTAGGAGAATATGGTGTGACATATTTGTCCACCCATGTTTCTCTTCACTTATTCTTTTGCATAACGCCGGAACGATGGAGTTCGATCCAACAAGGCCATTGTAGTATAAGAATGAAAGCATAACAATGCTTAATCAAGTTCACATAAAACATGGATGAGAAATGTTCTTGCATGTTGAAGCTTTTCTCAAAAGGAGCTACTTATTTTTATTTCTCTCATGTGTTTATGATGATGTTGGACATCATGTAATTGTCATTTTGTACTTCATGTTAAGAAGAGGACATCTAACCTTGCGCTTGGGAGTCATCTCATGCATTTCAGGAAGACAACTTTGGAACCAAACATACATAAACTATCACAGAAATGGAGGAAGCCTTCCTTATGTGGATGCCATTTGGAGGGAATAGATGGGCTGTATCCGCAATAAGAGTTGTCAGAGGGCAATCAAAATTTTTCTGGAGACATTAATATTCCCAATTTTTTATGTGCCTAATGGGAATATTGCATTTAATTTCAGCTTGCTTAAATCATGAATAAAAGTGTAAAGGAGGAACTCTAAAACTCCTTAATCAGAAAAAATAAATCAATGCCCAATGTGAACATGGACAAACTGGGCCATTTCAATAAAATACACTTAGGTGTGAAAAGGATGAAGAAGGTTGACTGGTCAATGTGACCAAATCACCGCAATGTTCGCATACATTGAACCTCTCATCGATCAACGCAATAGATGGAGACCCTCCGCGGAAAAGGGTTAACTCATTGGAGGTGGTTTAGGGTTTTCCAACCCCAATGTTATAAAATAAAGGGGAAGGCCACAAGGGAAGGTTGTTGAAGATAATTGACTTTGAGATCGTCACAACTTCCAAACTCTCTTCGTCGTTTGAACAGAGAGAAGAATTTCCGTTTAGGAATTCCTCCTCCTTCATCGAGGAGCTCAAGGATTATGGCTCTGAAATGTCTCACATCTAGGCTTGAGGCTAAGCTTTCATCCATCAAGACAACATTATTTCTATAGCGTAATACCGTGTTGTTGGGTGTTGGTGAAGAGGGTTTTCAACACCACTCTGCATCTAGTTTTGCAAAAAAGGATCATTCTCTTCCCGGAAGATTAGTGAGGAAGCATTGAGATTAAGTTTGGGATTCAAGTATTGTTTTTTTTCCATCATAATCGTATATTATACTTCGTAAACCGCATTATTTTTCCAAAGGCATTGTCACATAGGTTTCCTACCCTAGTTTGGTGCTCATTTCTGAGTGAAGGGCCATCCCTTCTTCTAGAAAGTTTGTATTTCAATATTATTCGCAATTTTTCAAAGTTTCAAAGTGATTCTACATTTCTCCGCATCCATATTTTCAGACCGATACTTGTATTTTGTTCTTTCATGAAATCCCCTCACGGTGATTCGATGTATAAAAGGAGCCGAATCTCCATTTTTCTTCATGATAAATTATAATAAAATTCAGATCTGATGTTTCGTACAATTTTTTTCAATTTATTCAGAATTACGCTCTACATTCTTCATTTTCTCGCATACTCAAAGTCATGGGAAATCAACATTTTTAAGAATATCTAGGATGGAGGAACTGCTTAACATAGCTAGAGAGATTTTTTTTATATGAAATTTGGAGCATAGGTCCTCATGACCTAATATGAAATAACCTCCCGAATGTCCCTTAATTTTGTGCGTATTTATGAATACATCTATTTTAGGGTCGAAATCACTACTTTTCCTCACTTTTTGGATCCTAAATTCAAATCTAAGTTGTTGTTGTACCCCGGAATAAGTTGCCGAGTGTCTATAAGCACCTTTTATGCACTAATAGCTCTCTCCTACTCAAAGAGCGTTTTACGTTGCCGCATCCCCTCATTGGGCCTTCTCTTTCAAGGTAGATTATCCGTCATGCAGACAAGACCGATCTCTAGTACAAAAGGTAACTAGCAACAAACAACCAATTATACTAATCTCTTTCTAAGCATATGCAATTTATAAAAACACTATGGGTGCGCCACCTTATATCCAATGCTTTTTCGTTTACTTGATTTTGCTGGGTCCTTCCCGTGCACCTAAAGAACGTCCTCGTATATCTCATAATCACAAACAAGGAAAAAGATTAAGCAAAGATCAGATAGACATTATCATAAATCATAATTATCATAATGATCAAGGAATTTATGAAATAAACCACAAATTGACAGCTTAATGAGAGAAATGAGTATATTTGTATTAACTTTAAAGATAGAAAAACCTTACAACTCCGTGCTCGATGTTGTGCAGTCCTCCCGGGTCCGAAGGTGAATCTCCTTTACTCGACAAGTATTGCACTCTTGAACTAAGACAAATGAGGATGAGTGATCTAACCTCGCAGAAAGTCTTAAGTTACTCAAGTCTACAAATTTCAACAAGATTAATCCCCAAATCTCATAAGCTTGAACTCCCTTGAGGCTACCCAAGGCCTCTTTTTTATAGTGAAAGAGAGGAGGTTTCTAGTTCCAAATATGAAGGATAGAATCCTCCTTCAAATGGATAAGCCCACATCAAGGGGTTAGCTCCATTAAGAGAGGGATGCATGAACCACTAAAGCGTATCCATTCCGAAAATTCCTGCCTAGAATCTTCTAGAATTCACCTGGAATTCACTTTTAATCTTCATTTTCTCGCCTTTTATGTTTCCATGAGGTCCGCACCCATTACACAAAGAACGTGCGGTATGGTTCCGCATGCAGTCGAGATTTAGGTGCTGTGACCCCAGTGGGAATGAGCAGAGAAAGTGCGATACCAATTTGTGGGATTTTGTGTGGATTTTCTTCTCGATTTTGAAGCTTGATATGAGGACGGTATATTAGACTTGTAAAAGGAGGAAGTATGAGTAATAATGAGCTCATACTACGCTAATGTCAAGGTGATGTTTTCAAGAATAAATTTCCCTAAAGTGCAAAGTCCGTAATGTATTAAATGTAGTCCTGTCATATATGAAGAGTGCGCATTTCTTATCATTTCAAAGATCATCCTCAGGACACCCCGCCCTGGTACTGTAAAATATCTGGCCTAAAATATATACATGTATATGTCATCACCGAGGTAGGCATTCCCATACTCGTATAAACCAACTATAAACTAACCGAAATCGTTTGCCAGAATGATTTTGAATACATCATAGTACAGATATATGTAGACATGCATGGACGTGCCCATCCGTTTATCAAAAGTCTAATCGTATGATGACAACAAAATTTCGTGTACCGGATGGTGAACCAGACGGTGGTCTTGATTTCCGCATCTCGAACCAAACATTTATTCTATCCATGTGAATGAATGTATTGCAGTCGAACATGGTGGAAACCAGCCTGACACTACCAATGATGTGAACTCGTTAACAAGTGAGAGAAACCACCGCAATGTCAATGGCTCTCAAAGCATCAAAGATGTACCCATGAAATGAATGAATGAGCCGAAGTCGCAATATGTCGATGCGAGTCATTCGATCGAAGGTCATTGATGTAACCTATCGTCGAAAGCGAGAAACCCGTTAGCTTCGAGGTATGCAGATTTCAAGAAAATCGAATACGATTTCCGGATCAACTTCCTAGATAATGTAAACATGTCGATAGAAAGGACCGTCGAGGCAAGCCCACAACACGAAATCATAGATCAAGTTTTGAAAATATGCTGGCAAGGACTGACTCGTGGATGGTCAAATGCAGTATGGACTATTTATTTTGCAGATGAATGGTTTTATTTGAACCTGCTCTTCGGACACATAACGACACCGATGGCTTCGTGACAATTGACTCAAAGCTAATACCTGGGAACCGGCTGAAAAATTTTCAATGTGGTTTGACAACTCGTTAAGCAAAGGATTTCCCCAACCTGTGTGAATATAAGTGTCGTGTCCAAGAGTGGTCGTAACGAGTTTTCTGACAATTTTAAAAATACAACAAACATGCTCATTTTTCTCTCTTTTCCCCACCATTTCGGCAAGTACCTCTTTATTTTCGACAAGCTTGAGGAGGATAACATTTGTTTGGTTATAAGCCTGCCCTTCCTAGTGAGTCCAACTTAGTTTAAAATTCGAACCCTAAGAAGGAGTGGTTTGTCTCTCGTTGAAAATTAAAATGTGTCCCTATCGTTAAGTTTTGAATCTAGTCCGCATAGGAGAAACTCCTGTTTTTCTACTTTAGAGTCAAGAAAACTTAAGAAAACTCCATGGGTGTTCTTTTCGTAAATTTAGTCTCTCGAGCCCGAAAAGGATAAAATAATGCGGGAGAGAACTCTATCGACCGTATTTAGTCAACGTATACCTTTTTCATAAAATAGTCCATTTCAGTCCGTAAAAGGGGTAAACTTATACCGAAGGGACGACCGTTCATTTACTTTAACGAAAGGTTCGGTTATTAGTCAAGTACTCGGAAATCTTTTCATATTTAGAGAGTCCTGAAGGGCTTAAAAGAGGACTCCAAGGTTTCGCTTTTTCGTAAAATTTTTGAAAGAGTCCGAAAAAGTGATAAAAGTATGCTCTTTGTTGAAAAACGATCATTTCACCTCGAAAACTCGTTTCGCACAAAACCTCAAAACATTACACATAATTAAGTAATATAAATAAAATGCTTTCAAAAATATCCCTTTTAAAGTGAAAAATAAATAAATTTACACCATTCATTCGAAAAAAAACTTATAAAAAGGACTTTTTCTATTTCATTTTTACCGTTCAACAGTGTGAGTGAAAAGTAAAAAAGCTTTTGGATAAAAGTTCCCGTGAAGATTCTCGGAAAATTCAACCGTTGGAATCGAAAACCGCTTGCACTTTGTGTAATCCACGACCTCTTATCTTGTTTTTCATCCGTTTAAAAATTCGTTTTTTAGGCTTTAGTTTGATTTTTTAGGGCAAAAAATAGGTCAAAAATGCGCCGCGCGTGTCCGCAAAGTGACAATGTTGCTTCCGCGGACCCCCGCGATTTTTCTCGAACGGGAAAAATCGAGGGTGCCGCACCCGAAACACACTGCGATGAGCTACGCCCGTTTACAAGAGCGGACAAGGCATCCGCGCTGCTAAATTGCCACGCTTTTTCTCAAATTTCTGCCAAAATTTTCAAATGAAATCATTCTAATATGCCTTTATTTTGTGTTGGCAAGATTAACAAGATGCTTATTTCAAGTAGAAAGGGAACATGAGGAAGTGATGAAGTCACACATCTATTTGGCCCACACAAAGGGCATTAAAAGCATGTCGCTTATACAAATTTCGGGCCATCTCTGCATGAGGGCACAAGTGGAACTCTTAACATGGTTGGTAGACAACATGGCATGTGGAGGACCGTTGCTTTCGATCGTGGCCACCGCCGAAACGACGTAGGATATATACTTTTTGACCGGTTTGTCCAAGAGGCTAACATGTATCTTTGCTTGGGACTAGGCCGTGTGGCCGATCGTCGCTAGTCTTCAACCTCGACTTTGCAATGATCGGGGGCAGATTCCTTCGTGGACAAACGATTGACAAAACATATCATCCGTCCCGAACTAAAAGTTATAGCATTCACTCGTTACCAAACTATGTGGGAGCGCCGCGTTCATGTAGCGCGTTAATGGGTTCCCAAATGCGCATTGTCAGGATCGTTTTCGCGCACCATCTTCAATCGGGTGCGAAGTCGTGCTGGCAAATATAAAAGGCCAACTTACCGCAGCAAAAAACCGGAAACTAAAAACTTTGGATATGGTTCCATTGTCGTTTTGCTTTGGAGAGATTCCCGCTAGCTCCACGTATTTTAGTTGATGCCGGTCACTTCGAGAACCAAGAATGGTTCGCTGGTCCGCGCTGGATGGCTCGTCATGCTATCGAGGGCACCGAGATTGTACGATTCCCTCGCTTTCATATTTTCATTGGTCGTGATCGCCAAATTTTTATGATGGGTGAGGATTTTCCATATGCGGTGATAGATTTCCGCGGAGATAGAGATGTCCTCCTCGCAAATAAGGACGATTCGTAAAACATTTTTCAACGTTTTGCTAAGTTCTAAATTTTTTTAATTTTTTATCGTCTTAGAAAACTAATAACCAAAAGTTTTTTTTTTTTTTAAATACGTATGTGGGTCCACAACGTCCACTATCTCTCCAACCTTTCGAGAGGAGACAACTGGCTTGCGCCGCACTCAAATTTCAAGAAATAATCAAGAGAAATTTTGATCGATTTGGAACATCATCTAGAACACTCGACTTCTAGATATACCGTAGACGAGTACAGATGATATCCCCTGTGCTTCAAAGATATGTGATTGGAGTCCCAGGACCTTTCGAAGGTTCCTATGCAGTAGGTTTTGTTAACAGCCTTCTATCGAGATCATCATCGTTGATGAGATGATCATGTAGACTCATTTTTGTACTTTGTGTTATCATTTTCGTCGATCATAAGGTGTTTCCAACCTATGATCGAAGACGATGTATATTTTTTGAACACACTCCCATGATATATATCACTATTTTGACGGCTATCCGTGTACATGAATGAATGTTGTTTGTTTTATCGCTTTAAATTATTGCAAATGTCTATTTATCATACTAGAAGCAATTGAATCTCGCTAATGTATTTAAAAATGTCTTGGAATATGTCGATATTCAATGTAATCAAATTCACGTTCCAAGAGACGAACTCTCAAAATAACCGTAATAACACCGCATTTCTAATGGTATAAACCCCGTTACCGTAATACAACAAGTTCGAATCCAACCTTACAATCAAACTCCGAATTCCAAATGATATGGACTCGCATAATAACTCAACTAACGTACTATACCTTTGTGATGTTATTTGTTGTTCGACCAAGGCTTACCCCATGCATGGATACTAACTCGTCAGAGAACAGATAACCTAAGTCAGCGGAAGAAATGTTCCGTGTACTACGACAAGCACCATCAGCAAAACCAACGTAGGTTTATGAGACGCTTCTATTATCTACAATATCAAGAGTAAAACTCGTATAAGGCATTTTCATAGTGATAAAAACACACTTCTAAACTACAGCACACTTTTCTAATCTAAAACACACCAAATAAAGAAAGAAATCTAAAACTAACAAAAATCTCCACACCTTGTTTAAGTTGCACATCGCTTTAGATAAAGCCCATTTCTAGGTTTATCTAAAGGAGACCATCAAAATCTACCAACTCATAGGCCCCTTTTGCTAACTTTCGTTTCAATGTAAGGACTAAGGCCACATAGGCACGAATTCTTCTCCAAACAGCTTGTCGTTACTTGATCATAGCAAAACTAGGTCTCCTTTCCTCGAAATTTCAGGGGTCACATTTTCACTACATCGAGCTTTATCCTTTTAACATGAGCCTCGTTTTGCTATTGCGCACTTCGTCGATTCTCAATTAATTGGCCAAGCACAAGAAACGTTTTTCCTCTTTCACGTAGGGTCGTGAAGTAATCAATAATAATTTTTAGTGACTCGTGACGCATTCACCATAAAGATGCCTTCTTAAACCATAAACTAGTTGAAAGCGATGAAACCCGTTGATGCTGAACGTGGTTCGATATGCCTAAAGTACCAAATAACATAATTCAATTGCCTGTGAATACCAATGATTCGTTTAATCCATGTGGTGACTAAAACTTTATTAATAGCTTCAACCGTGCCATTTGCTTGTGACAGTATGGAGTGAAATTATCATGGCGTAGGCCAAGTTGTTCTCACATAATTACCATCATGATGTTCCAAAATGACTTCCATGAGTCCGTAATAATAGCTTCGAGGAACACCAAACCCAGCAATTATGTGATTGAACATTTAATGTTACAAATAGCCTGCTGCCAAATTAATATTATGTACTACTGCCCATTTCGTAAAATAATCTACAAAGCGAGAATAATATAAAGGCCCTGCCCAAGAGGGTTACAAGGATAAATTATACCCCATTTTGCAAATGGACCAATAGCAATTATAGGGGTAAGAGGAGCGGGTGGCGCGCGTATTTTTCTATCAAAAAATTTGACAACATTGTAGTATTTCCAACCGCACAAATGCAATTAAAATAATGTTAACAGAATAAATTCACGTAATATTCGGTAAGTAGAGACTAAAGACAGACCGCCATATGTCTAATGATGTAAATTTCTTTATTGAGTACTTTTTTTCAGCTTCTTCATGAGTTAAACAACGAAGCCAGTAAAAATGTAATCTTCTCTCATCGATAAAGAGTATCACCAATGATATTATATTGTTGGGATTTGGAAACGTATTTTCCGTCGCCGAGTTCTCAGAAATTTCAGCCTTGTAGATTGGGTTTGGAGATATGTACCAATATCCCCATACCATTTATCAAGCGTATCGACAAGAAACAAAGATTCATCCAATATTCTTTCCGCTAACGTTTCTAATATCAAGAGGAAAATCACACATTAGTTCCGCAAAAAACCAAAGACTTCGCCTTGGATTTCACCCCAAGTCAAATTCTTGGTAGGATAACTATCCATTTGTGATACTGCCCCCTAGCAATGTCCTGGGTCAAAATATACATCATAGGGTTGGGTAACCTAAATTACCGTGGTTTACTGTGTATCAACATGTAATGTCGAAAACGCGATGTACTGGCTGTACCGCCACAATAATTTCTCCACATGTGTGTATTTGATTTCTCAAATGGATTCAAATTTCTACCAAGACAATAAATCACATGTTCGTTGTGAGATCTATCTTCCGAACTAGTACCATCCCAATAGTGGAATGAGAAGTGTCGAGATGGCTTAATGTAACTGCTGTAGTTGGGAGGATGCAATAACTAAGGCATGGGTCAACGCGTGTTTAAGTGCATCAAAAGATCACTACCTCGCGTCCCAAATGAACTAATGTCCTCGTTTCTCAACAAATCGAAACCTTGCAAGTTCTGGCATAGTTCGAATAAATCTACGTAAAAAAAAGTTTGCTTTCCCCTCGCAAACTTCAAGCGCAATGTCGAAGGAGGAGGCACTTAATAATAGCTTCGACCTTCGAAGGATCAACACGAATGCCTCGATTTCGAGACAAAAAACTTAGTAAACGACCCGATTCTATGTTAAAACACATTTATGCGGATTCAACCTTATCCGATACTGTCATATCTCATAAAAATTGTTTCCGTAAATGAGTGGGATGACTCAGCCCACGACGAATGAGCAAAATCATCAAGATATGGTTGAACAATGTGCTTAATGTCATGAAACGCACAAGACATAGCCTTTAGTGTTAGCCCAGCCGTTTCTTAAGTCCAAAAGAAGAAGTATAACATGCAAAGGTTCCCATTTATTACCAAAGCTCATTATAGTTGATTCATAGGGAGTATGTTTATTTGATCGTAACCGTAAAAATGACCATAAAGGAAAAAGTTCACTTCAAAGACAATCGTCGATTATCTCATCGATATATAGTGAGTTGGATAATTGTCTTTTGGACATGCTCAATAATATCCCTATAATCGACACATAATCTTATTGTTCGTTTTTATCACAGAATATTCGACACCCAATCCGTTAAGGGAATTGGATAAATAAATCCCCCGCACGAAGTAATTTTTCAACTTCATTTTTTATAGCAAGATTTTCTCTTGTGATGTATTCTAATGAATTCAAGTGACTTCAACGAAAAGCCTAGCATCCTGGGTAAGTCTTAATTTCATGTACTACGATCGATGGACCGAATTCTCGGCATTTCTTCGTAAGACCAGTGAAATACGCCACGAAATTCCTGAAATAGGGCTTTGTAGTAAGTCTAATTTCTTCGTCTCGAACAAGAAGTACCCATATGAATGTTTTCAATTATTTCGGTTTACCGAAATGTCAATTGTGTCCTGTTCAGATATATTTTCCAAATTTAATTCGTAATCGGGGATTTTCTCAATGATTCCGAGGTTCCTTGGCATATTCAGTACAGAAAGAAAATTGAAGCAAATCATTGCAATGATCTAATTCTGCAAGAATGAAGACCCAGATGGAGATCTTCCCATGGTGTAAATCATCACCGCACAAAAATCCACTAATCTGTCTATCCGTATGAACAATTTCTGTGGAAATGTCGTTGCGTTCAACTAGAAATAGAAAGCGATTCCTCTTGGATCCCATTCATTGGATCGATTTTGTTGAAAAGGGTTGGAAAAAGATCAGACACTGTACGCAATTTCAAATGGACTCAAAGGCATCGCGCTCATCAACAATCATCTCTGTATTCGAAGGTAGAATCCAAGGATCATCGTACATACAATCGTGTTCGTACGAAATCATATGAATAGCTGGTCAGAGAAGACGATACGTTAGGAGGAGGAAAAGAAAAGTTCCTAGCAAACCAGAATTCTTAACCAAACCCATCTAAACATCCTGGCAAGAGTATAGTCGTTTACCAACATGTCAGATTGTTTCTCAGAGAGGGCCGGGTCTCTATGAAAATACAATCAGATTCATTGTCACGATCCTTCCTTGATATGAAATTTTATAAGTCGGAAGACCGAAGAGACAAAATGTGGCCATAGCATAAGACCAACTACGACCCATTAGAAGGTTGGGGACTCCAGGGCATCAACCACTTCCACATCTAGATCGACAATTTTTCCTTCAACCCCTATGGGTAATCCTCATGAAATACCATAAGGTTGAAAACCTCGACCATCAAAAGCTTTTAATCGTTTTGAGATTAAGTTACAGAGAGAAAACCAAGAGATTTCCAACACCGAAGCGACATACAATACACGTTGAAGCTCCCTCTATCAATCACAAATCAAAAAATAGGTCCGTTGACTAACACCGGAACTGAAAGCCATTTGGTGAGGAAGACGTGGTGTACTAGTTCTAAAACGGAAGATTATAAGGTTAGAATCGTGAACATCACCGCCTCCTATGTATGCATAACAACAATTTACGCCGTCGGGACACGACCGCAAAGATTTCTCCAAAGCCGGGATATCATTGAAGGAGAAATAGCTAAATCTTCAACAATGTTAGCACCCGAGCAGCCCGCATGTGATCAAAGTCGATTTACGAAGAACACCTTTGCAAGAAGTGCCGCTTGATTATCAAGTCTCGATTTTGTTTCTCGATTTGTATGACCGGGAAACAGGAGGAGTTGTATTTGATGCGTTGGCATTGGAAGACTCTTCTTTGCCATCAACGGGATTCTTAGAACCGTAATCTTGTGATCGCGTCGCAACCCTTATATGAGACATCATCATAATAGGCTCTTCTAAAGTGACCGAGGAAGATCCAATAATCTTACTTTTATCTTGAATCGGGAAAGGATCCTTCAAGACGCCGCGAGTTGTTGCGATCCTTTAATGAGCTTCGTAACCTCTTCGATATACATTCTTTCGTGAAGGGATTCGTTCACAAATGAAGCAAGGATAACGAGGTTTACGTTTCTCATCATTGGATTCTTCTATCTGTTTCTTTCGAATTTTTTTCTTGTTTTTATTCCTCCCCTTTCTTTTACCACCGGTTTTTTGATTTTGCCGTAGATGTTTCAACGACATGAATATCTAAACTTCTTGAGAGGATTCCTTCCCTTCGGGGAATCAAAGTTATGATTGGAGAAGAATTCTTTGAGTACTACTTTGGAACTAACTGCATTTTCAATCATACCGTCGTCGGCATGGGAGACCCCGAAGGAGGAGCAAACATTTGACCTTGTTTGGGTAAATCTAGAATTTCTTTCACAAAGTACCGACCGTTGGGACACGAGGTCTGTGCATCAGCCTCGAGCAATTACTCGCTTTTCCTTCGCAACAACACTGTACCTCAGCTACATCTTCATGATCTGCGTAATGATTTTACAAACCACTCGCTAAAATTTGATCCGGGGGGGCATAAACTTTCACCAAACGTCGCCTACGTCGCCACCATGAATATGACTTAAATACACGTGGACGTAGATTGTTTTAGTGAAGTTAATAATTTCGTGCTACTGTCGTATCTCGACAGCAAATCGGAAATGAGTTAAGAAAGACGTTGCTATGTATAATCGGGACGGAATTATGAAACGAGCTTCGTGGTAACTCAATGTACCATTTGGTCGCTAAACCTATGAGCGTTCTTCCGGAAAAGACGTAGCGAATCGAATCATCAACAATCGAATTAGATGCACACCAAAGGTGATAAGTCATCACATGACCGATGGATCCTCTCCCCGTCTTACCTTCAAATTTTGGAAGATATCACCTGGCAACTTAAGAGGCATTGACGGCCGCTCTCGATAATAGAAAATAGGATCATTAGGTAAGGCGCGTCAAACTGGGTAAAGTCCAAAGTTGCGATGAACGGCAATCGACGCGTTAGGTCACGAAACCTCGAGAAGCCAAAGAAGATCCGTGGAGGCTGACACCTGCATTAACCAGGAATCCCGATTAGCATCGGGTATTGTATAACCCCTCTCGGATAACCAGGATGAGCTCGACCATACCGAGGTTGTTGATAAGCATAACTGTGGTATGGTTGATAGCTTGGATTCGAACATAGGGACCGTATTGCGGCTCCTTTGCACGGTTGATAAGTAAACCGCAGGTTGACTTACAACAACCGTACTTGCATCGATTGTTCCGTGCATCTCGAACCTAGCCCCTGTTGTAGGCCCCGACCGAGGTGAAGCAAAGATCTGAGGTGATTTGCCCGGACACAGGATACGAACTTAAGTTGCCGTACACCTGCAAATAGGTGTAACAATGCCGAGCCGTACGTTGCAGCAAGCACAGAGTTCGGGCGGAGTCCGAGGTGTACTAGCCTGTACTGGCCGAATCAACCAGGTGCAGGAGTTTGAATAATCGGGTCAATGTCAAGTTAAACCAAAAGAACTATCGTCGACTGTGTTGATACAGAATCGCAGGCGTCAGGTTGCAAAGGTCGTTGATATTGGGATCGACTTCACACCATCATTCCGGGTACCACCCGTAGAAGGCTGAACGTAAGGACCAAAACTCCGGTTGAACGTAGGGTTGATAATAAGGTAAGTTCCGTGCTTCCCGAATGTATGGTCGACCGTAAGGTCGTTGCACCTTACATTGCATCGCCCTTGAGGTTGATAACCTTGAGGCACGCATCAAGTCAGTTGTTGAGGACTTCCAGGAGCATATTGAGTTTGGGGTTGACTTCGAGGAATGTACTCGCTCCCGAGGTTGATAACCTCGAGGTATGTACGCACTGGGGTTGCCCCCCAAAATAATATTGATCTCACAAACTTGTCTCGAAAAGCTACCTTGAGGTTGAGCCCCTATGGTACTGATCACTGCTGCCTCAAAGTGTAATCGACCACCCCGAGGTTGCCCCTCAAGCGAGAATCGAGTTCCCCGAGGTTGACCCCTGCATGAAACCGATCGCTCTTGAGCTCGAGGATTAGGAACATTACCGCACATCACAAAAACTGCTCGCGTTCGACGTTTTTCAATTTTAAGTCCACCAACACTCGCACGATAACACATTTTCGATAGGTTGAGGAGTTGCTCCCCGAGAAAGTACCGTACAAAGACCGATATCCTGGCAGAAATAAGGACCACCATGTAAAAAAGATCTGTGCGTTTGCGAAAACATGGACGACTTCTCCAAACCATAATAGATGACTATAGTAACCTCCGGGGGTAGGATGAAATGGAACTCGAGGTGATAAAAAAGCGAGACCCAGACTTCTAAAAATCGCTTAAAGAAAGATACCAGGGATTAGTTCGAATAGGGCCGTAGAAAATAGATTCACGCTCCTAAGATTTATCACCGAGGGGAGTTGGGAAGAGATATGTCTTCGTCTCTGATTAGTAAGTTCTTCTATAGAAATTAGTCCGTAAGGAAGATCTTCGCTTATGATATTTCTAACCTCGTGAACTCCGGATCGCTAGAAGTTGGTGAGATAAATCCCGAAGATGTTTCTAACACAAGATTCAAATAAAGCTCGTAGGATTTAGGTTCACGATAATTCTCCAAGAGGGAAATATTTTCGTTGACTTCAACGAAATCGGTTCTCGAATATATTTCAGTAGGAATTTGATGATCGTATTGTATCACAATAGCAGAAAGCTACCGTTTTCGATCTAAGTCTATGGCTACCGTGTGGTACCAAGAGTTCGAAGCCCTCTAGATGACCTCGGTGTAAATTCGGGGGTTTCCTTGTATTCTCCGGGATTGTCTCGCAATTTCGCCACGATGAAAAATTATCTAATCAAAAGTAAAACAAAGAAAAATTTCAATGAAAAACACCTGCAAAGTCTCTAAGAAACAAACAATTGAATCACTCTATTAAAAAATCTAAGAGTTCAAACCACACACAAACAAGTAATCCTCTCCGTACTAAAATCACTAGTTGGTGATGAAATCCAACTTAGTGTAGTTTTAACACGAAAAGGGCTGGAACAAGCCATCTCCACAACCTCGCTAATGAAATGCATCGGCACAAGTTTCTTCACATAACCATCTCGAGTGAAGAGAACCCCCGCAGAGTCCAAGTGAGTCTAGTCGACGTCTCTGCTCTGTGTACAAGGATCTTCCCTCCACCGTCACTCAGGAAAGAATCCAAGATTATGGCCTCTAAGGTTACCAACCGAAACAAATATACCTCGGGGAACAACACGATCCGACACACACGCAAGGGCAGAGTAACAAAGCTCAACTCCCTTGAAGGCCCTTTGTATCAGTAATCCAAGGTTTACCGACAAGACCCCTGTCTTCCTCGACAATGGTCTATCCGAGGTTTACCATTTTTAATACGTGTATATCTTCTATCGTTCCCAATGAGGAAGGATTGATTACCCCAATCGGTTCGGTATATGACTTCGTGCTTAACCTCCTTTAAGAGGAGCTCTCGTGAGCATATGCAACAACCGGAATTCTTCCTACCGCAAGATATATCTACTTGTTTGTTTTATCTACCTCGAGAGTTAATTACTCCCTACTCCAAGATACTAGCCTAAGCTATGTTGGTGATGAGAGCCCTAGAAATAAAAGATTACTAGATGAATTTTATTTTTAAGCGTTACTTAAGGGTTGTTTCTTAAGTCAAATGGGCGTTGAAATGAAACTTTGTATGATGTGAAGACTCGACTTCAAAAACACTAAAATGAACCTATGATGATATTCAATTCTTTTTTCTTTTCAATGAATTTTCTATCTAAAGAAGAGTTAGGAGAATGCAACTTTCAAATTTCTTCTTCAAATATAAAAATAAGTGAAAGAAACATTTTGTCTTTTAATTAAACTATCAAAGCTCACAAGAAAACTCTTTCTTTTCCAAACAAGGCTACAAAACAATTCTCTTTTCGAAAGAAATCTACAAAAAATTAAAACTATTCAAAAACTAAAGAAGACCAATCTAAAAAACTAATCTAAATTGAGTAAAAGCTTTTTAGAGTTTTTTTTTATGAATGTTTCTCTTAGTCGTTCAAATAAACTAAGAATCTATCAAAATGCATCAAAAAACACTCAATATATGTTTTTCAAAACACTCAAAGAATAAATGAAATTCAAAACTTTTTAAAACAAGTTCTTTTCGAAGACTTGCAAAGAAATCCTCAAAAAGGCTTAATTTCTCAAACTAGGATGTTTTCACAATGAGGTCGTGATTCAAGAGACAAAAAGAGATCTTATGTGATCCGAGATACTCTAAATTACCAAAAAATTTGAATCACTACAAAGACCAAATGTTAAAAATAATCCAATCAAAATCTCCCAGAAAATCATTCAAAATACCAACACCGTTGGAGTTCATAAACAATGAATTTTTGACAAGACACAACAACCGCCTCCCAGAAACCAAAGATCTAAAAATTAACCGTAAAAGAAACCTAGAAATTTTTCAAAATTTCACATGGTCCGCATGTAAGCAATGTTGACAGCAGTCCTAAGATCGTATTCTATAAAAGAACGGTATGCAACCGCTCGCATCAGAAGAAGGAGGCATAGTGTCCAGCAAAAATGATAAGGGACCCAAAATACTTCTAAATTTTTTAAAACATAAAAAATTTAAAGCACCGTACAAGATGTGAATCAATCAAAAAACCGTAAAAAGAAACCTTTTCTCAAGTCAAAAATCAAAGAGAACCAAGAACAAACACAAGTTCTTCCTCAAGGAGTCGCCATTTTGTTGTGTAGATTAATCCGTCTTGCGACAAGACCGATCTTCTAGTACAAAAGGTAACTAGCACAAATGCCCAATTATACTAATTCTTTCTACATATGCAATTTATAAAAACACTATATGGGTGCAAGGTCTACCTTATATCCAATGCTTTGCTTCGCTACTTGATTTTGTTGAAGTCCTTTCCTGCAATCGAAAAAAGAACGCTCCTCAGATATCCGCAATCACAAACAAGGAAAAGATTAAGCAAAAGACCAGATAGACATTATCATAAATCATACTTATCATAATGATCAAGGAATTTATGAAATAAACCACAAATTGACAGCTTAATGAGAGAAATGAGTATATTTGTATTAACTTTAAAGATAGAAAACTCCTTACAACCCGTGCCTCTGAAGGTGCCAGCAGTCCTCTCGTGGTCCGACAGAATTCCTCACTCTAACAAGCATTGCACTCTTTGGAACTAAGACAAATGAGGATGAGTGATCTAACCCCGCCGTAAAGTCTTAAGTTATCCAAGTCTAAATCTCAATAGCATTTAACTTCAAATCTCATAAGCTTGAACCCCTTTGAAGCTACCCAAGGCCTCTTTATAGTGAAAGAGAGGAGGTTTCTTAGTTCCAAATATGAAGGGATAGAATCCTCTCTTCAAAGGGATAAGCTCCTTACATCAAGGGGTTAGCTCCATTAAGAGAGGGATGCATGAACCAGCCTTCAAAGCGTATCCATTCAAAATTCCCGTCTAGAATCTTCAGAATTCACCGGGAATTCACTTTTAATCTTCATTTTCTCGCCTTTTTATGTTTTACGTAGGTCCGCACCCATTACACAAAGAACGTGCGGTATGGTTCCGCATGCAAGTCGAGATTTAGGTGCGGGACCTACAGTGGAATGCATGGGGGAGAAAGTGCGATACCAATTCTTAGGATTTTAGGGATTTTCTTCTGATTTTGAAGCTTGATATGAGGAGCTGGTATTAGATTTGCAAAAGGAGAATTATGAGGACAGAATGAGCCCATACTATTGCAGTTGTATCGTCAAGGTGACAAGCCAGCAGTAACACTTGAAGATAACCAGTGGGAGATTTGTTTAACCCACCTACCTATCGCCTTCGCCGAAATCTTGGATTTAGTTTTTTTATTGAATTATATAAAGGATACAAGAGTCATTTTTGTTCCATTGCATATTTTCCTGAAAATTCATTTTTCATTGTCAGATTCACAGAGTTGTTCCTAAAGAGGAATACTACACTATTTCAAACTAAGCTTTTGGTTGAGGCTTAACCTCTCAACCCAAGAGGGCTCTCTCAAGGGTTGTCGATTTTAAATAAAATTAAAGATGGGTTTAAACTCTATGTGGTCATAAACAGATAAATGATTGAATTTGGTTGTAAATCACATTAGCAAGAGTACATTGGGATTATGGATTCATGATAGATTTAGTATTGTTAGCTTCAAAAGAAACCAATCAATATACTTAGCATGGAAGTTGAGGCATGTTAGATTTTCTGTGTTGAAAAGATACACATGTGAAACAAAGAGAAACATAGTCAATTTTCCTACATAGGAAGTCGAGCATCAAGGATGAATTCCCGAGTAAACATAAGCAAATACCATTAAACAGATAGTAAAAGGACAATAGAACAAACACACACTAAAATCAGTATGAATCTCAATTTGGCTAAGTAAAATTTCATATTAAACCGAAATAGTCACTTTCATAATAAACACAGCTTTTTTTGCTAAAATGTCCAACCCTTATCATTTCAAATTATTCCTCTTTATAGACTATTTACAACATAGGATAACCTTATCCTCCACTAGATACTTCAAAATCCTACTATTTGACACCTTTTCTAACCATAAACATGGTCATTATTACAAAATGACACCGCAAACCTAATGAGGAGTCCTATTTCAAATAGACTAAAACTATTTAACTTTACTCCTAACAACCTTTTCTAAATTTAATTGCATCAAATGACCCTTGCATTTTCAAGGAAGTCGAATTTTGAATATGAGCTCCAACCCGTTGTAACCATAAAGCTAATGATGTTGTTCTCCTAAAACCCAGGAACCTGGCTCTCGTTTTTTAGGCCTTTGATTCCTTCGACCTCGAACATTCTCGACAATTTATGAACCATGATTTAGATGCTATTTGTTGTCAATAAATAAAACCAGCATATTTTCAATCACTTCCTTGTGCCAGTTTATGCAAGCCATTGACTTCTGAATTATCCAAAAATATTGAAAATGGACTAAGGTTACCAAAGTAAATACGCTCGTAGTGCAAGTGTGTTGTTTTAGCCCATTTATTTTAATATTTTGATCTTTTCCTTTCAAGATAGCTTTCATCAACACTGACACAAGCCTCACATTCAGGGAGATTTTAGGGCAAAAATCTCAAAACTTCTCCTCAAATTGATAAGGAAAAGGGTGAAAAGGCTGCTACGCAATTTCGTAGAGCTTTTCAATTCTTTTGCACTACCTACGCTACAAAACCGTTGTGCAAGCAATTTTATCAAATTTATCCAAGTTACAATAAGAAGGTGCCCGTACTTAAGAACATCAATATTTTATCAAAACCATCAAGAATATGAATGAGAAACACACCTGTATAAAAATTTGATCCTTCTTTTCCATATAGAGTTTGTTTTGAATTTGTCATTTTGTACCTCTACTTCGTTCATCTTGAGACTGTTTAATGGTAGCTCCAAATTTTTCACTTGGTTTAGATTCCTATTGCTTGCTCTCAAATGAGTGCTCGATCACTCTCTAACAAACCTTGCCTCCGTAATAGCCGGAATTTGGCCCATGCATAGAACCGCCGGGGCACTACTTGGGATCTCCGACCTAGCAACTGCTTCTCGACCTTCCCCAAACAGCCTTTCAACCCTTTGAATTTTGTCTTTTCAATGCCGTGTTGTCTTGCCCCCTCATTCTCAACATTTCCATTTCTGACGCATTAGTTTCAAAATTCTTCCAACAGCCTGATGTTAGGTCTCCGTAATTTATTAAAGGGAAGATTGGGACAAGCCCAACCGCGCAGTTAACATCATTTCAACCAACTTTGGGATTCTAGGATCTAGCTTTCCCGAAGCGGGGAGAGGGATCTCTCCAATATGTACAAAGATGGATATTGTCTTTGAAGCTTGTAGTAATGATATTGGGCTACGGTGACACAAGGTGTTTTGTTTTGTTTTGGATGGTCGAGCATGAAATGTTACTGGAGGGGAAAATCCCAAATGAAAAAAGTTTCAAAAGTGAGAAGTTGCAAGCAAATGTACGTATTTCCAAGTGCATGACAGATACAACGCCGGTTTTTTGTCCATCGGGCTATGGAGTCATATCCGGGCTTTAATCGAACAACAACATCAAGTGTGATCCAAGGGGAAAGTCATCTATGTCTAAGGATTTCTTAAATTTTGATTTATGGAAATGGAGTGATACACTAAGAAGGGGAATTAAACAGATGCATAATCTAAGAGCAAATTTCTAGGATCCGCCATAAGTACTTTAAAACCAAATGTACCTCACAAACACTTAAGGAGGACACGGTAGCGCATTAGGATCTGGTAAGTGCTTTTAAACCAACCATCCTTCGACACACTTCCAATAGAAAACATGTTGCTAAAAACAAGGGGAGACATAAAGATAAATACGTATCGGTTCAAGACTTTAAAGAAGCTTCTGTAACCAGCTGCCTTTTAACACATTCCAAGGGAAACAATCAAGAAGTTGCGTACAAGTCCTGACTAGGGCTAACCATATCTTCCTTCGCCCATCACATAACACATAATTAAAAAGTAACATTCAGAAATAATATTCACCTAGGACGAGTAAATGAGGGAACACCAAACATTCTCATACCTAAAACCGAATTAAGTCATTCCTAAATAACACAGATTGGAAGAAAACATTCGAATAAATACTTTCTACCTAAGAGAAGGTTACCGATATACGTGTACAGTCCCAACCCCGTTTAAACTCTGCTTCTTTACAAAGTGAAAAATGAAACAACATGAAAATAAATAAAACAACAAGTTACAAATGAGAATAATAACATCACCGTCAATATAGTCGTGATCCCATGAAACAACTTTTATATTGATGTCAAACCAAATACAAACTTCAAGTCCAATGTTTCATCAGCAATCATCTTCACTATTCAACCCAACTACTCTAGCACAAACAAGAAAGCCCAAGGGTCAAGAATACTGGTGTACAAATAGAAGTCTCAAGCTCAAGTGTATTTCTCAAAGTTCGCAACCAACCCTTTTTTCCTCTTCCGTAGAAGTATTTATAGGAAGATGAGGAGGTGGGAGATTTTAACAAAATATCTCAAAGACAGCTATAATGCAAGAGTGAAGACTTCTCGCCCTTTGAGAGGCATCGACTGAGAAATTACAGAAGTGCTGCATTAACTTTCATATTTATGATTTAAAACTCGATGAGTTTCATTTGACTTTGAGGCTCATATGCCCAAGCTGGGAGTAACTCGTAGATATTTATTCATCGGTTTCCTTGCACAAGTAACTCCCTAGTCATGGCCGGGGAGGCTGGGACATTCCGATTTTCTTCAATAACTCACCTTTGGTTGAATGGCTGAGGCACTGTGTGGCTCGGCAGTGGTGGCCGAGGAATCAATTCGCCTCGTATGTGGTGGTGGAGGCTTTTGTCCGATAAAACACTTTAGGTTTTTTCATTTAAACCGTGTTTTAGTTTGGGATTAGGCTGAGCAACCCGTCTTAGCCGTAATCCTCGATAAAAACTGCCTTCAATCTTCATCTCCGCCGTGTTTATTCTCAAAATCGATACTCTTTAACTCGTGTCGACGAAAAACAGCTTTCTGTCGATGTGCACTCACACTGGCTTTACGACATCAATACTCATAGAGTACCGACGAGACGTGGAATAGAGCCCTCATGAATGGCCTCTTTAAGACAGCTGCATGCGTCAGAAACATCTTTCCCCATCCTCGCCCTTTCTTCATTCTACAATGGAAAGTTCATTAAAAACACCTACAAAACACAACAATGTGTTTAATAACTTCGGGCGGGGAATAGGTTAAAAATCGGGCCGGGGATGGCGGGGGAGGAGCGTAGCCGGCTTGGCCAGAAGGCAACCACCCGTGAGATCCGCAAAGAAAGGCAAAAAGGATAGCTGGAGAAGAATAAGGAGGAGCGCTTTGGACCGTCCGATCCGGACACGTGGACGGCCTAGACGAATCGAGGGTCTCAATCGGGAGGTGGCACAAAAAGGGATGTTATTGAACTTCAACAAGGACATACGTCGTCGTTGGATTCGCGTATCGACTTGCTGATTTAAAAATCTAATCTCCAATCGGCTTTGGAAATGGCAAGAGGACTTGCGATTGGAGGGGAATAAGGGCCGTTGGATAGGCGGGAATGGGACTTGCCGCGATGCACCCGGGAGGCGAATAGAAGGACTTCACAGGCTGAGATCGGCGACGAGCGATCAGCGCCCTCGACCGTTGATCCGACGAGACCGACCATGAGAACACAACGGAGACTGGTCGAGACTGGGCGGAGGACCGTCGCATCAACATGAAACCAGACGTACCGAGATTAAACCTAAGGCTCAACCTGCAGCAAGCACGGTGCGACGGCGATTGCGCACCCAGCATGGCTGATGGAGGTAGGACCGTCGGATCCTCGTACGCATCAATGGTGGAGATGCACCCGGGGATCGTGCTGGAACATTCTGCGATCACATTTCCGGCATGGGTTTATGGCTGAGCGAGACTGCTGATTCACGCGGGAGCACGGTGACTATGAGACGAATCGGGCACGCAATCGCAGGAGGACCGTAAGGACTTGCATCATGAGGGCCCAAGGATCGCGGGAGACTGAATTCGCCACTATGCACCTGGAGGGTTTCGAACGATACTGTAACTCCGGGAGGTGCACGATGGGTGTTGCGATCACGATCGGGGGAGCAACAAGATTGAAAGGCCGGACGTCGTATCTGCGATGCAGATCGTGCCTCGCCGCGGATGATCCGGATTTATGCAGAACGCAATGTATTTAAACACACAACTACAAACACAGAGATGCAATGAAATAATACTTCATTTCATTAATATCAACAATGAAGATGCTTACAGTATATACGGAAATAAAATATTAGGTGTCGTAAAGCATCCCGAGAAGAGACGGTGGTGGCTACCGACCTCCTCGAACTTTACAATGAGTAAGCGTAGGGCTCATTTATTATTGAGAAACAATGGAGAACCCCTAAACATCCCAAAACCTAACCCTAGGAGATGAAGCGCCAAACTATGTAGCCTGCTTGGGTAAATTGGTGTTTCAACTTCCCAGGACGTAACTTTGGCATATTATCTCCGTTTGGACGCATATGATACATCATTAGAAAGCTCTATCCGAGGACCACAAAACCTGTCGGGACAAATTTTATCGTAGGGACTCAATGCGCTTTTCACTCAAAAAATCGTCGTTTAGGTTCTCAAACCGCTCCGAAGTTCAGACCAAAAACCGCTAAAAATAGTAAGCTATGCCAAAACGGAAAAACTGAAAGAGACACGTAGGGGCCCAAGGGAAGGGTGGTGGCCACGAATATCCACCGGATCATTCCTCCCCTCTTAGGAAGCAATGGTCCCTATTGTGTTAAGTTCTCCAGAGATGAGTGAAATTTCGGGCCGAACTTGGTCCCCGGTGAACCACTTTTCCTTGGTGCAGAGTTGGCCACTTTCGACAACCCGACAGCTGGATCCGCTCGTCGACGAGTGTTCTTGATTTGCATGTCCATGACAGAACTCAGTGGTGGCCTCGTTCCATGCACTGTTTAACTCGTTGGTGTGAGTTGTTCTGCACGTCCGAGGAACCAAAGAGGAGGTGGAAAGCAAGGACGAAGGCGATCCCACATTGAAGACCTGGAAAGGCATCAAGGAATGGTGGAATACTGCTTCCCAAGGCATCATACTCATGCCCTTGGTGATGCGTACTACCATACCTGAGCGGCGAAGCTTGCGGTGAGGTCCGCGAGCGCCTTCCCAAATGTAGCTTACACTTTGTCGCCCACTCCGGAAGTGTGCACCCGTGTTGATCATGGCGCCGCTCGTACTTCGCATTGGCTCGCTTCCAATATATCATGAACCGACAGGATGTGTTGAATGCGCTCGATGAAGCTACTTCGTTTTGTCAACTTCGCATCGGACATGAGCCGAATTTACCGAGTACCGCAAATCCGCATGTGGCTATGTCAATGGGACATAAAGGAACCCAAGCCCACCCTAGCAAGGCAATAATCGGGAACCGTGGAGAGCCCGGTTATAACCGTGTTGTACATAGGGGAGTGCTCTCGTCCCATGTGCGTGGATGCTTTGAGTTGCACATGCGTTAATGTGCACAATCATTTCGTTGGACGCAGCTCGTCCGGCCATCCGTTTGGGGATGGAAAGTCAGACTCGTGAGCTTTGTGTCCAACACGTACCGCAGGTCGTGGACCAAAATGTGTCGAGGAACCCGTTATCTCGATTCGTATATGATGCATCGTGGGATCTCAAAGTGCACCACACTCGTTCAAAGAAGAGTTTAGCAAGCGGGTTTCTCCGGATATTCTTCTGCTGTGCCGCCATGATGGCCATTCGAGAATCGTCATCCATCATGAAAACACAAGCCATTTCCATTCTTAGTAGAAGGCGGTGCCCGACATGTAATCCATGGAGATGGATTCTACCGTCGACTAGGGGTAGGTAGTACATATAGGCCTTTGCTTCTCGATGGTCGGTTTGGCAGTTTTAACAAGCACAAGATCCGACAAAGCTTTCGACATCCTTTCGGCGGTTCCGCCTAACAGAAATACTTCCGTAGTATTGCTACCGTTTTCGACCCCGAAATGCCCAGCCGACTCGACTCGTAGTGCTTCCCCATATCATCTGGATCGCTCGTCAAGGAACACAAAGTGTCCTCTCCAGTGACATAAAAGTGCATCTTGGAGGTGAAAATTTGGAACTTGCGCGCTCTAAGAGTACTTGTAAGTGTGGCCGCACTCGGGTCACTCTCACAGAGAAGCGGCCACTGGTCTGCCCACAAGAGTTGAGCACGGTGGTGAGCTGCCACTGCAGTCACCGAGGTACCGCAACATTATTGGTGCTACCCTTCTTGTACTTGATGTTCAAATGAAACTCGTTGCATATGTGGACCACTTCGATGGCGATCATTCTCGGCAGCAACTTCCTTGTGTCCGCGGAACTTGTGGGCCGGTGGTCCCAGGGATGATTGCTCTTTCCCCTGTATCGTGTAATGCTTCCACTGCTTTGTTGCCTGCGACAATGGAATACATTTTCGGTCATAGGTGGGATACTTGCGAACCGTTCCCGACATAATGTCTCACCGTGATATGCCACCGGATGTCCCTCAAGGAGAAGAACCGCCCAATAGCACAGTCGCAGGCATCCTGTCTCGATCTCAAATGGTCGTCAGTAAGTCCGGTATGAGCATCGCGCAACAGAGGCGATTTTTCACCCTTGAACGCTCGTTGAGTGTTCCGACCAAAAGAATTTTGCTCTCGCTCTCCTTTGGTGACTTGACCAAGGCCAAGCATACGAGAGAATCTCAAAGACGAATCTACTTCGTAGAAATTAGCAAGACCCGCAAAGTCGGCGAAGCTCGTTACAGTAGTCGGGGCCGGCCAATCCCGAATGACTTGGATTCGTCGGATCCACATGGACCCCTTTCATCAATACCATCCCGTATATTGAACTCCGGGTCATGCTAAACGTGCACTTCAAATTGGCACACAACTTGTGTTGCCGCAGTTGTTCGAGTGACTTGTTTGGATGTGATGAAGGTGCTCTTCCCAAGTCTTCGTCGAAGATCGAATGTCATCCAAGTACACCACTACGAATGAGTTGGTGAATGGCCGCAAAATGTCGTCCATCATCCTCATGAAGGTTGCGGGAGCATTCGTCAACCCGAAAGGCATGACCACCATTCAAAAGGCCTTCCTTAGCTTTCACAAGGGCCTTTCCACACATCGTAGGGTTCACTACACTGTGACACTCGTACTGTGTCGATTCATCGAAATATTTTACCCTGGAGTTGGTCCTCGAAGGTCATCAATCCGTGGGATTGGGTACCTATTCGACAAAGGATCTTGTTCGGGGCCGCCCGACAGTCACCGCGCAGTCTCCACGTCCCATCCTTCTTCTCGTACCAACACGACTCCAAGCCCCACAGGCGATGAACTTGTCTCGATGTGACCTTCTTCAATGCCTCCCGAACCGCCTTCGATTTCATCATTTTCCGTACGAGCGTCGACAGATTCGTCCATTGGGTAGTGGCGCACTCCGGGATCGCATCAATCGGGTGCTTGACCCGGCGTTGCGAGAACCCCCCGTGGGTGAGGTGAAGATGTCCCGCATTCTCCACCACCTTATCCATTTGCTGTTGTCGTGTGCGAGGGGCCCGTCCTGAGGTCGTGGCCACGTCTTCTTCTTGCCCCTACAGACCATCGAAAAATGAATTTCCTCGGTTTGGGGAAATGAGCTTACTACATTGTTTTGCGTTAACCGAAGAGATAGTCGTAGGAGGTGGTACCCTCCGTATCCCGTACAACTTATTTCCCCAAAGTACGACACAAAGACGAGGTCGAGACTCATGTTACGTAACATGACGTCTCCATGCTATGGTTGTCCTAATAATACATCGAACATCAATAGAGCAACATCACATACCTCACATCCGTGAAGGGCTTCGATGTTAGGGAAGGCGACACCGCCGGGCCGACGCGAGATCTCGTCCTCGTGAAGCCACCCGATGGTGCATGGATGTGGGTGAGCCGTGGCCCAAGCCCAACCGCTTCACTTCGGCTCCGCGGAATGAGGTTCTTTTGGCTCCCATTGTCGACAATGAACCGTACTGTGGGAGCCTTTACCCACATCTCGGGAGGAAGAGGACGTTCCTCCTCCTCCTCTCAGATCTTCCCAAGGCCTTCCGGACCTTTGTAGTGGCAACTGTGGCGTTGGGCTCCGCATCAACAATCTCGTTTCCCTTTTTTCATTCCCTTTTCGTGTTCTCGTATTCGGAGTCGCAGCATGCATCTCGACTCGTGTTTCTATCTCGCCCACTAGCGATCGGCTTTCGTCCGACACTCACCAGGTTGTGGAGGAGCTCTTATGGAACTCACACCACTTTCCCGTGTCCTTCTTTGGCTTTACTATGTTGTTCTTGTCTTGTGGCTTTGATGGTTGTCTTTAGCCGCTCATGCGTTCCGTCCTTTGTTTTGCGTTTGGAAGCACCTTTTCCTTGCTTTTGATTCGCAGACCAAAGTCTCGCTTCTTCCTCGTTTGAATTTCCGCTCAATCTTCGCGCATACCCAAGATGTCGTACCAAGCGAGGAGATGTCGAGGAACTCCATTTCCTCCTAATGGTCCGTGCGTACAATCGCGATACTTTTATACTGAAATGTTTCTTTCAATTCGATACCCAATCATAAGCAGTAAGAAGGAAATTTATCTATTGTACCGTGCACATCTTCGATCCCTTTGTTAACGCAACAAGGTCCATTGGATGTACTTGTCCTCATAGCTCCCTACGTGATAGTACTGCTCGACTCGCCCCTCGTAAAGAATTCCAAGTTGGTACGGCCGAGAACAGAGAGGGTTCGTCCGGTCTCTCGTTCCGCGCAGGCTTCCCGTACCGCCCCAACATGGGGGTAGCTTGGTGAGCAAAATAATCTTCCCTACCGAAAAGTCATGAACAAAGAGAAATATCTCTAATATCTAACCATTCATTTCATTTATGGTCCGTTACTATTTGACCCCCAAATATGGGAATGTCAAAATTTACTTGTACCCAGCGAGTCGCAACTCCCGCAGTGCGACCGGATGCGGGCGGCGCCGCCGTGCGCTCGTTGGAAGGATCCTCGAGCAAACTATCCATCATCGTCTTGTTTTTCGAGGGCCTCCTCAGCAATATTTCGATAGGATCTCCTCGCTCCTCGTCTTTTCTTCGTCTCTACGGGCGTCCGTCGAGGTCACGAGGCTGATCTTTTGCAAAGGTTCCACCGTACCGAAGCCCTAGCTCCTTATACCCCCGACCTCGTTGGGGACATGCAAAGAAGACCGAGAAAAAGTGTATTCTCTTCGATAACAACGTATCCTGGGATGCATGTGAACGCAATGTTAACAAACATATAACCATAAATAATAAGAGATGCGTCGGAAATAACACTTCATTTCATTAATATCAAATAATGTAAAGATGCTTACAGACATAATGGAAATAAATAAATAGGTGCTTCGTAGCTTAATCTCTCGAGAAGAGACATGTGGTGGCTACCGACTCGGAATCCGTTTACAATGAGGCGAGGGCCTATTTATTAATGGAGAAACAATGGAGAACCCCAACATCCCAAAAACTTCCAACTCCTTAGAGATGAAGCGCCAAAACTATGGGCCCCGTTTGGGTAAATTGGTGTTTCAACTTCCCAGGGACGTAACTTTGGCATATTATCTCCGTTTTCGACGCATATGACACATCATTAGAAAGCTCTATCCGAGGACTACAGCCTGTCGCGGGACGAATTTATCGTGTGACCCGCCGGCGCTTTCGTACCCAAAAACGTCGTTAGGCTCCCAAACGGTTCTAAGTTCGTGACCCGAAAAAATCGCTAAAATAGTAAGTTATGCCAAAAATCAAAAATCGAAAGAGACAATGGTGGGGGCCCAAGTGGAATAGGTGGGTGGCCACCAATATCCACCTGGACTGAACGCGTCACAAGACTTAACAATATAAACTAATTCATTCTGGGTTTTAAAAATATTACAAAGGAATTTGCTCTCACTTCCGCCGATTGCGATTGCACCTCACCGCTAAGCTCATTCGTGATGGGCATATGTGAAGTGGTTTTAGGACTTACCAAGGGGCTTAGTCCATAGCAATAAAACTTTGATTTTTTATGAGAAATTTCAAGGATTAAAATGGATGGGGTTCCGAAATAGTTAAAAAGTGAGTCTTTAATCATGAAAGGGGACTTTTTCATAAATGGAGTGAGAACTTATGAAAAGTAGGGAAATAATATGGAGAAAAGGGGGAGTAAATGAAGGTTAGTTATGAGGAGAAAGGGGAAAATGATGGTTTCTTCAAATAGCTTTTTAAGGTGAAATCACGAATTAATAGGCAAAGTAATGTAGATTTGGACAAGAGGCATGAGGTTTTACAAGGAGTCTTCAAGAGCCAACAAATTTTAGTAATGAAAAAATTGTTCTCAAGGCTCAAAATAGATTTAGCCACCCTTTTGGTATAACAAAATTTTATAGGTGGCCAATAAAGGGCTCCACTTTGGGATGGTGCCTTTTTAAAGGCATCAAGAATTCGCACTTGATTTCTCCGGGACGCCGACTTCAGCTCCCGATCCATTGGGTCGTCCTCTTTGCCGGATGATCCGGTTCTCAGCATCAGCAGCCTGCGAAAATAATGGATTTTCGTCTACGAGTTTTCACTCACCCAATCCTACCGATCTAACATTTTTTCTTCTTAGAGTGCACGGATCACAAACTCTTCCACAAACATTTTATCCTTTTGAAAGCATAAAAACTAATCTAATTCCTACTCGTTATTTCTCCTCGAATCGTATTAAATGCCTGAGCTTCAGATATTTCTCTACCTAATCTAACGTTCGTTGGGGTTAAAATGTACCAACAAACTTTCATTCTCTAAATTCTGTGCTGCAATTAAAAATAGCTAAGCTGGTGCGATTAAACTGCTTGACTTGTCAGGATTCATGGCATAAAAACAAACTCGCACACGTATTATTATTTATGTTAATTTTTTAATATAAAAAATTGAAGGTCAAGATCCGAAAACTTCTTATTATGGGCCTTCTTCTTTTTCACAGTTCGATTTTTTATTTTTTATTTTTTATTTTATTTATTTATTTTATTTTTTTTAAGAGCTATCTCTTCCTTGATATCTCGATTCAGATTTTGGGAAAATTAGAACCGCTTTTTTTTCTTTTTTATGACCTCGTAAAATAAAATGTATTTTGTTACATTCTTTTTTGAAACTTTGGTCCAGATTTTGAGTTTGTTTGAACCTTAATTCCTATCCTAATTCATTCATCGATGAGCCATTAAAATGGGCTGGCAAATCAAATTCGCTACCCTATCAAAGAAAATTGAAAGCTAATTAGTCAAGATTAGGTCGTTTGACTAATCAGATGTGTGTTTTGTAGAGTGGCATTTAAGTCGCACACTTTCGCATTTCCGTCTTCTTTTTGGCATGGGGATTTATTTTCTTGTTTTCATTTATTCCCTCTTTTTGTTTCTTCGTTTTTGTATTTTTTGATTTTTTCATAACTTTCGAATGCAATGGATGACGAAATGTTTACAATGAAAAAAGAAAAAAAGAAGGCTTAAAAACATATCATGAATCAAGAGAAGTAATGCTTGAGCATCCTCGCCATCAAGACAGACTCTCAAACAAACTGCTCCATCCACCTTCAGAAGAAGAATGCATTGTTTCCAAGAATCGAATGAATAGAGTAAGGGCCAAGCCATAGATTGTCAAATTTACCATGCTTCCTTATTCTTCTTTGAATCCCACTTTAAAACTTCTTTGTCCCCTATCCGGAAATTGTCGGCTTGTTCTTCCTCGTCAAAAGCTTCTTAATGCTCAACTCGTTTCTACAATGCTTCTGTACACTTCCTTCCGGATTTGCCGAAGATGAATGGTCTCGATTTATTCTTCTCGATATCATGTCATTATCCTCAATCCCACCTGAATTAACTTCATAACTCTGCACACCCAGTCATGGGAAAATTGCATCCGTACTCATATGTCGGAAAGGTGACATACCAATGGATTTCTTCAAAGTTAATTCATCGCACTTCTAAATGTATGGATCAGCCTTTTGTAAAGCGAAGACTTTCGTTGTCTTCCACGCTTTATTATGTTCACTAAGCTTTTTGTTGAAGACTCGCGAGTCCATTACCTCGAGGATAATAGGTCATGGGAGGTCCCAATGTTAATCGGTACTGTGACAAGAATTCCACCATTTTCGTTTCTAAATGCTCGCATTATCCGTGATGATCTGGGTAGGGGCGTGCCCAAATCTAGAAAGGATATTTGTTTCTATGAACTTGATAATAACTCAATCATTGGCTTGCCTACAAGGAATGGCTTCTATCCATTTAGTGAAATAGTCTCGTGGCAAGAAGGATCCATCTATGCTCGGCGTAAGATGAGGGTGACCACCCATGAAGTTTGGTCTCACCGTTGAAAAGGAGCTTCAACAAAGGATAGGATGTAGAGGGAAGGTAATAATTTTCTTGCCTTCAAACAATTGGCATTTATGGAAAGTAGTTGTCATTTTGTGAAATGACGATCGTGAAAGGGGTGTCGAAAAACCAAATTTCCCTCAAAAATTTTGTTATCGTTGACTTCAAAACAAATGGCTTCCACACTCTCCTTCATGAAATTCCCCATGAATTTTCTCTCGCATCAAACCTGTGAAAACATTTAATAACATACCACTAGCATTTTTCCAATAAAGACACCTATTCACAATGCAATAGTTTACCTGCTTTACCTTTAAGAACCTTGCCTTCGTTTTCGATAAACCAGGAGGCGTGTTTAAATTAAAAGATAAATTCATATCAAGATACCAAGGAGAATTCTAAATGGTTTTCAATAATGGGATGAGAATTCTTTTCCTTGGCTGTCCAAAGCATTAATCACATTAATATCAAGAACTTCAAAATTCGATTTAGCCATTAATCTAGCTAGACCTTTGGCCTTTGATGAGTTTAGTGGGTTTTTATCTCTAAATCATATTCGAGAATAACAACAATCCACTTACACTTTCTTACCATCCGGGTCCCGTGTTAAGGAATATCTTTACAACCTAATTCTGGGACAAAGGCAATGATGTGTGAGTGAAGGATGTATACTCAAGTCTTTTAATGTTTTAACCAAAGCAAAAAAGCTTGCTTTTCCATAATATTATACTTCAAAGGGGCATCCCTCAATGCCTTGCTAAAGAATGCAATAGGCTACTCTTTGTCTTGTGGATTTTTCCGTAAAAGGAATGGGCAGTAATGGTATGTTCACGCAAATGAGAAGATATAAAAATCTTTTGAAAAAAATCGTGCTTATGAGAACTTGTTTTGGTTAATGCTCGTTTTCCACCACCAAAGGATGTCTTTGCTTCCTGAAGGTCCATTTCATCTCTGGCTTCTTCAACATGTTTGTGATATTTCTAAGGAGCTCGCAAAAATTAGGATGAACCTTTCTTAAAAGTTAATTCCTTCAACAGTGATTCCAGAATTTTTCGATATTTCCAGGGACAGACATTTGCAATATAGCCTCAATCCTTCTTTGCATCTACTTCCATACCCTCTTCTCGAATACGTGTCCAAGAAGCTTACCTTCGGGAGACCAAATAGTGTCTTCTAGGGTTTAAAGATATTCCAAACCTTTGCATTTCCTCAAAATTTTCTCAAATGTTCTAAATGTTTCTTCATCTCGTTTTTGAAAACACAAAGGACATCATCCAGATAGATAATGATGGTGAACTCCAATTCTTCCGAGAATGCTATGTCCATGTTCCAAAGGTTGTCTTCAGCGTTTGTCAGACTAAAAGGCATCTTCACATACATGAAAGTGCCCCATGGAGTAGTGAAAGTTGTCTTAATTGATCAAATAGTGGTGAACTAAAATCGATTATACCCCGAATAGCCATCAAGAAATGAATCTTTTGACTCTTACCACCCTTGTAAAATGTGATCCATTTTTGGTAAAGGGTAGTTGTCTTTAATCTAAGCTTTGTTTAAGTCTCTAAAGTCTATACAAATCGATTTCTCCAGCTCTCTTCCTCTAATCTTATTAATCGCATTAGATAATCACCGCAATATCTATCAGGACAATAATGCCAGATCGTGCATCTTCATGATTTCTTAACCAATGGTAATCGGGATGGTTTATTCTCGTTACTTTCCGTTCGAATGGTTTTTGTTTCTTTAAGAGGGATTTTGTTGTATTATTTTAGTGTCATAGGATTTGGAGATCTTCGTAACCCAAGAAAAACATCAGAAAATTCTTGAATGTAAAATGTAAGTATTTGAGTTTAATGTGAGTCAAAGTTTTTGACAAATTTTCGATCATTCTCGGTTTTTCTCACCGCCTATATCGTACCTCTACTTCTGGCCATGTCTTGGCTTGGGTTTATTGGCCACATCGTTAAAAAATCGAATAACTCCTCTAAAGGCGTTAGACCACTTGCGCATTTTCATCTTTAGAATGCAGAGTTTGTAATTCTTCCGTTTCTAACTCGCACTTAATTGCTTTTGTTCTAAGTTCGCCAGACAATAGGTTAATATTGGCAAAAGCAGAGACGATTCTTCTTCACCAAGAAAGTTTTCTTTCACCGCACCGTATCATCATATGAATCGAATCGTGAGTTCGAACTACTTCGAATTGCATGAAGTCTTCATTATTTGTTTGTCATTGTCAAACACTTGCCAATATTTTTCCTTATCGTGCATCACGGCCTAAATTTTATCGAGTTGTGTTGTCTCCAGCCTCATATGGCGCAGACATGTTCTCGCTCGCAAAAAAAGCTAAATTGTAAGCTACAATGTTGTTTTTCCTTGGGATGAAACTCGTTCAATTTCAAATGTTGTCAACGATCCATGACATCATTCCGATAGGCTCGAACTGGGATGATTCACATTATACTCCCCATTGATTTTCCTAATGACAACCTTAATCCCCGTACACACACCCTCCGGCCCTAATTTCTTCAAGAGATGCAAGCCTAAGAGAAGGGATTCATATTCGCTATGTTGTTGGAACACCGAAAGTTTAATTTGCATGAGATGCATTCCCCGTGTGGTTGTTCTCAGTATACACGCATCCAAACCTCACACCAATATTATTTCTAGTGCATGACCCATCAAAATACATACTCCATAAAGGACCTGCCTTTGGTTTCGTCTGTTTGGAAATTGGCCCTTTAACCATGGTGCCTTCTCGACTCAAGGCTACAGCACTCCAATTGAATTTGTTTTGACTCCTCAAATTCTTCAATAGATCAGCATGATGCGAAACGTTAGGGGTATTATCTGGGTTGTTAAGGTAAAAAAAATGGACTCATAACCTAGAATCACACCTATGCTTTGTCAATAACGTTTGCTGCAAACTCGTTCGGACACTTCCCGCGTTATTATACTCTTCTTCCTCGTCACCTTTAATTTCGTTAAAGTGACTTGCTCACTAGGAGTTTCATTATTAAACATGATAAAAGAATTAAGTTCGTATTGACAAGAATATATAGAGTTTCGTGGTTCTGCCTTGACTTGTAATCGGTATTGCATATGAGACTCCTCAGAAAGTCTTCCTCAACCGATCGAAAATCGTGGATGGTCGCATATGTCATGTCCATCTCCGCATAGTCCCCCTCGTAACTTAGCTCCCTGTGATCTTGATAACATTCCATACTTTGGGGAACATCACCACGACAATGTCCATGAGCAAACATTTGGTCGTAACTGGCTAGGTTAACACAGAGGTCTTCACTTCAATCCTAGACATTCTACCTCATTTGAGTCAAAGTGAGCATAGGTCTTCGTAGGGTCTCAGTGATTTCTAAAACTGTTGCCTATCACGCCTTAGTATTAAATTATGAGAAGCTCCTTTAATCATGCATAGCGTTGTGCAGAATTTTGTCATGGATGTTCAAACTCACATAAAAGGGAGGAACGTCCTCTTCGAAACCTCCTTCAATCTTAGGCCAAAAAATCAACTCTCGGTAGGTCGTCACTAAGATTAACGTATCTCCATTTTCCATATTTAAAACCTTCAAAATTTGGTTTCCTATATACATGTTGGGCAAATTAACTCGCTTACGGGAATGGTAGATCTTGATCTTTAAGATTTCCTCGTTGCCCAAGGTCGAAAGGGGTTCACTTTTCGAAGCACTTGTTTCAACCTTATTAGTCGTCACTTCCTGGTCATCAATTGCTGTACTGCTGATTTGTTTTGATTTGACACAACTGGTTGTAGAAGGAGTGTCATTGAAGTGTTAGTACCGTCGATGTCTTCACTGCTTTTCAGAATTTTGAGTGTTTTTCTCTCATCCTTATCGGCACTAACAACCATCGTTTTTCTTTTGTTTCGTCGGCGGGGTTTTTAGCCGCGTGTCGCTTTGAGAGGATTTGTCGAGGTTTTGGTGTTGGGGGCTTGTTGACCTGTCTTGCTTCTAAGGTCATATTCTCTTTGAGGTTCTATGACGATATTTTCCATGTCCCTTTGATAATAATTTCTATTATCATCTCCTTTTCTTTTGTCGTCGTAAGGTGTAAAGACCTTGTTTATTATCATAATGAACTCTCAAAGTCATCATCCTCTTCCTCAAACATGTTGATATCCCCCCTCCCCTCCTCGTTATGTCTTCTCGTTTCTTCAACCTCACTTACATAGTTTTGATGAAAGGGAGGGGTGATCTCGTTGATCATCATCCCCCGGGTCCGTTGGAGGTCAGTTCCTTCTAACATTCTCGATTTTGGTTCCTATTTTGAGGAGAAGTTTGATTTTTGATTTTTCTTGTGTTTTCTTAATTATGCCTATCTCTTTCATCATTTCTTCCATCATTCTCTCTATCTTTGAGCTTGAAGTGGAAGGGGTTGATCCTCTCTAAAAGATACTCTCTTCTCGCTTCTTCATTCTTGCCTCTTTCTCCATCGTTACTTCCACAAAAGAGCACCCCTTTCACATGTCTTCAAGGGTCACAAAAACCCTTTTCTTCTAAGTGAATATGTCATGTCCGGATCAAACCCTTCGTGAAATTTGTTTAAAGTCGAGCTCGAGGGAGGTTTTAGTTCGGGGGAAAGTAATATAGACGTCATAAACTGCACAATAAGATTGTATACTTTCCCAGGGTTCTATGGAGATTGTTATAGTCGGTGCAAGGACTTGGAGGATTCTTTCTCACTTCCCACTTATTTAAGAATGTCCGATGTAAAACCTTGGAGGTCATTTATACTACGGGGGGCTAAACCTTTAAACCATTTTCTTACTTCTTCCCTAAGCTCGACAAACAAACCGAGTTTCTCGATAGAATCATCATCAATTTCATTTCGATCAAAATATTCATTCATCTTATCCACATGTTGTGATGCAGCTTTCGTAGCATTATTAGCATCACATAATGGAATTTTTGGACCGATAGTCCTATGGAAGATTGACTAGTGGTATATTAAGGGCTAAGGGAGCATACCATGTTGCCATGGTAGGATGTGAGGTGGATTTGCTTAAGGGAAAGGGTCACTGTAGGTGAAGTGGTCAGAACAATGGATGTAAGGTGAGTAGAAGTGGATGGACCAAGAGTAGACCGTTGGAGACGATCTTGGATGGGAGACACCAATCAGAAGGAAATGTGAATCAAGAGGGTGTTGTTTCCCGCTACCAGATGTTCACTTGTTTCAAAGAGATGAAAGTGAAAGATTCAGAGTCTAACCGGATTATATCATCAAATGACCTAGTCCTAAATGGGTCTGGCTAAGTCGCCTGTGATTGTCACAGGCCGAAAGATTTTCATGGACCGATTTAGCTCGACAAGTGAGATCCGAAAATGAAGCATAATTTAACCTTAGGAGGCTTTCCAAAGGATACTTTCCGGATTATCAACTATCCTTGTGGGTTAGGGTCTAGGTGGGCTCTAGTGTAAATCTTTTTTAGAAGCCACTATGATGTGTTGTTTAGACCTAAAACAAGAAAATTTTCGTTGTATTCCGTTTCCCCTATGTCGTAAAGGATGAGATTGATTTCTTCTTGAGAATTGTGAGATTGATTCTTCTTCAAAACCCTGTTTTGAAGAAGAAATCATTAAATGTGTTGTTTTAGAATATGTAATTTATTCTCCCGCTCTTCAAATGGCAGCAGTTTCCTCAGCTCCTATCTCTGCAAAAGCACAAACAAAAGAAAACAAAACATCATCAGAAATCATGTCCATTTGTTTGATCTGGTCTAGAAGTTGTCTTCAGTTGTCATTTGGTTATACAGCTCTCCATACATTTGGTTGCTCAGATCTGGTTACTTAGCAGAGGAATCGCTGGAATGAAAGGCATACTTTAATCTCTTGATAAGCATATGCCTGCGGCCTTGTTGCTTAAACTCTGCTGCAGACTTCTTGGCACATGGATTTACATTATGTAGGGAATTCCTGAAGCAGTTCTTGATCTGAAGGTTCGGCTTGGTATGCCTGCTACACAATGGATCGGTGTTTATAATGCTCGTCGACCGATGAAAACAGAGTTTGTAATAATGTTGAAGCACATCAAATGGTGGCGGTGCACTCATCATTGGTTATGGACAAATATGAAAGGACCTGTTCACAGTGATGCGTGTATACCGCCCCTTCTCCGCTCATAGCATAAGATGTCACCCAATGAGCCTACCGCATATGCTGTGGGCATCTTGAGAGTGCTACTACGCACGCAAGGAACATCAAATCCCAGAAAGACAATGGCTGAAAGATAACCTACTACGGAAGATACCGAGATTTTCACACGGTTTGGATGGTAAAAATTGCAAATGTGAAATTACAAAAACATTGTAATATGGGTTATCAATTAGATTTGAATCAAATCTGATTGTGGAAGATATTTGCATCATATATAAAAGCCAAACAAATTTCATTTTCACCAATCTACAGCATACAAATCGAGTTTTGGAGTTGGAGGGCCAAATTCAAGTTTTAAAACAGCGTTGACAGGGTTTTGGAGCTCGAGCGACCCACTTGGGCGCGAGCGACCCACCTGGGCAGAGCGACCCACTTGGGTAATTTTCGCAGTGTGAAATTTCAACAAGAGCGACCCACCTGGGCCGAGCGACCCGCTCAGAGGTGAGCGACCCACTCGTCAACAGAGGTCCGAAAAATCGTTTGAGACGCCTGTATGAGACCGTGTGTGTGTTCAATTATAGTTCTTCTGCCCTGATGCACGTTTTAGGGTATCTGTGTGGATTCTTTTTCTACCTGGCAGCACCCTTATCAATGTGCAGTTTGTGTGTCCCAGAGGTGTACTTATATTATCACCCAAGCAGTTCATTCTGTATTAAGACAAAGAGCTCGTATAACTGACATAGAGTTGAAATTTTTAGAGTATGGAAATTCTCTTTTAAAACTGGGATGGTGGCAATGGACTGGTGCACTTGTCTTCATAAGGGGAGGGATTCATCAACTCTGGTGCCATAAGATACTGGGATCTTTACGAACTGGAAATCAAGAAGAGACAAATGAATATGCTATTCCATATGGCGATTGGTTTGAGATTGTATCTTGCCCACACTATTTGGCTGAGATTGTCATCTACGCAGGGATTTTAATTGCTAGTGGAGCTTCTGATCTCACAGTGTGGCTTCTTTTTGGATATGTGGTTTCCAACCTCACTTTTGCTGCCACTGAGATGCACAAATGGTATCTTCATAAATTTGATAGCTATCCTCGTTATCGATGGTCCATTCGCATCAGATAGTTGATGACCGCATTGTGTTGTTTATATAAGCCGTCGTTTTATGATAAAACCTTCTTCAGGTGAATTAAAGGTATAAGTATATGTATGATGTGGTGATAAGCACATGGAAAATGTAATATGGAAGTCGATTGCAATCCGGAATTCGATTCATCTTTAGAATATATGCGGTGGATTTGATCCATATTTCAGCGTTAAATATATCAAGATCTTTTCTAATTTCGGGAAAGTGGCCAACGCATTTCCAGAACATTTGGGAGAAGTGCAAAGTGGCATTCCAAAATGCAATTGCCTATGCTTATTTTTAGTAATGGGATTGACACCTGTAATGCCACCTCTTCATCAGATTCAACAGATTCGAGTAGAAGGAGCGCTATTCCATCTTCAGAAGCGCTGATTGTTTCTTTTTAGTTTTATTTATTAATAATAATAAAACAAATCCCTTGTCTTGGGGTCGATTTGTTTTTCCCTTAGCAGCATTTATTTAATGTATTAAAAAATCATTTGTAGCAGAGTCAGAGAAAATTCTGAGAGCTAGTGTAGGAGAAGAACAGAGTGTTTCATTGTACAGTTTTAGACAGAGATTTTAATGAAGAGATACAACTCTGTTTTTTGAGATTCTTGTGGCTTGAAATTTAGCAAATGTTTTTCCTTTTGTTTCATATGTCATCGTTATGTTCACAGTTCATTAATCGCCATTTCAATATTGAATGTTTCTAAGTGAGAAAGGCAGAATTCAATTTATTTGCTCTGTCTTGAGGAAGTATTCATAGTTAATGTTTTCTTCTGTTCGACAAGGATTCATCTTCTATGCCCTTGTCGACTTCTCAGCAGTCTTGTCATTCCGTTTATCTCAATTTAATTGCTAAACTTCATGCTTACCTTGCCTCAGGGGATAATCTGCATTCTTTATTTAATCTCTGCTCTTGCTGTCTTTGCCTCACACAGCCCAGAAAACCCCATCATTTATTAAATCCCTTTCTTATCAATTTACTAGCCTAAGATCAGTTATGATTTTGGTCATCTCGGCCCTTCTGAAAACCTTTTGCTGAGATAGACCCGGAGAGAGCCCTCTCCTGTCCTCGTAGGGCTAGCTACGAGGCTAAGGTTGGTTTGATGTTGCCTCAAGTTTTGCCTTCTTCAGCCTGTGGCAGAATCGAGCGCTAACAAGTTCAACCAGATATGACAATCTTGGAGAGGTTAAACCAATCTCTGTTTTTACAATTTTTAAATCCTGTCACTCTCTAACCTAGGCTTGAATGATTTTATAATGATAAGGGTTCTTCCCAGAGGAGTCTTAAGGTCTCCGTTGTGATCATGGGAGTCGCCATGGAAATTTTTAGCTCCTTTCGCAGGTAAAGTAACGTATGGTCCACCACCATGTTTATTTAATTCCAATCAAATATTTTTAGGTTTTTCAAGTCATTTTTCAGTTTTATGGTTGTTAAGAATATGCTAAATTTGTTTCAAAACTTAGCTAAGGTCGTGAGACAAAGGTACTACTCTTATGGCTAAGCCACCGATTTTCCAAGTTAGATAAAAAACTTAAAACGAACTTCAGGGTTGACCTAGTTTGTCACCGATTGAATTGAGCTTCATTCAATTACCATTTCTTAGGTGCTTGGAAAAGGTTTTCACCACAAGATGTTATGAAGATTCCCGGGTAAGGGTCCTCAAATGCGAGTCGCCTTAAATGTTAGGTCTCCGTAATTTATTAGCAAGATTGGGAGAGTCCAATCGCGTAGTTAACATCATTTCAACCAACTTTCAGATTCTAGGTTCTAGCTCCCGAATCCAAAGAGGACTTTCCAATATGTACAAAGATGGATATTGTCTTTGAAGTTTAGGGTAATGATATTGGGCTAGTTATGAAGGGTTGTGGTTTTGTTTTGTTTTGGATGGTCGAGCATGAAATGTTACTTGAGGGGAAAATCCTAAATGCAAAAAGCTCTCAAAATGAGAAGTTGCAAGAAAATAGAACAACATTTCCAAGGCATAGACAGATATAACGCCGGTTTTTAGTCCATTGGGCTATGGAGTCATATCCGGGGCTTTAATCGAACAACAACATCAAGTGTGATCCACAAGTCATCATGTCTAAGGATTTCTTTAAATTTTGATTTATGGAATGGAGTGATACACAAGAAGGGAATTAAATGTGATGCGTAATCTAAGAGCAAATTTTAGGATCCGATAAGTACTTAAACTACCACTTTTGGCAAACACTTATGAGGACACGAAAGTGTACTAGGATCCGGTAAGGGCTTTTGAACCAACCGGCCCTTTGACACACTTCCATTGTAAAAACATACAAAACAAGGGGGAGACACAAAGATAACACAG
Organism: Pinus albicaulis; assembly: GCA_034641835.2. Lineage (NCBI taxonomy): Eukaryota > Viridiplantae > Streptophyta > Pinopsida > Pinales > Pinaceae > Pinus > Pinus albicaulis. The sequence goes on along the minus strand of CM076577.1, from coordinate 157,645,423 downwards.
AATGGTTCAAGATCTAGCAAGTGCTTCTAAACTAGCCAGCTTTTTAACACATTCCAAGGGAAATCATCTCTGTTAGTTATGCATAAGTCTGGGGACTGTGGCTAACCATGTTCTCCTTCGCCCATCATCACATAACACATCAGTAACACCGTAAATAATATTCACTAGGACGATAAAATGAGGGAACACCAAAAAGATTCTCATACCTAAAACCTAATTAAGTCATTCCTTTAAATACGTACTGAAGAAAAAATTCGAACAAAGATTTCTCAAATTTCCGCAGAAGGTTACCGATATACGCAGTCCTAATCCTCGTTTAAACTCGTTTTACAAAGAAAATGAACAACATGAAAACAAGAAATAAAACAACAAGTTACAAAAATGAGAATAACATCACCGTCAACATAGATCAGATCCCATGAAACAAATGCCTTTTATATTGATGTCAAACCAGCTACAACCAAGTCCAATGTTTCGCCCAATAATCATCCGCACTATTCAACCTAACTACTCTAGCACAAACGTAGCTTCAAGGCCAGTGAATACTATGTACAAATAGAAGTCTCAAGCTCAAGTGTATTTCAAAGTTTCCGCAACCAACCCTTTTTTCCTTTCCGTAGAAGTATTTATAGGAAGATGAGGAGGTGAGATTTTAACAAAATATCTCAAAGACAACATATCACAAGAGGTGAAGACTTCTCGCCCCCTTTCGAGAGGCATCGATTGGAGAAACTGCTGTGAAGTGCCGCATTAACTTTTACATTTATGATTTAAAACTCAAAGTGAGTTTCATTTGACTTGAGGCTCATATGTCGCGTTTTGGAGAATCTCCGCGTATATTTATTCATTGGTTTCCTCGTACAGTGCAACTCCCTGGCCGTGGCCGGGAGGCGAATATCCTTCGATTTTCTTCAATAACTCGTGTACCTTTTGTTGGATGGTTTGAGTGTCTGTGTGGCCTTGCAGAAGCCGTAGGAATCAATTCGCCCGCATGTATGAGGTTTTTTGTCCGATAAAACACTTTTAGGTTTTTTCATTTAAACTCGTGTTTAGCTTGGGGATTAGGGCTTTTGATAAATCGTCTTGCCGTAATCCCCATAACAACCGGTTTCTCAATCTTCATCTCTGCTGTGCTTTATTCTCCGAACCGATACTCTTAACTCCACTTGATTAAAAAAATGTTGTCTTGTCGATGTGCAGACTCACATCGGGTTTTTTTACTATCAATACTCATAGAGTACTGACGAGACGTGAAGGAGCCCCGTGAATGGCCTCTTTAAGACAGCTTTAAGGCACAGAAACGTTCTTCCCATCCCTCGGCTTTCTTCATTCTATAATGGAAAACCATTAAAACACTCGCAAAACACACCGCTTAAGAAATTCCGCGGGAATAGGTTAAAACGCTCGTATGAAGTGAGGAGCGTAGCCGTCAGATGAAGGCAACCAATGGTGGAGATCTCGCAAAGAAAGGCAAAAAGGATAGCGGGAGAAGAATAAGGAGGAGCAGTTTTTGGATCGTCCGATCCGGACACGTGGACGGTCCGTATTTAATTCCGAGGGTCTCAACCGCAGGTAACAAAAAAGGGGATGTGATTGAACTCAGCTACGCGGAAAACGAATTCCACGTTTTGAAATGGTGGTAGGACTTGCGATCGAGGAATAAGGGTCGTTGACAGGCGGGAATGGACTCGTTGCGATGCACCTGGGAGGCGACGAAGGACTTGCGATTGCGATCGGAGATTATGGCGATCGAGCGCCCCACCGTTGATCCGACGGCGTAACATCCCACCCGTGGAGAACAAAATCGGAGGGGGATCATCGCATCAAGTGAGGACCGTCGATCAACATGAAAACCAGATGGTCGAGACGAAATCCCGAAGGCCTCCAATTGGGGCGTTGCCAATGCGACTTGCGATTTCGATCGGGTGCGGCCGCACGAGCGCAGCATCGCTTCGATCTCGGGAGATCAACTCCGTGGAGATGCACCTGGGGATTTGCGAAAGACTTGCGATTGCGATCGGGCATGGGTTTATGGCTGAGCACAGCACCGTTGATCTCCCGGGAAGAATGGACGGTGGAGATTTAATCGGGGCAACGCAATCGGGAGGAGGAGCGATGATTCGCGTATCGTTGAGGGCTGCGGATCACGGGGAGATCAACGGCCACCATGCAATTAGGATGGTTTCAACCTGAGCATCGGCAACCCGGGAGGCGCACGATGGGTGTTGCGATTGCGACCTGGAGTGAGCACGGTGATTGGAGCGGCCAGACGCCGCCTGCGATGGGACGACCAAGGCGGAACGCGGCCGCAAGACTTAACAATATAAACGAACGCATCGTGTTTTTAAAATATTACAAAGGAATTTGTCTCCCGCCCGGCCTTCGATTGCGATTGGCCCCAATGCCGTTTTCGGTCTTCGGTGACGGCATATGTGGAAGTGGTTTTGGGACTTAGCCCAAGAGGCTTAGGTCCATAGCAATAAACTTGATTTTTTATGAGAAATTTCAAGGATTAAAATGATGTGGGGTTCCAAAATAGTTAAAAAGTGAGTTCTTAACTATGAAAGGGGACTTTTCATAAATGGAGGGAGAACTTATGAAAAACAGGGAACAATATGGAGAAAAGGGGGAGCTAAATGAAGGTTAGTTATGAGGAGAAAGGGGAAAAAATGATGGTTTTTCCACAGTTTTTGGTTAAAAGAAATCAAAAGAATTAATAGGCAAAGTAATGTAGATTTGGATGTGTAGGCATGAGGCCTACAAGGAGTCTTCAAGAGCCAACAAATTTTAGTAATGAAAATTTTTTCCTTAAAGGCTCAAAATAGATTTAGCCACCTTTTGGTATAACAAAATTTTATAGGTGGCTAACAGTGATTTACTACGACATTTTGTTCTTTTCCCTTCTCTACCTTGTTGACTGCATGCTCTATTATAGGAGATGAGAGATCAATCACCTTTTTAGGGGCCTTAGCTAATTCAATAGTTACTTGGGTATCTTTACTGCTTCCTAGGAGTTTCTTTTCATATCTAGTTAGAGGTTTCCTAGCTTGGAAAACAAAAACTGCATTCTCACCTTCAAAATCCAATTTCTTTGCTGATTTGATTATTTTCTGTTTAGGATCATTCACTTCAATAAAATCTGCCTGCACAATGGGTGATTCTTCTATGTCTATTGCATGCAGTATATCATCCAAGTTGCCTTTCATATTTGGATTGTCTTCTACCATTGAAATAGCTGCTTTTCCCTTTGATGTTGATACTTGACTTCTTGTCTTTCTCTGGCTCTCTTGCTTACTGGCCACCTGTTTCTGTTTTGTTTCTTTGACCTTTTCTACTTACTATTTTGCAACTGATGGGGTTTTTGCAACAAGCACTGATGCTTTCTCAATTCTATCTTCAACCTGTTTCCTAGGTTTCAACTTCACAAACCTCTTAGCTTTGGTAATCACTGGCTAACTAGATTCTGCTATTGGTGTTTAAGGATTTCCCTTGATCTTAGGGTTTTTAGCTGGATTTAGGGCTTCCATTTCAAATCCACTCATAAATAAAAAGGAAGACCAATCTCTATTTATTTTATGTAGCTCATTTAAAACCAATAACTTAATCAAACCATGATGAAACAGGGATGTTTCAAAACCATCAAATTTAGCTTGGACTTTGTCAGCCATTTTGGAAAGGCTTCTATGCAAGAAGAATGGTAAATCTAATGATGTCATTCTTGTGAAATACAACAGTAGTTTAAAATGATAAGTGTATACTTTATGGTACCTGCCTTCACATGTGAAATATCTTTGGATGTTGAATAGCAACTTTGGATAGTTATCCTTGATACAGCTCCTAGGTATTGCATTGTTCAAGTCCATGTCTACAAATTCAGGCTTCATAAACTCCTTGCATGGCTCCAATTCAAACTTGAAACCTTTAAACCAAGATTTCTATCCCCTTGGTATCTCTGTCACAACAGCTATGATCTCAGGTGTCACTGGCATATTTATCATTCCAACTTTGGTGGTGGTTCCACTGAAATGTAGAGCAAACTCTTTGGACACTTGAGTGTGGCAACCTTGAAGCTTTTCACAAAATTTTAGACAGCCAACCTTGCTAAAAGTCTCCATCACCATTTGATCTTCCATAACAACATTTTCATTCTTAGGTTCATATCTAAGACAGTGTCCCCCTCTGTGGATCTTCTTTTCTTCTGCCATGTTTCCTGTATAAAACCCTGTTTGTTTCTCTAAAACCTGTAAATCAGCCTCTCTTGACCAGATGAACAGCCTCGCTTGATTTAATGAATCAGCCTTTCTTGATTTGATGAAAGTTGTCTTTGGATAGAACAACCATAAACTTCTCCTCACTATTTCAGAGCTTGGATATCATTTGTGAAGGTGAATGAAACATGAATGACTCAATTAGACAAAATAAATTCGAATTAGGGATGTCACTTCATGACCAAATGATGTTTTATTGATACCCTATCATGAAAATGATGAATGTAGGACAAGTGGGTAATATGAATCTGTTAATTAACTGACTCACCATACTCCTATCATGTCATTCCCCAAATGAAACTGACAAATCCCAGCTTATTTGACACGATAGCTACGAAACCGCGCTTTCGTAGCGCTCACAGTGTAAAATTTGCAATTTGCGCTATGAAAGTAGCAGCGCTTTCGTAGCGCAAAACTCATTTTTTGAACTATCGGCGCTACGAAACTATGGATTTGTAGCTAATTGCAGGAAATCAAACTAAAACCTACTTAGATGACCTTTACATGAAAAATGTGAACTTTTTAACTATGGAATGGACCTAAAGACCTCTTTTGAATTTGGATTGTGAACACTAAACCTCGAAAAGTATGACATACCCTTAACCATTCTCCAATGACCTTTAAAACTATTTAGATCATGATCAAAACAGAGTTGACATGCCATGTTTTAAATTTTTTTTTTTTTAGTGAATGATGACTATGTGTTCAACACCATTTTATGAGCTAATTTTTCACTTCTATTTCTAGTTTTATGTTGATGTATTGCTACATCCCCATTTTGGGATATTACAATGGTATCGAAGCATAATCTTGGCTCAACCTGTGAGTTCCAGCCATTATGCTATCAGAAGAATAAGAACACAAAGGAAAGGAGAAATATCAGAATGATGGAGAGAATGAGCTTTGTCTCATCACTTTTCAGATCTATAAAGAACCTCTCCAAGGAGGTTAAGCAGATGAAGGAGAAGAGATGCAATGAAACTCCTAGAGGGTTTCAAGAAGAGGAAGGGCCATGTACTCCCTATTATCAAAGAGGAGAAGACAAGAGGCATGAAGGACACTTGGAACCTAATATTCTAATTGAATTCCTTGTTGAATATAAATCTAAACCTAGAGCCTTCAAGGAGACTCTAGCTTTACCTCAGTTCATTCAACTAGAAGAAGAGAGGAGACCTTGCAGCACAAAGAGAATCAAGGGCAATAAGTTTCTATTGTCTACTTTTGATGGGTCATCTACAGCAAGGGCTTGGGAAAGGAGACTTGATGCATTCTTCCTACTACATCTAGTAGTAGAAAGAGAGGTTGTAGAAATTGCAGCGTTGCAACTTGAAGTTGAAGCAAGCACTTGGTGGTTCAGCTATGTGAGTCATGCAAGAGTGTCTAATTTTGCAGATTTCACTCAAAAGGTGATCAAGAGATTTGATAAAGAGAAATAAGAGGAAGAGAAGCCCTCACCACCATTGGAAGAAGCATGTACCAACATTGTTACAACCATGGAGGAGCATCCTTCATCTTCAGCAGTTTGGAAAGCCCACACATTGGAAGGAACTCTTGCAGCCATACAAGATACTTTCAAATTTCACCAAGGTATGCCTAAGTTTCCATCTCTTATCATTTCAGCAAATATTATGGAGGGATATACACCATTTCATACTACTAATCTAGAGCAATAGAACTACACAAAACTATGCAACCTTGAGTTATTCAAGGAAGGGATGAACTACATTCAACTTCTTGAGTTGAAATGTAGAATTTATGAAGAAAGGGTGAGTTGATTCCATGTACAATGGTTGACTATGACTTCAACATTGTACCTTGATTTGAGACAATACGTGTATCACCTTGCAGACCTATAGTGCTATACATGAGCAACAATGAAGAGAAGAGGACCATTCCTTATGGGAGCATTCAAATCGCAGCTTCATTCATGAAGCAATGGAGGAAAAGATGATAGATGGTAGACATATTGAGATGAGAAATATTTTCTCCTTTATTGATGACACTTTCTCAATGAGCATCTCACAGCTCAAAGAGAAACTTCTACCTACAACAGATCTAGAACCTTATTGGATTTGGAGGGCCATTGATGAGAAGAAGGTCTCATGGAGGGATCTCATTGGGGGTGCACTTCAACACATCATGGAGTGCAAAGTTCTTCAACAGTTTGAGGAGATTTTTTCCTCATCACACTAGGATCCTTATGGATTCAAGCTGGTGATTTGTGTGAGATATTCTCTAGGAGATCTCTAAAGAGTTGCATTTCAACATCCCATGAAATGCAAGAAGAAAGATCTGATATGGGTGGATGGTAGTATTCATGGGAGGAGTACCAAGATGGAGAATGGTAGGAAACATCCACATATGGATGAATGGGTGTGTGTGTGGATGGAGAGAAAGAGGTTGGTGAGCCACTTGCAAATATATGACACTGGATAGCAAGAGGAAAAGCTGTGACATTGACTACTCTTGAAAGATTTTGGCCATCATATGACATATCCTTTTTCTAAGGGTGTGTGGGTGGAAGAAACTTGGTAGGACACTTGCATCATTTGGTAGCATAAATTTTGGGTGCATTATGTTGATATGATCTCCTTCATGTCAATCAACATATTTTCAGCTCATGATTTGTATGATGGAGGTGTGCAGAGGCAACAAGAATTTTTATTTCTGTGGCTTCTCTTGGGAGAGTATGGGCAGAAATTTTTCCATACTCATTATGATATTTCCGGAGAAATGTATGGCACATTAAAGGTGCAAAGAGGCTACCCTTCATCATTGGAGGATAAGGAGGGGCTTCCACATAGGAAGAATATTTCCCCACATAGCAGCATGATAGTGGATGACTTTGGCATGTGGAATGTCAAGGAAGGAAGTCATGGAGTGACAAAAACCTTCTCACTAAGGCCAACAACGCTGTCACTTGGGAGTATGTTTTTATTGATGGAGTGTTCCAAGGGGAGTATGCATCCTTTCTTGTTGCAGATTTTTATGAAGAGATTCTCATGGGAGGACTCATCCATGGACCTCACTTTCAAATTACTCATTATGCATGGTAAGAAATGTATTTATGTACTTATTGATTATTTCATTGAGTATATACACCTTATCACCATATATGTACAGTGCATTTCTCCACAAGAGGGCAAGATTATTTATGGGTTTCATGGTCATTCTAGAACCAAAATCTATGATGGAGATAAACCTTCTCTACATGAATTTGGAAAAGTGTGTTGTCATTCTTTTTGTACTCAGCTGATATATAATGTTATTTACCACCTCATGGTAGATGAGAGAGCATGAACAACTGTTATCTTGTTGAAAGACCACTTGCCACATGATGATCTTAAGCAGCAGTTGGGAAGACTGCACTGTATCCACTTGAGAAACCATTGGTATCATCCAAAATTACACATAACCTTCAACATTTTTCTGATTTGGATGCCAAATGGTGATGATGTGCTATTCATTTTGAATGGGATGATTTTGGCTAGCATGATTCATGACATGGGAGAAAGGATATTTGGAGATCTAATCTTCTTCTTGCCACTTGAGGGAAACCTTATTGCAACCCAAGATCAACATATGCTCTACACTTATCATAAGTGGAGAGGAAGACAACATGGGGTAGGCCATTTGTCTACCATATTCAATTATTCACCCCACCTACATTGCAGGAGTCCAAGGTGGAGGAGATCTTTCATGAGTTGCCATGTTGGAGGGTGACTCATTTTGTATTGATGATAGCTTGGGGATGGAGGTTTCACATGGGATCGATAGTTCCCAATACATTTCAGACTGCATGCCTTGAGAGGACCTCTAGAAAACAATTAGTTTCCTCCTTGAATATTTCACCTTTTCATGATGATGGCTATTCGGGATGCTCACCAAATGCTAGCTTGCATGCTTGGGAGGGGCACTATGGAGATTCATTGATGATACAACATCATATTCCTTAGAGGAGTTCATCATATGAGGATGCTACAAGAGGAGGAAAGGAGACTTTCCAGTTCTATCCTTGTGGTTTCTTGAGGGCAAGCAACATTTGGGAGGGGAGGACTGTAATATTCCTATTTTAGCATGCAACTAATTGGAATATTGATTTTTTCTATTTACACTTAGGAGAGGAATAAATGGGTAAGGAGGCCCATACATTTCAAAAATAAGAATAAAATCCCTCATAATGTGAAAAGGGATCATAATGATAGCTTGATTTTACACTCTCATGTGTGAACAGGGACAAATGCATATGGACAAGGTCAAGTTTGACCAAGTCAACAACGCTGGTATGAGAGGAGGAGATCATCCAAGCAAGACATTGCGGTGCAAGTAGGAGGAAGATTCCTTGGTGGAGGAAACCCTAGTGTGTGGGGCCCAAGGCAAGAAGGCTCACATTTGTTTAAAAGGAGGGCAAGGCAGCCATATGAATACATGAATTGAAGATTTGATTTTTGGTCTGCAAGACTATTTTTCTTTCTCCAATTGTTTAGTTGAGATTTTTGTGCTGCTTAGCACAAGGCATTCCTATTCAGGATTTCCTTCTCCTTTCTTAAGAGGCCTCTTGAGGGAGCCTGTACTGAATTTCGCCACATCCAGGCTTCACGAAAAGCATCCTATTTTAGCTACAATGTTATTTATACAGAAGTATAACATTGTGTTGCAGGGTGTTGCAGTGGGAATTCTCAACACCACTTCTGGAGCTTGTGTTTCAGAGGAGGAAGCCTTCCTTCCTTTGGGAGACCAGTGAGGAGGACTTTGAGCTAATTTTCAGATCTTAGCATGTGGCCAATGTATTTTCCATCACCTACAGCACATTCCCTTGCAGGAAATGCGTCATTTCTTTCAGTGTTGCAGTGTGAGGGTTAAGACCCTTTGATTTTGAGTTGGCTTCTTAGGGAAAGGGCCAACCATTCTCCCGGAAAGCTAGTAAGGAGTATTTCTAGCCACCTCATGTATTATTCAGCCACATGAATGAAAAGATGTAGTTGAATTGCATGATTCTAGATATAGATCTATAGATATGCTGTTTTGTACTTATGCTTTCATGAAATCCTTGCTGAGTTATCTTTCCTTTGTATAAAAGTGGCTAGATCTCCATTTTCTTGGCTATTTGAATAAAAAAACTTCATATCTATTGTTCTCAATATTATTTTTGCAGTAACCCTCATGTAATTACGTTGTCACTTGCTTCAGTAAATCTCTGGGGTGTAAGTCATGGGGTTTGGGGTGTTTTAAGCCATATTGAGGCCGAGAGATTTGTTTAGCATAGTTAGAGGTATTTGTTTATGATCCCCCTCTGTATATAAGGGCCATAATACATTAGCTAAGAGATCCAAGTCCTGTTTCTCAATTCTATAGCATATTTTTCTTGGAATAACGTTTTTATGGTCCATATTGTTGCATTTCCCCACTTTGGGATGATATAGTGGAACATATTTTTGTTGTTGTAACATTCATTTGATGGCTATGTGTTCCTCTCACATTTGATGAGGTGATTTATCACCGCTATTTCTAGAATTTTGTATATCTATTGCTGCATCCCCATTTTGGGATATTACAAAAGATCTGTACACTTAGATCTTAGATCTACAAGTTGTACATGGTGTTTTGCTAAAAACCCCAAGGGGATTTTGAAGAGGAGCCTATATAGTGTATGGATTTATTATAGATCTAAATTTATGCACCGTAATATTCCAAAAATTTAGCCTTCAAGCTAAATGGAATATTATAGTTGTTTTATCACTAGCTAGGTGAATAAGTGGGTGGGGAGGCCCATATGTCTCTTTAGCAGCAATAAAAACACTTCAAGTGTGAAAGGAGACCCTCTTAGCAGCTAAATAAAGCACCTCCAAGTGTGAACAGGGGTTGGGTCATATTGATTCAGTCAAATTTGACCAAGTCAACAACGCTGTTATGGAGGAGTGGAGATTGATTAAGGAATAACGTAGTTTTGGAGGGAGATGGATCTCATGAAGGAAATGACCTGATTGAGTGGGACCAAGGGCAAGCAAGCTCACATTCTATTTAAGGAAGAGGATGGCAGCCATATGAGTTCATGTTTTTGGATTATTATTTTGATATTGGTTTGCTTAGACTTTTGCTTCCTCTTGCTGTTTAGCAGGGTTGCGGTGCTGTTTAGCACCGGGTGTTCTCGAGCGGGAATCCCACCTCTTTCCTTGAGAGGCCTCTTGGAAAAGTATTGTATTCATTTCCACATTCAGGTTTTCAGGCCAAGCTACAACTTTCTTCATTAGCGCAGTTTCTGCAGGTTATTGTGTTGTGTTGTAGGGTGTAGCAGTGGAGGGGTTAGAATCCCACTTTCTGAGCTAGTTTCTCATAGGAGGAAGGTTTCCTTTTCTTGGGAAATATGTTTGGAGAGTCACAGAGCATATTTCAGATCTTTTGCACCACTAGGCCATACATTCCCATAATTTCCAGTGCTATCCCAGATGGGGAATGCATTATTTTTGAAGGTAGCTTTAGTGGAAGATATTGTGGTTTCTTTGCAGTATTTCCTTGTGATTGAGGGGTTCATCCTTTCATGGGAGGATAAATTTGAGGGGATAAACATCAGATATATTATACTTCAGCCTTCTACACTCATTTTCTTCAGTTTTTCAATGTATGTTCAACCATTGGGCTTTAGATCCCATCTTGTATAGAGTGTATTTCTGAAAACCCTTTTTCGGGTTCTTGTAGGAGTTGGTATTGAGCATAGATCTGTATTGGGAATATCTTTTGAGGCTTATAACAACCCTACATATTTTGTACATAATTTTCCTGTAGCAGTGTGTTTTTAACTGCGTTGTAGCAGTCTCCGACATTCTTGTATTGTGACAACAACTCATTTGTGGAGTGATTTCTTATGGGAGGCTTGTTCCTTCATTGTATATGATTCATGCCTCACTATTATGTATTGATTTTCTGATATAATACATGATGTTATGTCTCCATATTGGTCTCCAATGATTATGAGTTGATTTACACTGCTACTTTCAATTTTGTGTTCATGTATTTGCATCCCCATATTGGGATATTACATGCAGTTATTTGCTCTAGATCTAAAGTGTAATATTCAGCTGGTGTAGCCTAATAAATGACGTTGTAAAGAAATTTACAGTCTTAATACATGGTTGCAACACCTCCTTTTGAGGCTTTTCTTCTATTGGAGACTTGTATTTCATGTTATGCATCTTATGGGCCATCTTTTACATCTATTTTTCTATTGTAAATGCATTTGAAAGGTCTCCATATTGGCCTCCTTCTTTGACTTTGATGATATACGTTATTTTCCTGCAAATCTGCATTGTATCGCTGCATTCCCCATTTGGGAATATTACCATCCCTCTTGTCAGATAGGCATGCTCCTTGGGAAATTTTTGCAAAGATGCAAAAGCTCCTCCACTTGAAGCAATAGCCTCATGCCCATTTCCATGTGGTGATGGTTCTCCTCCCAAAGGAACAACATTGTTACTTTCTTTTTTCTCTTCCTCCTCATCAATATTTGAGAATACCTCATCAACAACGAGAGACCCTGGATCTTGGTCTTCCCTTGAAGGAGGAATCTCCATGTATTCCTTTTGAGAAGAGTCTCTTCCTGCAATAGGGATCTTGCCCTTGGAAATGTATCATACAAGTTTTTATCCCCCTCAATAGAAATATGAAGTGGAGTTGGTGCAATGGATCTTTCCAACTCATGCAAAAGGTTTTGAATTTTTATGCTTTGCTAGCTCAATCAAAGATGTTTCTGATTGTTTTACATCAAATCTCTTCACTAATATCTTAGTGAATCCTGCATAAGTAGCTATATTTGCATGATTAAATGAAGAAGATTCATAAAACCACCAAGTATGAGCCTTACCTTCAAGATGCAACGCTGCTATCCTAAGAGCTTCCTTTTCTGAAACTTGATGTAGATGCAAATATGAGTCTAGCTGATCTATCCAATCCTTGGTTGTGCATGTAGAGGACCCATCAAAATTTGGCAAAAATAATCTGCCTCTTTTTCTTCAATTGTGATTTATGGGTCTTCTTTCCTCCTTGAGTTGGAAAATTTCTTGGAAGTTCAAGTGTTCCTTGAATCTCCAAGATTGAGATTCATACTCCTGAAGATAATCACTCAAAGTCTCCTCCTTTGGTGCATCTTCTTCCTCCATCTCTCTTGCAGTAAATATGGGCATAAGACTGCGCTGTGGATCATAATGTGTGGCTTCATGCTCACACCCATCATGCAAAAGCCTAGGGCTTGCTTCATATTCAAACCCCCTTGGAGATTCTCTACACATCCCCCTTCTCATCTTCTTGATATCTCCCTTGATGCTCTACATAGTTTGAAAAAGAAGCTTTGAGAGCCCCTCTTCCTCCTTTCCTCCAAGTAATGGAGTGTTGTCTTTTTTTTTTCTATACATCTCTTCTTCTTGTGAGAAGCTTCTCCTTATGGTGACATATTAGCTAAATGCACAGGCTGAGCCAGGATTATGCTCTGATACCACTATAGTATTCCCAAATGGGGAAAGCAGGAATATAGTGCATAAAATGAAAGAAGAACCAAATATTTAACACATGAAACCATGAGACCAATATGGAGTCATAACATTATGTATTAGAGCAGAAAATCAATACAAAATAGTGAGGCATTATGTATTAGGCCTCCCTACCCATTTATTCACCTACCTAGTGACAAAATATTCTATAATATTCCATTTAGCTAAAAGCCAAATTTTAGGAATATTACAATGAGACCTTAAGTAAATATATGTTTGAGTACAAAGCACAACCTAGAGCACTCAAGGAGAATCTATCTCTCCAACAGTTTTTGCAACTCAAAGAAGAAAGGAGATCTCGCAGCAGTAATAGAATAAAGAGGCATAGATTATTCTTGGCTACATTTGATGGATATTCCACAAGAACATTGAGGGCTTGGAGGGAAGAGTTAGCTACATTCTTTCAGCTATACCCAGTAGAAGAAAGAAAGGCTATTGAGATTGTAGTGCTGCACCTTGAGGGTGAAGCAAAATATTGGTGGTTCAGTCATTTTTCACATGCCAAAGTGACTACTTATGTAGATTTCATGCAAATACTGGAGAAGAAGTTTGGTAGAAAGAAACCGGAGACATCTCACATAGAGACAATTCCAATCATTGAGGAGATAGTTCATGAAGAGCCCAAGGAAGATGTCCTCGTTATCACTCCGGAAGAAGAGCCTCTACCACCACCACCACCAGCTGTAGAAGTACTCACATCAGGAGGAGGAACACTTGCATCCTTGCAAGATGGTATTAATCTCTTGACATTAGGAGCCCCATGCATGATTCATGAGATGCATTAGGAGGAGGAGGTAGATACCAACGTGGGTAAAGTAGAGGTGATACAACCATCATCATTACCAGCAATTGGAGAGGCCATTGGATTGGTTGGAGGAAATCTTGTAGATGTGCAAGATGTTCCCAAGATTCAGATTATCCAAGGTTTTCAAACACTTTCATCTCATATTTCAGTATGTCATATTGTGATTTGTGAGACCATGCCATCAGGGAAATTGCATAACCAAGGAATAGAGCACCTTTCTGATTTGGAGCAACAAATTATCACTACACAGAGGACCCTTGATTTGATCAAGGAGAAGATGTATATCTATCCAAGTTTACCATGGTTGAGCTACACCCAACACTTTGTGTTGAAGTGTGGAGTTTCAGAATATTGGAGGAGCAGAATCCTATTCAGTACAGTTCCGGACTATGAGTTCAACATTTTGTATGGCCAGGAGATAACAGATGTATCACCATGTAGATCTATAGCATTGTCACTTAGCAGTAGTGATGAGATGAGGGCCCCATTATTCTTGGAGCATCCCAAAGACAGCTTCACTCATGAAGCACTAGAGGGACAGATGATAGATGGTAGACATCTTATGATGGAGAGCATTCCTCGTTATCAAGATGGATTTTCCTTGATGAGCACCTCACAGCTCAAAGAGGAATTTCTACCTACAACATGTATGGAGCCTTATGGGTTCTATTGGGCCATTGATGAGAGGATCTCATGGAGAGACCTCAAAGGAGGTGCACTTCAACATACCATGGAGTGAAAAACTTATCAGTTGAAGGAGATTAGTATTCTACCTTGGGTGGATACCAATATTGAGCATAGTATGATTCATCATCCACATTGGGATGAATGGATCCGGATGAGGAGCAAGGGGTTGCCAACATTCTTGCAGATCTATGATACAGGGCAGCAAGAAGCATCACTGCGCTGGTTGCTTTTGGGTGAGTATGGTTACTACCCAACATCTCACATTTGTGTGATTCATGCCATGGATGTCACTGATGTTATGCAGCAGCAGGAGGCATGGTTGTGCCGGTTATTGCTGAGAGAATTTTTCCATCACATGATGTATCTTATGTCCTTGTATTTACTTTTGTTTGGGACATGTCTCATGTCCATAAATGCACTTTTGTTTGGGATATATCTTATGTTCATGTATGTACTTGGGTTTGGGACATGGCATAACTCTCACATGATGTGGCAGTAAGGAGCTTGTTTGTATTGTTCTAATATGACATCCCGCATGTCAATTAGTATGTTGTTGCTCCATGACTTGCATCATGATGATGTAAGATGGAAACAAGAATCCTTGTTGCTTTGGTTACTTTTGGGAGAGTATGGGTTGATTTCTCCCCATACATTGCATGATATTGATGGAGGATGGAAATAGGAGGCCTTACTGCGTTGGCTTATGTTGGTAGATTATGGTCATTGTACTTGGTATGATGATGATGTGATGTGGCAACAAGAGGCATTGTTTTGGTGGCTTCTTTTGAGAGAGTATGGCTCTCTTATTTTGGTTGATGATGATTTTGCATGGCAGTAAGAGGCATTGCTGCGGTGGCTTCTTTTGAGAGAGTATGGCTCTCTTACTTGGTTTAATGATGATTTGGCATGGCAGCTGAAGGCTTTACTGCAGTGGTTGTTATTGGGAGAGTATGGTTTGACATTGTACATGTTCATCCATATGTCTCTACTTCTTATTTTTCACATTTTTGGGATGATTCTTGGATCCAACAAGGCCAACAGGGCCAAGGATGGAAGCATGGAGAGGTATAATATACTTCATGTAGCATGGGATGGAGATATAGTTTATGATGGAGGACTTTCCACTTTGGAAAGAGACCACTTCACTTTATGTATCTCATGCATAGAGGAGGATCTTGGACAGCATATCGTTGCCACTTGGAGACATATTGATGAGGAGAGGCATCTAAATTTTTAGTTGGAAATCATTCTAGACATTCTAGAGAGACAGCTTTGGAGCTGGGTATGCATAACACACTAGCATATGGGGAGACCTTCCATATGAGGATGCCATTTGGATGGATATGGATTTTTGTAGCATCCACTTTTTTAGTTGCTTGAGGACAAGCAACATTTTGGTGGGGAGGACTGTAATATTTCCACTTTTCCATCAGATAATTGGAATATTAGAGTTCTTACTTTTTCTAATAAATTAAGTAAATAAGAGGGTGGAGGGACCCATAAACCCCATAGATGAATAAAATCCACTTTTGGTGTGTGTATGTGGATAATTTAGAGTTAGATCTGCATTATGGAGTAGTGGAGAAGCTTCTTAAATGAAGGAAGAGTGGAGATCATGCCACATTAATGATAGATCATGGAGATCATGGAGGAAGTCAAATGAGATCATGGTGCATTCAAAGAAAGATCATAGAGCACTAATGATGAAATAGTGGAGGAAGTAGTGCATCTAATACACACATGATGGAGAGAGTTGGAATTAAATGCAGAGATGGTGGAGAACATGGAGAGACCGTAATATTCCAAAATTTTCATGCAAGAAATTGTAATATTAAATTTTTTTGATGTCACTTAGGAGATGAATAAAAAGGGTAAGGAGGCCCATGAATTTTAGAAATAAGGATAAAATCCCCTCATAGTGTGTAAAGGATCATAATGCCAACTAGATTTGCACTCTCATGTGTGAACAGGACATTTGCATGTTGGACAAGGCCAAGTTTTGACTAAGTCCACAAATATAAATGTAGGAGATAGGAGGAGTGGATCAAAGAATAAAAGAGCTCAATGTGAATGTGGTGCATCCTAGATAGCTATATGTGAGCTTTATTGAAGACCCTTAGGTGAAAGTGGCCGGGCTAATTGGAGAGGTCAACTCGACCAAATCAAACAGCCAAGAGTTTAGAGGAGTGGCTCTAATGAAGGCACAACCCAGTTTTGGAGGGAGATAGTTTGTGTGATGGTGGAAACCTTATTGAGTGGGACCCAAGGTGAGAAGGCTCACTTAGTTTATAAGGAAGAGGATGGTAGCCATTTGGGGGTTAGCTTATGAATTGTATTTTGATGTCTGCTCAGACTTTGCTTTCTTTAGTTGTTTAGCTAAGATTGTCGGTGTTGTTTAGCACTAAGGTATTCCTGCTCAGTAATTCCTTCTCTTCCCTTTCAGTAGCTCTTGGGAGAGACCTAATCCATAATTCCTCACATCTGGCATTGGTGCCAAGCTTCAGTCTACAGTTTTGGCATAGTTTCTACAGGAGGTTGAGCTGAGTTGCAGGGTGTTGTAGGGGAGGGTTGAGAAACCCATTTTCTGAGTTGGTTTTGTACAGGAGGGAAGTTTCCTTCCATTGGAGAATTAGTTTGGAGAATTATTGGGCTGATATCAGATCTTTGGCAGTAGGCCAACACATTACCATCACTTACAGCGTTATTCCATTATGGAATTGCGTTATTTCTGCAAGGCAGTTTCAGCAGTGTCTTTTGTGGCTCTTTCGGGGAGTTTTCCGGTGATTGGAGAGTGGATTATTCCATGAGGGGAGACCTTTGATCATATCAGAATTAGATCTACATTATTACAGCCTTACATACTCCTGTGCTTCAATTTTAGTGATTATTCAACCATATTGCTAAAGATCACCATTTGTATTTAGGGTGTATTCCTAGAAACCCTTCCCGGGTTCTCTAGCTTTTGTATAAAGGAGACTAGATCTCATTTTTCTGAGCATATTGTTTAATATAATATCGTATATATTTTTCTCTACCACTTATGTGTACAAACCCCTAATTATACTGCGTAGTCTCTTTTATGCAGTAATTTATGTGTTGTAGTGTTTGGGGTTTTAGTCTCTTTTAGCAATCCTAGGTGTGGGAGGTCCTTTTAACCCACCTAGTTTGATTTTTTTCAGCTCTGTTCTTGGATTTAGGTTTTATATTGACTGATCTATAGGATCCAAGAGTTCATTTCATTATTTTATAGCATATATTGCTGGAAATGCATTTTTAGTGCATGCTTGTTGAGTAGTCCCGATTTTGGGGATATTACAGTGGTATCGGAGCAAGATCTTTGGCTCAGCCTGTGGACTTCAAGCCAAAGTGCTATAAAATAAATAGAAAGTCCAGAATTATGGGAAGGATGAGTTTTCTCTCATCACTTTTCAAATCCAGTAAGAACCTCTCCGAGGAGGTTGAACAAGAAGAAGAGAAAAGGAGCAGTGAAACTTCTAGAGAGTTTCAAGAGGAGGAAGAGCCATGCACTTCCTGTGATCAGAAGAGGAGACCAATGTTATAGAGGGCTCCAAATCATTGGAACATATCCTTTCCTTTTGAGAGGAAGGAAAAATTACCGAAAGATGGAGGACACTTGGATCACATGATTCTAAGTGAATACCTTGTTGGGTACAAATCCCAACCTAGAGCCTTCAAGGAGACTCTAGCTTTCCCTCAGTTCATTAATTTGGAGGAAGAAAGAAGACCTTGTGGCCAAGGAAGGATCAAGGGAAATAGGTTTCTATTTTCTACTTTTGATGGGTCATCTGCAGCAAGGGTTTACGCAAGGAAACTTGATGCATTCTTCCTACTACATCCGGTGGTAGAAAGGGAGGCTGTAGAGATTGCAGCGCTGCACCTAGAGGGTGAAGCAAAGATTTGGTGGTTAAACTATTTGAGCCATGCAAGAGTCGTTAATTTTCCTGAATTTACTCAAAGGTTGATTGAAAAATTTTGTGAAGGAAAATCAGAGGAGAAGAAGCCCTCACCACCAGTGGAGGAGACTTGTACCAGCACTGTCACAACTGTGGGGGAGCAATCCTCAAGATCTTTAGTTGGAGGAGCCAACCTATTGGAGGGAGAATCCCTTACATCCATACAAGATACTTCAAAATTTCATCAAGGTATGCCTAAATTTTCATCTCCTATTGTTTCAGCAAATCATATGGAGGATTGTATACCATTGCATACTGCTCATTTGGAACAACATGATTGCACTGCACTGTGCAACCTTGATTTGATCAAGGAAGGGATGAAACATCACCCTAATGGACCACTGATGGGCTGCACACCACATGTGAGTTTGGGGTGTGAATTCTTGGAGGATGGGATGAACTTTGTCCCAAACACGTTTATGCAAAACCATATGTTCATCCTTGAGTTGAGACATGAGACAACCAAAACACCATGGAGGAGAATTACAGCACTGTCAAGAGGTAGCAGTGAGGAGGCTTTACCTTCAGCCCACTTGGATCCTTATGGATTCAAGGTGATCATTGGTGTCAGATATTTTCTAGGAGATCTCCAAGGAGTTGCATTTCAGCATCCCATGGAATGCAAGAAGAAAAATATGATTTGGAAGAAGGGTAGTCTTCTTTAGAAGGGTACCAAGGTTGATCATGATGGGAGGCACTGACATTGGGAGGAATGGGAGTGGATGGAGAGCAAGAAGCTGGTAAGATACTTGCAAATATATGACACCGGGCAACAGGAGGCTTAGTTGTGTTGGCTACTCTTGAAGGAGTTTGGCCATCATGGGACATATCATTTTTCCAAGGGTATGTGGATGGAAGGGATTTGGTAGGCTACTTGCATCATGGGGCAGCAAGGAGTGTGGATGCATTATGATGATATGATCATTACGTTTTCACCACATGGGTTGTATGATGGAGGTATGAGGAGGCAGCAAAGACTTTTGTTGCTTTGGAGGATTGGGAGAGAGCAAGGGAAAATTTGCTCTCACACTTGGCATGATGATGCAGGAGTAGGAGATGGCACTATCATGGTGCAAGGAGGCTACTCCTTAGCCTTAGATGATCTGGAAGTACTTCCACCTTGGAAGGAACTTCTTGTATGTAGCAGCATTATGGGAGGAGTCTTTGACATGGAGCAAGTCAAAGAATGGATTTATGAGTTGGCAGGAGCCTATTTGCATAGGCTAACAACGTTGTCACTTTGTAGTAGGGGCTTAGTGATGGAGTGTCCCCAGGATCACTTCACATTTGATGAACTTGGTGGAAAAGGAGGAGGTGAGAATGATAGAGTAGTGGATGGATTCATCTGTTACTATGGCATGTTCTTCTTAACTTGGATTTCCAAGCATAAGAAGGAGGATCTTCATGCAACATATGGCTCATTCTTCTTCATAGGAGTATGTTATACCACTATGGAGGACTCATTTATGGATCCTATCATCATCTTACTTTCATTACATGGTAAGAATTCTGTTTTTTCATTTATTGATTGTCCAACACAATATTTTCATGCTCTTACCATTTCTTTGCAGTGAATTGTTCCACAAAGGGGCAAGCTTTCCTTTGGGCTCCATGGACCATTTTTGGCCAGCTATTATGATGGAGACAGCCATCTATTGTATGACTTGGAGCAAGTGTTTGGTTACTCCTTGTATACTCAGTTGATATATTCAGCCATTTAATATTTGCTAGTAGATGTGAGGACTTACACAACTAGCCATTTGTCGAGAAACAACTTATCATGCTATGTTCTGAAGCTGCAGTGGGGAAGACTGTGCTGTGACCACTTGGGAGACTGTTGGTACATTCTAGCACCACATGAAACCTTCATTCTTTCTTTCATTTTGATGCTAATCATGAGCCCATTTGCTGATGTTGTTCTTGCCTTTATGGGGAGCATGATTGGGGGAGAAGCACATTGGGTGGATGTGTTCTTTGAGGAGGAGGATCCCCACACTTACTGCATTACATGTTCTAAGGGGAGCATGGGAAGAGATATGGCCACTACAGAAAAATCGTTGTTTTTTTATGAGGAGGGCCATGAGATGGATGGGATGCCATATGGTGGTGATTTCTTATCCACCATGTATGAGATAGTTTGGGCCAGCTTGGTTCACAACGTTGGGAAAGGGATCTTTGGAGATCTAGTTCCCTTATTGCCATTTGAGGGCAACATTATTGCAGCCCAAGATCAAAAAACTCTCTGCACTTATATTAAGTGGAGAGGAGGACAGCGTGGGGTAGGCCACTTTTCCTACCATGTTCAGAATTTCAGCCCACCTACTTTGCAGGAGCATAAGGTGGAGGAGGATTTTCAAGAGTTGCCATATTGGAAGGCAACTCATTTTGTATGGATGATAGCTTGGGGATGATAGATCCTGATATATATCAGACCACATGCCTCAAGGATGCCTTTAGACCACCCATTGTTTCCTCCATTGATATCTTACTGTCACATAATGATAGCTATTTGGGGTGTTCACCAAAAGCTAGCTTGTTTACTTGGGAGGGGCAACTTGGAGATATATTGATGATGCAGCACCTTGATCCTTGGAGGATTTTATCTTATGAGGTTGCTAGAGGGGGAGAAGAGGATTCTCTTTAGTTCTATCCTTACAGTTGCTTGAGGACAAGCAACATTTGGGAGGGGAGGACTATAATATTCCAAAATTTGCATGCAG
The DNA here is from genome assembly GCA_034641835.2 of Pinus albicaulis. Taxonomy (NCBI): domain Eukaryota; kingdom Viridiplantae; phylum Streptophyta; class Pinopsida; order Pinales; family Pinaceae; genus Pinus; species Pinus albicaulis. Next base: position 157,624,429 of record CM076577.1, on the reverse strand, counting down.
CAAATTGGAATATTAAATTTTTCTAATGTCACTGAGGAGATGAATAAAAGGGTAAGGAGGCCCATGAATTTCAGAAATAAGGATAAAATCCCTCATAGTGTGTAAAGGGATCATAATTATAGCTGGATTTTACACTCTCATGTGTGAACAGGGACATTTTGCATGTGGACAAGGCCAAGTTTGACCAAATCAAATAGCGCAGTTTAGAGGAGTGGCTCTAATGAAGGCACAACGCAGTTTTGGAGGAGATAGTTTGTGTGATGGTGGAAAACCTATTGAGTGGGACCTAAGGTGAGAAGTATCACTTAGTTTATAAGGAAGAGGATGGCAGCCATTTGGGGGTTAGCTTATGAATTGTATTTTGATGTCTGCTCAGACTTTGCTTTGTTTAGCTGTTTAGCTAAGCTTGCCGGTGTTGTTTCGCACTAAGGTATTCCTGCTTAGGAATTCCTTCTCTTCCCTTTGAGTAGCTCTTGGGAGAGACCTGATCCATCATTCCTCACATCCAGAATTGGTGCCAAGCTTTAGTCTACATCTTCAGCACAGTTTCTGTAGGAGGTTGAGCTGAGTTGCAGGGTGTTGCAGGGGAGGGTTGAGAAACCCATTTTCTAAGTTGGTTTTGCACAGGAGGGAAGTTTCCTTCCATTGGAGAATCATTTTGGAGCATTCTTGGGCTAATATCAGATATTTGGCAGCATTCCAACAAATTACCATCACTTACAGTGTTATTCCATTATGGAATTGCGTTATTTCTACAAGGCAGTTTCAGCAGTGTCTTTTGTGGCTCTTTCGGGGAGTTTTCCGGTTATTGGAGAGTGGATTCTTCCATGAGGGGAGACCTTTGATTAGATGTGCATTAGATATACATTATTACAGCCTTAAATACTCATGTGCTTCAGTTTACAGTGATTATTCAGCCATATTGCTGAAGATCACCATTTGTATTCAAGGTGTATTCCTAGAAACCCTTCCCGGGTTCTCTAGCTTTTGTATAAACGAGACTAGATCTCATTTTTCTGAGCATATTGTTTAATATAATATCATAGATATTTTTCTCTTCCAGTTATGTGTACAAACCCTTAATTAGACTGCGCAGTCTCTTTTATGCAAGAATTTCTGTGTTGCAGTGTTTGGGGTTTTAACCTCTTTTAGCAATCCTAGGCATGGGAGGTTTGTTTAACCCACCTAGTTTGATTTGTTTCAGCTCTATTCTTGGGTTTAGGTTGTATATTAACTGATATATAGGATACAAGAGTTCATTTCATTATTTTATAGCATATATTGCTGGAAATGCGTTTTTAGTGCATGCTTGCTGAGCAGACCCGATTTTGGGGATATTACAGTTATCACCAAATTGATTCTGATAGGCTACTCATCAATCAACTTAATGTAACTCTTTCAAACCAATTTTGGATGAATATTATCCTCTTCAGTTTGAGAGGGCTCTCTCAAGGTAGTTTATGATTTTCAATAGAAATTCTAGTAGATGGCTAACTCTATAACTGTAACTTGATTGTGATTGATTGCAGGTTGAAAATGCAAAAAAATTGGTACCATTGCGCTATGGGGTTAGCATCAATAAACTGAATGAGAATATTTCTTCTTATGGAAACTGAGGCAAATGAAGGTTTCAAAGAAAAGGTAGTACACACATACAACACAGGAAGAAAACAATAGTTTAACCTCTAAAGGAAGTCAGAGCATGTCACCATGATTTGTGAGTAATTAGGCATCAAAATGACTGTAGATATTAGACATGAAATATATAGAACATAAACACATTGAACACCTCCTTCGAATCTCAGGTAAAGAATCAAATATCACTATCTATTACTAAAACTAAAAACTATTACAGAGTATCAGTTTAATACAACATTCTCCAACCCTTTGATATTCAATTTTTTGTGTATAAATAGACTCCTTTTACATTGCATAGGATGTTGGATCATCAAACCTCAACTCTGATAGCTAAACATAACTGACAACTCTATTTCTAAAACATAAAAAGACACCTATTCACTTTAAGAGTTTATCTCCTAATAGGACTCTACTTACATTTATTTCCTCCACTTATCCAATAGTGGGATCATTACATAGATAAGGATTAGGTTCTCGAATGGCATTATCCATCATAAAAAAGAATAAATTCCCTTACTGAAACTACAAAATAGTCATCCTATTTTTAAGGAAATGATGACATGGAATTTGCTTATTGTTGAGCTAAATTGACTCTTTTTTCCTATGCTACGATGTTTCTAATGTGTTGATGAAGTGGTATAGTTTAGGATGTGGACCTCAATTCACTAATATGCTGACAGATGATCTAAGAGCTATGCTGACAGATCTCCTCTGTAAATAGAGTACTGAATTCTTTTACTACCCAACATCGACCATTCTGTTTTTTTACTACCAAATATCCTCTTGTTGTGTTAAAACCTTTTTAATAAGAAAAATAGCATGAAAAACTGATATACCGGACCTGAAATATTTCAAATTTCAATTATGAAGCACATCGCATCCGCACACTTCACAACCTTTACAATTTATTTTATAAATAATATGATCGGTGATGCGATGCGATGGGGAGGTGACGTGGAGGGTAAATGACGTGGAGGGTAAGTGGGGCCAGAAAGCAGCGCATATCGCAACTTTCAACTTTTAGTTATAAGATGTGGGGGTTAAATTTTAAAATTTGTGAAGTGCAGGGAAGTGGGACCCACTGGATATGTGGCAGAGCTTAATGAATTGGTGAAGGTTTAAGTAGTAGGTGTTACAAATTTTATATAGTATATCAATGTATCGCGATGGCTGTGCAATGGGCGTGGAGCTGCATGAGTTGGGGCCGACTTACCGTATCACAAACTAAATAAAATAGACTGCGGGCACTCACAAAGTAAAAAAAATGCGTTGTGATATCGCAAATCGGCGATCACATTATTTACAGTTTAGTTCCAATGCCAAATATGTAAAGTCTACGAATTGCGATGAGGGCCCCACTTTGATCGCAATTGGGGAATGGAAAGTGATGAAACGGTAAAGGTGGAAGGGTAAAGCAGAAAGGTGGAAAAAGGGTAAGTTAACATATATTTCAATGAAAAATTAAATGGAAGGGAAGCGTGGCAGGCAATGGGTCCCACTTCATATCGCATCGGCGATTTATAAGTTTAGCATTTGATTGTTGTAATAAAAATTTGCGATGGCGATATGCGATCAAATTACAAGGGGTCCTACCAATGGTTTAAGCTACTCTTTTGTTATATATATAATATGTATTATATATAACAGTAAGTTATATATAACATGACTGTTCGATGGTTGGCAGAGCTTATAACATAAAGTCTGAAACTTTATAATAAATGGGTTTATAAAGTAATAAGCCCTGAAAAGTTATATACATGAGTTTTGGGGGTTTTAATGGGATTTTGAATTTATGGGATTATTCTAAAAAATTTCAGGAAGATGACTTATGAGACAGCATGAACCCTATCAATGGAATTGTTTAAACTAATGAGTGATAACATGTGGAAAGGAAGGACACTACAAAAAGGACTGCAAATCTAAAGCTCTTGAGAGAGGAAATGGATCTTATGATGCTCCTTCTGTGGAGGAAAAAACCACCTCAGATGAATGTGGGGATGTGTATTTTTCTTCTTCTTCAAATACACATGTAGGTCATGAGGCATGGTTGATTGACTCAAGTGAATCCTTTCACTTCACTCCCAATAGGGATTGGTTCTGTGAGTATGAGAAGTATGATGATGGTGATGTCTTCTTAGGGGATGATAGGAAGGCTAGAATCGTTAGACGTTGAAAAGTCAAGATGAAGTCGCAAGGTGGAAGGATTAGAACACTTACTGGTGTTCTAAATATTCCTGCATTGGCCAGAAATCTGATTTCTCTAAGCAAGATGGATGATGCAGGTGTAAAAACAGTGTTCGATAAAGATACCTGCAAGGTGGTTCAGGGAGCACTAGTATTAATGTGGTGAGTTCGGATTGGAACTCTGTACAAGCTTCAGGGTAGCACTGTTATTGATGGTTGCACCAATTTTGTGGTTCCTGAAAGTGGAGCGGAAAGCCTAGCAGTCTTTGGAGAAAATACCATGATATGGCATCAAAGGCTAGGACATATTGGAGAGAAGGGCCTTCAGATACTGCATGGAAATGGTATGGTAGAAGGTATGTATAATTTCTCTTTGGAATTTGATTTATGTGAACATTGTGTATATGGGAAGCAGAATCGATTGAGTTTTCCTTCTGGTGGTAAGAGGGCGAACAAGATATCAGAGCATCTGCATAGTGATGTGTTTGGACCTGTGTCGGTTCCATCACTGGGTAATTCTGTGTACTATGTTTCATTCATAGATGACTTCTCAAGGAATACATGGATATATTTCTTGAGGAAGAAGTCTGAAGTCTCTGAAATATTTAAAGAATTTAAGGCTCTGGTGGAAAACCAAATAGAGAAGAAAATAAAGGTTCTAAGGACAGATAATGGTGGAGTGTTTTGCAAGAAGGAATTTGAAGAATTCTGTAAGAAGTGTGGTATAACATGACAGAAGACTACTCCATACACACCTCAACAAAACAGAGTTGCAGAAACAATGAATATAATACTGATGGAAAAGGAAAGAAGCATGCTCAGTGGTACTGGGTTAGGATAGGAGTTCTGGGCAGAGGCAATAGAGACTGCATGTTACCTGGTTAACAGATCACCTTCATCAACATTGGGGGATAAGAATCCACATGAGGTATGGAATGGTAAGAAACCCTCTCTTTCACATCTGAGGGTATTTGGATGTGATGCATATGTACATGTTCCAAAGGAGAAAAGGACCAAGTTGGATAATAAATGTGAAAGGTGCATCTTTATTGGGTATAAGGATGTTTTAAAAGGTTACAAGCTTTGGAACCCATAAACAAGGAAAGCACTGTATAGTTGAGATGTGGTGTTTATAGAGGTGAAAGATGTTGTTAAACATGAAGTCCTACCGAAGGAAAATGAGAAGATAGAGTTTGAGCTAAAGGAGGATGAATCAGACACTACAACAGAACAGTATTCATAAGAGGAAGAGCCACAAACTCCAATTGTGAGAAGATCATATCGGGAAAGAAGACAACCAGAAAGGTATAGTCCATCTGCATTATGTTCAAATTTTTCTTTAACTATCACTAATGATGATCCTAGAACTGTCTGGGAGGTAGTGGATTCAGAGGATGGAAAACTCTGGAAGGAGGCCATGGTTGATGAAATGGCATCCTTGCACAAAAATGAGGCATGGGATCCGGTGGAGTTTTCAGCTGGAAGGAAGACTGTCGGCAGAAAATGGGTTTTTAAGAAGAATATGAATGTAGAAGGCAAGGTGGAGAAATACAAATCGTGGTTGGTAGAAAAAGGTTATTCCCAGATGTCGTGAATTGATTTTGGTGATATTTTTTCTCCTGTTGCCAAGGTTACTTCTAGTAGATTACTTTTATCTGTTGTTGTTGCATTTGATTTTGAGGTAGAAAAGATGGATGTGAAGACACGCGGGGATCTAGAAGAGGAGATATAGATGAAGCAACCTGAAGGATTCATGGTGAAGGGTAAGAAAGAACTGGTATGAAAGTTAAAAAATTCTATGTATGGGTTAGAATAGTGACGAAGGATGTGGTATCATAAATTTGATACCTATATATGGGGACATGGCTTCACCAAAATTAAAGAGGGTCACTATGTTTATTTCAAATTAATTGGTGACCATGTTATATTTTTTGTCTTGTATGTGGATGATATGTTGCTGATTGGAAATGACAAAGAAATTATCCAAGATTTGAAAACCCAATTGTTCTCCAAATTCGACATGAAGGATCTTTGTGCTCCAAACTATATTTTGGGCATGGAAATTAAGAGAGATTATGCAAAGAGGAAGATCTAGTTAAACCAGAGGAAGTATGTCGAGACAATATTGCAGAGTTTCAATATGCATGATAGTAAACCAGTGAAGGTTCCTATTCCTGTAGGTGTAAAGCTATCTGTTGAACAATGTCTCAAGACACAAGAAGAAGAGGAGGATATGTCCTGTGTTCCATATGCAAGTGCAGTGGGTAGCCTGATGTATGAAATGGTCTGTACTAGACCAAAAATTGCACATGCGGTGGGAATATTGAGCAGGTTTATGTCAAGACCAGGGAAGGAGCATTAGAAAATAATGAATCAGGTTTTTAAATATTTCCGTGGCACTAGTGATTATGTTTTGTGCTACCAGGGAAGACTAGGATTGGACAAAGTTTTGGAGATCCACGATTTTTTTGATGCAAACTGGGTTGGAGATCCGGACCAAAGAAGATCTACAAGTGGGTATGTGTTTTGCCTATTTGGAGGTGCAGTTAGTTGGATGAGTAAAAGACAGTTTATAGTGGCTCTTTCAACTACAGAGGCATAATACATGACAACAACTCATGTAAGCAAGGAAGCATTTTGGTTGAAGAGATTGTGTTCAAGTATGGGTTTGGTGCAGTGAGCTATAAGGATAGACTGTGATAGCCAAAGTGAAATTTTATTGGCTAAGAACCCTACTTATCATTCAAAGACAAAGCACATTGATGTTCAATATCACTTTGTGAGAGATATGGTTGAGGATAAAAGGGTGTTTCTGGTAAAGGTGAACACTTTGAAGAATGTTGCAGATGCATTGACAAAGTTTGTGAGCACTCAGAAGTTCTCTTGGTGTAGAGAAACAATGGGTGTTGCAGAGCTGGATTAATGACTAAGCTCTCTTGTGGCCCCCTGCAGAAATAAAAGAAAAAGTGGGAGAATGTTGGGTATGTGTTATATTCTTTCCACGATTAGTCGCACGCAGGGGGTGGGTAGCCCCCTATGCAGGGTTTGGGGTAGCGAGTCGAGAAAAAAAATTTGGACCCTATTTTTCGGTGGGCGGGCCCGCCCATGGTTTTCTGCATGGGTTTGCACATGCTTTTGGGGCATGATGGTTTTCGGCCACTGGTATTTTGTGGATCTGGTCAAGGGAACTACGGTTATGTTCTAATCCAAGGTTAATGGATTGGGGTTTATGAATGCTTCGACATGTATTGTTGAAGTCCAACAAGAAATTGTAGCACACACACTAGTGTGGGACCACAGGTCATAGCGATACATTAGTGTAAAGGCCAATTTATTTAATTAAATTGGTACAGTGTCTAATTTAATTTTCCCTTAATTAAATTGGACAATAAAATGTAACCTTATCTCATAATCACTTGTAATAGTTAACTGAGTGTGATAAAATAAGTTAGCTCATGTATTTGGAGTTTAGGGTGGTTGGTGAGGCATGAAAAGTGATTATATTAGTTATGGAGTTCGAATTGTAGTTGGTGCATTAGTTTCATGCATGAGTAATCATTTAACTCAGTTAAGTGAGTTAAAGTCAGTTGAACTAGTTGTAACTGTTTGTTGCACTAGTGAGAGATCAAGTGAATTAAATCATATTTAATTCACAATCATTGATCTGCCATGCAACTGATGATTTACTATTAATAGCTGCATGCATGCCAGTTCTATTGGAGATCCAGTTGAGACAAAGGTTAAAAGGATGTTAACTATCAATTGTATGATTAGTATGTTGCCCGCATGCAACCATACATCCATTGAATTTCCCATGATCCTTGCGCAGTTTCGGAAGGCTGAAATTCCTAAATAATATGGATTGCATTTCACATGAATTTCACAAGCAAGGCAGGTTGATTAGAGGCTGAGAATTGGCTAAGTGTTGGTTGATATTTTCTCTATCAGTGTGAGATAGTTGTGATAGTGTAGGAGATTCTAGTGAGAAGAGTGCATTGTAATTGTTTCATGATTCCATGGTGAATATACAGTAGAAGATAGAGGGGTTTTGAGTAGTAAGGTTTCCCCGAGAAATTATCTGTGTTGTGGTTTGATTTTATTCTTTCCGCACTTGTTGTGATTGGTGATTGTGTTTATTTTCCACAATTGATTTGTAGAAGGATTCAATATCTAGATTTAGTACATTGCTTGATCAGATTGAATCCATTAATATACATATGTTTGTATAATTTCTACACACACACACACACACACACACATATATATCTGTGTGTGTGTGTGTGTGTGTGTGTTGTAACATTAAAAGGAATATAATGAAAAGTCAAACTGGTAGTCCCGATTTGGGATCCAGGGGAAATATCTGTGTATATCTATTTTATATTTTATTCTCTCGCTATTGTTTATTTTATATTTTTAAGATTTGTTTGCAGATAATTTCTGTACAGGGTTAGAACCTACAATAATCATTAACAACATATAACTTAATCGTGAATTTAAGTAACATAAAACAACAATAACAATGCATATAACAACAAGTCACTACCACGCATGACTATCTGACACATGTGTATATGACTACATTGATCAACTAGCATTTATCATACATGTAACCATAATAATAGAATGACAGACATATAAGTAACCCTAATTCTTATAAAAATCCATTTAATAACATACATGTATTTCAAACATACAATACATTAATGACGATCTGCTCTTACCCCAAAGTCTAGTGTTGCAACCTGGATCTAATAGTTTGCATCTCCTGCTCTCTCTTAACCAACATATCAACGTCATATCTTATCAAAAACATCATGATGACATAACTACATACAATGACCTCTCAATGCACATCTAACCTATTATGCATGCATAAGAATAACCATAACAATGCATGCACAACACCTATAGACACTGAGATGCATAAAAAATGCATAACCGAGATACACTCATGACAACCGAATCCAATCAACAACACCATCAACTCTCACATGGTGACACCACTATAAATATGAACAATTCCATGCATATGCAACAAGCACATAGACAACAAGCATAAGGAACACATATGCAACTGGCATGTATCCATGACAAACACATTTCTCCCATCAAGTCCAAGTGTTGAACCATGCTCTGATACCACTCTGTAACACCCTCCTCCCACATCTACCCAAGTAACGAGCCAACTGGGGTAAACATGTGAAGAAGAGTTACTATGATATGATTCAAGCTCCTATATGACCTTAAGGAAGTGGAATCAACACAATAAAACCTTACTCACCTTCTTTAGGAGCTACAAGACCCACACAAGCTAAACCACTCCTCTAGGTACCCAAGCCCTAAGCCAAATTTCCTTTTTACTGGAGAAAACCCTAGTCTCTCCCATGACATGGGAATGCATGCAATTAGGATCCTCCATTCATTCCCACAATTCCTGCAAGGGAGATACTGCAATATTTTTCAGCTAGTTCTGTGCCAGAGGCTGTGATATTTAAGCCACTTTTTCAGGGCTAGTCTCCAACCACTGCCCATAACTTGATGATACTTTTTGAGACAATTAACGAATCCAGGACAAAGCCTCTAACAAAAAACTCGATCAAGGACTTGACCTAACTAAGCCCAGCCACGATAGTCATTTTTTCAAACATGTCGCAAATATACATTCTACAAGTCATAATAACATATTTGAGCATAGGGGTCTCATACTTATTTGAGAATCATCAAGAAGGATTGATGCCTTATAACATTAGTTTCATTACCATCTATTAGGTGATTCATTCATTATTGTTTCACATACTAATTAAAACATGATGAGAGCCATACATCAATTTTTTCATAAACCATGCTCATATCCAACATATAACCAACAAAAGAAAAAAAATAATACAACCATCATGATCACATAGTAAAAAGTATATTTACCCATAAATTACAAGATAAAAGGAGATATTATGGACATATAAAAAATGCAACCAGGCCTGGGACTTCCACATACCACCCGAGCATAGATTTGGCTAAACCAATTATTTCTTTAATCCAATCACCCTCATGCCATATTCCAAGCATGAATGTGGGATCTCACAAAACACATCAATCAAAATCAAACCAGGGCTTCCAGAGGCCAAACTACCTCAACCCTAAACCAGTGATTCCACCTCACGGTCGAACATCACTAACCATCATCAAATTGGTCTCTACTCAAGTTGTCTAGGGATCCAGAGTGTTTGTTCCAACTAGGGCTTCCAAGAGTAGTAACTCAACCCATAGTTGTTGTTGGGCTTCCATAGAGTTTGTCCAACCAGGGGTTCCAAGACTAGTAACTCAACCCCCCAAGGGCTTCTAGAGAGTTTTTCTAACCAAGGCTTCAAGGGCTAGTAACTCAACCCAATATGTTACAGGACTTCCAGGACGTTTATCTAACGAAGGCTTACAGGAACTAATAACTCAACCCAGAGCCAAAGGCACAAGAAAACCAACTAGAAATTAAAAGTAAAACCCACAACACCATTGTTATCTAGGAAATGGCAAGGCTAGGCAAAACCACTATCAATCTAGTAAATCCTACATGTGAGTGACAAATCATAAACCAATAACCACATGACTATGTCATGCATGCCAAAAATAGTGAGGAAATCATACATGCAACTCGATACCTGCAAGCAAAAGTCATTGTAGTTGCTGATTCCAATGTCCTCTTACGCTTTCCTACTCTTCCTTTTCCTTCTTTCTCCAAAATTCCAAGTGCACCACACTCCTCCAAGAGTGCTCCAAGAAAAACCAAGTTTCCAAGAGTATGAGAGAGGGAGAATAGAATGAGAGCTCCAAAACTAAACTAACAAAAGTCCATGCAAAATATTGCCATATGATCCTTAGAAGCCTTTTTATCAATGAGGCCTCTAATTTCTTCAATTTACGATTATTTTCCTTCATTTTCCTCCTCACATGCAACCTGTGACCTTTCACCTCTCTTTTCTCTTATCTTCCTTTATTTTCATAAATAAAATGCCAATAAATGCCATTTTTCCTTTCCAAATCCTTAGTCATTACCTTTGCTAATTTCCATAGCCATAATAAACCATATTAACACCCACACTAGGATGTTTTTTCCCAACATTCAACTTGGAATACGTGTCCCGTGACCTTAGTCTTATATTTTTTTACATGGATTTTTGAATAGGTTATTACAGTCTAAACACATTTTTAATTAGAAAAGTAAAAAATATGTTGATTTTAATCACTGGTTAGAACTATTGACATTCACTAGAGCACTTGTTAAGAAAAGATACAATGCCTTATTGACAACATTAGGTGATTATTCTTACACATGGATGTTTTTCGAATCCACTGACATTTACCTGTAGCATCACAATACTATTAGTTGGCTTCTAATCTAGGTTTTGAATTTTAAATCTAAAATTTATTTTTCCATCAGTTGTTGTCTTCGAGGGTTAATAATTGGTGTCATGCTCCAATATTTCTTGTAGTGTAAATATTAAGCATTATTGAAAATCCATCTTTAAAGAACCTTGACATTGGTGACTAAAATATTGTGAAACTCATATAAATTTGAAATAAGCGGGGATCTTGTTCAATTTATCTTGGTGATAATGTATGATTTCCAGAGTTTATGAATCACTAATATGAGTTATGCTGTTCTTACACTAGAAGTGCAGTTCTTGCACCCATTTAGGATTTGAAATATAGAGACACTTCTAGGAGAAAAACATGACATGATTTGTGTTAATAATGATGTTTTCATGCTCCCACATGATTCAAAACAAACACATATCATATAAATGGATTTCTAGAAGCTAATTGATGCTTCAACCCAAATTCACAGTAGTTTTCCAACATCTAACTTCCTCCTAAAATTGTGTGAAGATGAGGTTGAATTTGAAAATTATGGGACATGGGTTTTGTTCCAAGTATAGAATATTTATTAATGCATGGGGAATTTCCAAAATTCACCATGGTATGGAAGACATCAACGGTTATTTGGGGATAGTTTGTTAAAAATGCACAATTTTCCAGAATTTTTGAATCATGCTTAGATTTGAAAAAATGGGTCATTACAACATAAATTCATACTATAAAATGTATAAAAGGATTAGTCATGGCCCTGCGCTGGGGAGATGATTAGTATTATAATCTTGTATTTTTGGTTTGAACCTAGAGGAGATGGCCTTGGATGTAAAATATTGAGCTTCTTTTAATGCTGATACTCATGTCGGGTTCCTTTTCTATCTTCTGGTGTATTCAATGAACACTTGTATCCTATGATTTAAGTTTTTCCTAAAGGGTGTGAGCTGGTTGGATTGAGCCCGGCCAACCCAAATTCTTACTACTCTTATACATTATCCTACTATAATAGTTTTTTCATCTGTCGACTGTGTGCATGTGATTTCTCATTAAGGATTGTGAATTTTCAAGATTTATTTTCAAACTTAATAATCCAGTGTGTATGGTTTATGCTTTGTCTTCTCTAATATATGAAAAACTTATTAATATATGTCTAAATTGTATTTGTTTCATGCTAAATATCTAGAAATCATGTGGCGAATCCTGACAAGAAATTTGATGTGTACTTCTGGTATGAGCAGTGACCATAAGTTATAACAGTCACCTCTTATTTTTCTTTGAGGAAAGTCATTTATTTTATACTCTATTTCAAGTTGTGGTTTATGGTTTTAGGCATTGTTGTTAGAAAATTGATACTGACGTAAATTGAAATATGAGATAGACTCACAGCTCCAAATCTCTTCATACTTATATAATATAGCGTATTTCTAGACATTTGAAACTTCTGTAACTTGGATCCTGAGTTAGATTGCAAGACCTTTGGATGTTTTTAGATGCATTTTCAACTTGTTAGATATTGGAAGGAATTATAACCTAATAAAGGCTTGAGAATTTGTCGATATAAGTTTTAATACACTGAGTGACCCACAACTCTTTGAATCTGCTCTTAATACAAAATTTGTGATGTTATCATTTGACCTCTTTTGATAAGAAACATAGTTAATGAATTTAATCATTATAGTTGCATAGTTCGTACATCATTGTTGCTTGACCCACGAAGTTTGAAATCTCAAACTTTCCAATTAGATATTTATACTTGTGACTTGCTCTTATAACTATTGATCAAAATTGCTTGGCAAGAAGGAGTATTGTATTATAAAATTCCTATCTTTGAGGCCATACATATGGATTCTTTTAAATTATCTATAGGTCGATTCACTATTATGCTCTTGTAATTTGTTTAGGTACTTATGCACCTTATCCTTGTAATATCTTCATTTAGTTGCAGATGTTGACTTGTATTCTTTTCATGCCTATAGCTTTTAAGAGTGATTATTTATTGAGTATTGGTTCATGCTCTTAGAATACAAAGTGATTTATGTTTGGTTTCCTTCTTGCGCTACTTTTGATGAAATAATGTTTCCAGATATGTCATTTATTTTGAGGAGGTGCAACATTTGTTTAGGGTATGTATGGTTGTGATTAGAGAAAGGATATTTTTACTCATGTATGCAATACTTACAATTGATGCATTTTATTGGCACCTTAGACAAATATGAATTTATTTCCTTGTTTTATTGATTAAAGACAAGTTGAGTGAAGATAGAATAAGAGTGCAAGATTTATATTAGGTTTTTACCATTCATTGTGTGCTTTGCATGGCTTGAGGTGTAATTAGAATTTTCTTTTGCTTTGCTCAATACAACAATTTTTTTGTCTTGCTAAGTTAAATAAGGGGCTAGTGATAAGGTTTCAAGTTAATTATTATTTAGTGTTTTGGGTTTTTCTTGCCAACAAATAGGGTTTTCTCCTTAAATAGGGTTTTTCTTTTCAAGTATTGATAGTTAGGGTTTTCTTCCAATTGTAAATACACTATAGGATTAATGTTTGCAGCAATTATGGTTTTTTTTCTAATGAATTCCTTTGATTGCAGGATTGATTAATGTTTGCAAGAATTCGAAGGTGTGAGAAGATAACTTCTAGAAAAAATAGGGTTTTGTTTTGTTGGTCCCTGAAGTCTTTCTCTGACATTTCCAGTGGTGCACCTTGAAGCCCGTGGACCCCAGATTGACATTAAATGTTGGTCCATTGATCTACCACATAATACATCCAATAGTATTCAACTGAACATATTAAATATATTGTATGTAACTATTTTTCCCTCCAACCACTTTTCATAACTTCCATAAACATTAGGGAGGGACCTATAGCTTTGATGCTATTTTTCTTGTTTATAAAATATTTTCCAAGACTTTACAAAGTTTAATAATTTATTGAAATTTTTAGAATTTACAATTTGTAAAGTTTCAAGGTCTTATTTTTTAAAGTTTAATTATTTAAAGGGTGCTAGCTCAATGGAAGAGTACATGCTTTAAAAGCAGGAGGTTGGTAGTTTGACACCATTGTGCCCTAATATTCATATGAAATGGCAACAATAATTTTTCGGTGGCAAAGGAAGCACCAATGGAATCCAAACTAGAAGCACAATAGAATCAATCTTGGAAGAAAAACTTAATATTACCTAAGAAGAAAATAAATAATCAATTTAGGTAGCAAACAAAGAAGTAATAATGGGAGAAATACTTGTAACCATACTTGGCATTACATGAGAAGAAATTCAGGTAGAAAACAAAGAATTAATAATGGAAGAAATATTAGAAGCCAAACTTGGCATTCCCTAAGAAGCAAACAAAGAATCCATTTAGGTAGAAAATCAAGAAGTAATAATGGAAGAAATATTAGAAGCAACAAAAGACACTATAATGGAAGCCATATTAGAACTAAAGAATATGCCATAATGGAAGCAAAGCTATATGCAACAAGAAATTCCATATTGGAAGCAAAACTCAAAGAAAAAATGACGTTATAATGGAAGCATAACTTGCCATAAAGTAGGAATCCAAAAAAGAAGAAATTTTTGATGCCATACCAGAAGAAAAACAAGAAGCAGAATTGGGAGAAAAACTAGAAGTATAAATGGATGAAACAATGGAAGAAGTAGTTCTCAGCACTAAACCCAAAATTATTTCTAGCTATATTTGCAACGTTATTCTCAGTGCTAAACCTGATGATATTCCATTATCGGCACTTTTTATGGCTCTTTTTTCAACACTATTACAGGCACTAAACCCGACAGTATCACTGGCGCTATTCCTAGAGCTATTTCCCCTGCTGAAGTGAAGATGTCATTTTGCTGGATTTCACGTTGCCAATTGAAGTGAATTCGTAGTCTAAAAAACACTGAATTTTGGCACTATTTACGATGCTAATGGCATTTTTTGTTGTAGTGTTCGTGCAAGCTTTTATTTGATGATGATGTTGAATAGTTTTTATAATTTATAGTAATTTACTTGAATCACAACACAAGTACCTGTCAACAGAAATTTTAATTTCAATGTTTGTACTTGTTCCATAGATAAGATCATTTATTATCCATAACAATCCATGCTCATGTTGGCTTCTCCTATTTTGTATTATGTTACAAAAAAATAGTCAACGATGTCACGAAATTACTTGGACTCATGTAAAATTAACTAGAGTAGAGGATTTATTCTATTCTATAATATCACACGCAAGTAATAGGGTCAATTCTAATCAGGGTATCAATATCATCTTCCTCTACTTCATTTTCAGCCGATGATTTTTTCTCTCGATTCATTTGTTGCAAAGACTTTACTAAAGGCTCCCAAATACGTTCATCACTAATAAATGAAACAAATAAATTCAGTGGACTCAATTGTCGGATCATTGTATATAAGTTCTTGTGCAATTTAAAAAAATATTGCACTCATGTCCATATTCATCTAAGATAAATATACCTAATGTTCGATGCTAGAGTGCGTTTCAAGTTTGCTTTTGTTCTAACATATTTAACTATCAACATTTTCCCTTTTAAGTATCCTTTTCTTATTCGAATCCAAATACAACTAAATACTTCAATGAGGATAATTCTCACTATTTCATAAAACAAATTAGTTATATGATAAAAATCATGATCTTGATGCATAACTTCCCATCGAGCAATATCTTAGTATGTAAAGTTTTTTGTAACACCATGTGATCATTTTTTCCTGAGAAACAATGTAAGAAATCTCATCTTTTCTGAATACCTACCTTTGAATATGCCCAAAGGCCTATAGCCTTCATCAGGAACAAATATGCTTTTCAACACAAAATATCTTAATTTCCACAACCATTCTACTAGATTAATTTATGTCACGAGGAAGTACAATTTGGATTCAAGGTGTGTCAGTGGGTCATGGATTAGTCCACTAGCCAATGCCAATTATGGTTTTATAAAACATTGCCCAAGTTCCCATATTTACACAAATGGTAATATTAGTGATATTAGACTTTCTTCCAATCCATAAAGTTCTTTTGCTATTGATATTTGTTCATTCTGCCTAATATTTTATGGAACTGGAAATTTGATAGTTTTGTCATTGTCTAATGTTTTTTTTAAATTTTCTGCATATACACTTATTTTTGGACACACTGGTAAATTGTTTCTCTATGAAGTATTTTTTAATTGAAGTTTGATTGATATTGCACAATAGGAACATCTTGTATTTTGTTTTAAATATTGTTGTTCAACCACTATTTCAAATGTATAATCGAACATTTGTAACAATTCCTGTTTATTTGTAGATGTTGTATTCTATCTTAATTTTGGTGGATTCGATGGTTTTCTAATTAGAATTGATCCGACAACATGATTGTTTCTTATATGTTTTTTGAGTTGATGCAATGAAAAACATGATCTCGTATTTTGATTGTTAATCTTTGTATTAAGTTGTATTGTATCTTCATCTATGTTGATGTTTTAAAAGCTATTTGCATTATGCCCATTATTTTTTTTTATAGGTTTCTTCTACATATTTCTTTTCCTTGGTTGTTTCAATATCACATAAAATGTTTATTCCTCTTTCTGTTTCTTTCAAAGCTTCAGAATGAAAATGATTAATATTCATATGAAAATTTAATCGCTTACATGGTTATATAATTAAATTTGTTTCGATAATGCATTTGTTTCTTATATCTTTTTTAAGTTAATGCAATGATAATCACAATCTCTTATTTGCATTGATAATCTTTGTATTAAGTTATATGATATGCTCATATACGTCCATGTTTTTAAATCCATTCACATTATCCCCATTACTTTTTCTTATAGGATTCTTCTATATATTTCTTTTCGTTAACTACTTCAATACGATGTAAAATGTTTTCCTCTTGTACTATTTGTTTCATAGGTTCATAATGCAAATGACTTATATTCGTTCAAAATTTTATAACATGCAATACCATTTCATCTTCTTTAATGAGAAAAAATTAGCTAAAAGAATCAAAGTATCAAGAAACCATATGTATATATTTATATTATTGATATATTGTTTCCAATCATAAACAAAAATGGCAGCATCTGCCTTTCCTTTTTTATATGGTACTGCCAATTGTATAATTTATCCTTGCAAGTCTAATATTCTAGGAAATTTCATAATTGCATTTTCATTCATGTATTTTTCTATGCAGTTTAATGAAAACAAATCATTATGCATTATTGCATTGCAAATTTTTGTGCAATTACGCATCGTAAATAGGATACATCATATTCATATTGTTTCAAAATCGCTTTCACTGTAAATACTCTTGAACCCGGACAATATCTCAAGCCTATGTCTCCTCGTGATATCTTATATTTGCATCAATTATGTTTTATTTCTTCTTACTTTGTTATATTCATCATATGTTCACTATTAGTTCTTACTAAACATTTTTTCTTGCACAAAATTGTTTCAAAATGTCTAGCACTTGAATTTTTGTCATGGAACAATATGTCATAACCTTCTTCACATAAATTTTAATTAAAATGCAAATAGATTTTAATTCTTGTCTTTAACCAAAGCCCTGCAAGAATTTTTAGCCAATTTGATAACTAATGTATTCAAAATATGTCCCCCCATATTCCTCATTCTTCCACTATCATAGAAGTTGAAGTTGTTTTTGTCATGATTTCCAAATAAACATTTGGGATATTTATACCATGCATCTATATCAATGCATCTATGTTCAAATCATGTTGATAAGATAATACATCTTCAACGTTTTTTCCATATAAGCTATTTGTGAAATTTTCTATTATTCCTTCTCGTAATTCTATTAACATGTATATAAAATGCAATAGAATTTACATAACATGAAATAGACAATCTCCTACAACATACAATTTTTTTTTTAAATGAAATATATTATGAAGGCTTAGAATTTCATTTGTATGCTAATTTTATTTACATGAAACAAATACTTCTTCATTGATGCCTTAGCAATCACGCTTCAAATATGTTCTAAATTTACTACGAGTTATTTCTCCACAATAAGAAAAACATAAAGAACATTTAGGGAAATGAACAACATGATATATATATACATGATAAAGCCATAAAATAACATAGAATATACACATTAATAGCATATGCATATATCCACGTCGATGATGAAAATTTAATTGGAAAGCAATGGTAAAAATCGTCTGTAACAACTAGATCTGGAAGTTAATTGTAACAAAATAAGTCACAAATCCAATCAACCCCACTTGTTGTTACATATATTGTGGAAATTATCTAAGGACTCACATTTATAACAAAGGAAACATAACAGAACTGATTAAGACATCGTAGAATATATCTGTATCTTTGAAAACAACTTATTTGTATATTTCTTTTGCTAAAAACCAAAGTGCGCAACACTTAGCACAACATTTCTTACTACTCATTTTGAAAACTATAAAAATGACAATCTAGCAGAGCACATATCAAAGCGTTTGGAGAAAACCATTCATAACAAGCCCCCTCGAGAACTAATCAAGTATACGTTGGAAACACGCATGCCAAAAAATGCATGATGAACACCTTTCCAATGCAACTATGAACATGTTACCTTTTGAAATTATACACTAATTTGTATTTATGTTCATACATAAATATAGTTTGATGTTATAGAAATACAACATGTAGTTATTGATATATTGTGTATAGTGCGAAGTTGCGAAGAAAGAAAGCTTCATAAAACTTAGATTTCCTTGAGCATTTGTGAATTGAACACTTATTGTCCAATATTAAACGAAATTTGTTTTACATCCCTATGAGGAAGAGGCGTTCTGCAAGAGAACGAGTGTATGGAATAAAAAACACAATCTTTCACCCACAATGTTCTGCACTTCCACACGCATTCTCCCTTTGCACAATTCTTCCCCACACTTCCCTTTTGCATAATATTGTAGTCCAAAATTGTGTTTTTCCAAGTTTTTAAATGTTCAGAGACATCACACATAGTTTTGAAAACCACACAATATTGAATCATCGACAAAGAAGAACTACCATAACTCCTTTGCATCTTGATATCAAATAAAATGAGCCCATCCTTATTTTGCACCCAATATACCCCCCAACAAAGGGAAATGAGAGTAGAGCCAAATTTTATTATTTTCACTATTGAATATTTGTAGTTCCTTTTAATATAAAGTTTGTAACATGTTATATGTTTTAATATTTTAAAGTTATGCGACATGTAGATATATATAACAAGCTTTCATTGTCCTTTTTCCACACCTCTACAAAGAGAGCCATTGAACATATTTTTGAGAACATAACATCAAACCACCCACAGAGCAATTTCACCAAATATCTTTTGCATCCCAATATAAAATTAAATGAGCCCATGTTGACATAGTAGTGCAAAAAGTTGATATAAAGTTTGAAAGATGTTATATGTTCAAATTTTTTAAAGTTATCTAGAGTGTGGTAGTGTGGAAGAATCTTTCAATGTGCTTCTTTATTACCTGTGCACAATCGCACCTCCACACTCAAAGTCACCCATGAAACAATTTATAAGCATCATTTATCGCTCACCCTTATTTCAAAATAAATTTTTCGGGGTCACCGGGGGGGATTAAGGGAAGCTACAAACATGGCAAATAAAATATTTTGTTGTCTGTTTCTTCCTCACATGCGTTCACCCACCCTTATTTTGCACCCAATATTTACATAACCCAAAATTTTGAACTTATTTTTATTATAAATTTCAAAATATGTTATATGTTTTAATGGTTTAAATTTATGTAGAGTACACAGATGAAAAAAAAACTTTCATTATGTTTCTTCCACACTTAGATCAACAAACATAGTGTTGAGAACTGAACATTGAACCAAACCAAAAATTACATGCCCCAAAAGTCTTCAATAAGCCTTATAAACCCTGAGTGGGAGAAATGATATTAGAGCCAACTTTTATTATTTTAGTAATTGGAAATTTGTAGTTCTTTTTACTAGTGTCCATTCTTTTAGTGAGTTCTCTAACTCTCACACTAAGACTATTATGTGTAGAAATTATATAACTGATATGTTATATGTCTAATATTCTCCCGATCATAAAATATTTGACTTCATTCACAATATAAAATCTATTCCACCATTGATCATGACATGCGGAAATTAACACAATTGCAATGCACACATGAAACCATAAAAATTCACACACATTAAAACAGTGATTTTACGGGAAAGCCTAAAGCTAAAAACCCCAACTATATGTATATAATATATGTAATAGAGATCATGTAACAATCCTCATACAAAGCTGAACATGTCAAGCTCTCAATACAATACAATCGCTACACACTATTCAGGTTCGATCTAGCAAATCCATGCACTGATCTCGGCCACCTGCTAGCCTGCCTCTACTGCGCAATCCTTGCTGAAGAATGGCTCTGAATGAACTCGAATCCACATGGCTTGCACTGTGCAATCCTCATTGGAATCTCCACTGAGTGTTGGATGCAATCCATGCATCACTATAGTCACAACTAATAGTCACACTTGCTCTTTCACCTACCTCTCCATTGGTCTCCACTGAAACTGTCCATGCACTGTAGTTAATTGATGTATTCTTCAGTTGATTAATGAGTTATTATTTAGTGAATTAATTAACTAATTAATTCACACCACTCTCACTAGTGTATCAATCAGTTAGACTAGATACAACTAGCTCAAGTGAGTCTAACTGAGTTAAACTAAATACAACTCCACCAACTACTTCTCCAACTCCACCAAACTCTGTCACATGAGTTCTAACTGAAGTCCTCCATGAAATAGCTCCAGTAAACCCTCAGGAATAGCGTAATTCCTTCTGTCAGCTGCTGTGCCACATCTGTGCACTTAACTGAAGTGCTCCAAGAGAATAAGATAATGTTTAGAGTTCAAATATTATTAAGAGCTAATAATATTCGACATATCTATTTTTAGACTGGCAATCTAAAAATAGATTCTGCCCAATATGTCTAAAAATAGAAGTCCATCTATTTTTCCAACTTGACCAACCATCCACAAATAGCATCCTGCAACTCATAGAATATGATCGACATGTCTAAAAATAGAGATAGTCTAAAAATAGACTTTGAGCCAAAAATAGCTTGTGGGCCCACTTAGTGAAGGCGACTCTTTTCACTAAGCTCATCATGTTTTTGAATCTCAAGACTCCCTCTAAACAAGATAGGGATTATCTGCCACCCCAATCCTATCTCTATGGTATTCGAATTTTTCTCCTAGTGAGCGCCTTCATCAGAATATCAGCATCCTGATCCTCCGTAGGAATGTAAGATAGGAACATGGTCTTCCGCTGCACACAATCTCTGATATGATGGTACCAGATGTAAATATGTTTAGATATATCATGAAATACTAGATTAAGTGATATTTTAATGCAACTCTGATTATCACAATATATCACAGTAGGATATAAGTGTGAACCGAACAACTCGACCAGGATCTTCCTCATCCATATAGCCTCACATGCAGCCAAACTTGCTGCCATGTACTCGGCCTCCATTGAACTGAGTGCCATGGATCTATGTTTCCTGCTGTACCAAGAAACTACTGTAGACTCGATACTGAAAATCCCTCTAGATGTGCTCTTTCTATCCGTTGGGCTCCCTGCCCAATCTGCATCCGTGAAGCCATGCAGCTTCACCTCATCTGACTGTATGTACCATAGTCCATATCCTGATGTGCCTCTGAGATACCTCAGAACATGCTTGCCTGCCTTCCAAAAGAGCTTTTTATGCTTAACCATAGCTTGCGAAAGCTGTTTCACAGCATAGCATATGTTTGGTCGTGTATTGACCAAATACATGAGCGAACCAACCAACTGTCAATAAACAGTGGAATCCACTACCTCTGCCGATGTAGCATCCTCTTTCCTCCAACCACCAGGAAGAGGAGTGTCGATAGGCTTGCAGCCTTACATGTTGAACTTCTCCAGTATCTCCTGGGCATACTTGCCTTGAGACACAAACAGTCCACCCTTCCACTACCAAATTTCCAATCCCAGGAAATAATGAAGGAGGCCCAAGTTCTTCATCTCAAAATCCTTTGCAAGATCAGCCTTGCATGAGAGTATCAATTATTCATCACCGGTCAATATAAAATCATCTACATAAAGTACAATGATCAACAACTTACCCTCAACCACAATCTGGTACAGGTTGGGATCCGCCTCACTCTTGGTAAAACCAAGTCTGGTGAAATAATTGTCTATCCGTGTGTACCAAGCATGAGGTGCTTGTTTCAGCCCATACAGCGCTCTTTTGAGCCTACACACATGCGACTCGCTACTGAAGATTTTGAAACCTTCAGGCTGCTCTATGTACACCTCCTCCTCAATGACACCGTTGAGGAACGCAGTCTTCACATCCATCTGATGAATGTGCCAACCCATCTGCACTGAGAGAGCAAGGATGCTCCATATGGAGGAATACCTTGCGATAGGTGCAAAGGTTTCTTCATAGTCGATCCCCTCAATCTGTGAGAAGCCCCAGGCAAAAAATTTTTCCTTGTACTTCTCGACGCTCCTGTCAGCAGCTTGCTTCAATTTGTAAATCCATCTCGAACCTACCACTGATTTCCCTTCCGGCCTTGGGACAATCTCCCATGCACTATTTCTGACAATCGAATCATACTCTTCCACTATGGCATCTACCCATGCAGGGTCATCCACAACTTCCTCAAAAGTGGATGGCTGCGTCATTATACACTTGCTCATCAGAGCCACGTATCTAATATGTCGGTCAGGTGACTATCTCTGTCTGCACTATGATGTAGGTGCTCCTACATTTTGCGTTGCATCAAGATTCAGTCGCTCAGCTTCTGTAGTGCGCTTCCGCCCTCTGATGTTTGGTGCTGCATGAGTGGTTTCTTCCACTCCATGAACCTCCTCTTGTGGCTGATCCACATCTTGAGGCTCATCCTTAGGAACTAATAGCTCCTCATTTGCATGCAAGTGTAGCTCCCTCTCAAGCGAACACCTCATGGCTTTCTCCTCATGAAATTTGATATCCCGTCGCACAACAGTCTTCCGACTGTCTGGAAAATACACACGATAGTTGTGGGGTGTATCTATGTACCCCACAAATATTCCAACCTCTGCGGTCGGCTCCAACTTGTTCCGGGCATCCTTCGTCACATGAATGTAAACAAGTGAGCCAAAAATCTTCAAATGAGAAATATCAGGCTTCTTACCAGAAAACGCCTCTTCGGGTGTACTCATGCCAAGTACTCTATGAGGACAATGACTTTGCACATAAACCGCAGTGTTTCATGCTTCTTCCCACAAGTGTATGGGTAGGCCTTGATCATGTAACATCGCCCATGCAGCACCCACGATTGTTCTATTCTTTTGCTCCGCAACCCCATTCTTCTGTGTGTTATGAGGCGCTATGAGCTCTCTTCGAATTCATTCTGTGTTGCAAAAGTCTTTGAATTCTCCATAGATGAATTCACCACCATTATTGCTCCTTAGAGCCTTCACCTGCTTCCCTGACTCTTTCTCCACTAGTGCCTTGAACTCACAGAGCTTTGAGTATGTTTTTCTCTTCTTCTGCATGAAGAAGATCCAGCACTTACGAGAAAATTCATCAACAAAAATCACATAATACCTGTGCTTTGCTGTCGAAGCTACTGAGAAAGGTCCACACACGTCTGTGTGAATTCTCTCAAGGATCATCATGGTGCGACTATCCTTCTCATGAAAGGTGGCTTTCATAATTTTTCCCAAAGTACATCCCTTGCACTGATCTGAATACGCAAGTGTACCCTTGGGAAGCTCGGTAGAAATCTGCTGCAAAATTTTCAAAGCGCCGGTGAATATGGCCCAATCTCCTGTGCCACAATTCGCCCTCATCCCAGCTCACCACTCCTTCTGCTTTGCCTGCCATTGCTACGCAGCCATCTACCTCCAATTGATAAAGGTTCTTAACTTGAACCCCTATCCTCTTGGTTTCACTAATTGCCTTACTGTGCAGGAAGGCCTTTCCCTCGCTAAAAACAACATCATATCCCTTGTCTTCCAACATAGCCACCGAGATCAGATTCTTCTTTAATCTTAGAACATGCATGACATCCTTCAATATGAAAGGTTTACCAGACTCCCTCTCAAAGGAAATGGTCCTAATACCAATCGCACTGTATCTACCATCATCGCCCATCTCGATGTGCACTCCAAGATCCTTCTCATCCAGATCACTGAACAAATCTTTGTCTCCGGTCATATGGAAAGACGCACCACTGTCAAGAAACCACATTGATCCCATCACACTTGAAACCAAGCATGCGATCAGTGAAAAATCTAGCTCAAACTGTGAGGCTAAGGCCTCTCGAGCTGCAGATCCAGCAACTTGCTTATTTTTCTTCTTCTGTGGACAATTAGTGGCGTAATGTCCGTGTTGGTGACAGTGAAAGCACTTCACCTTCGACATGTCCTGCTTTTTTCCTTTCACACCGGATTGAGAAGGATTTTTCTTTCCCTTCCCTTTCCTTGCTTTGGTAGCCAAATCACAATTTTCTTCATCTTCATTCTTTGATGAAGATCCATCCCTGGTACTCCACCTTATCTCCTCCTACAAAAGATCTGACTAAAGTCACTCCCATCCTGGCAGTTTCTCCCGACCATTGACAGAGTCCTCATAGGAATGCCAACTCTTCGGAAGCCCAAGGAGAGCCAAGCTCACCAAGTCCTATTCATCTACAGTAACCCCCACACTTCCCATCTCATCCCTACATTGGAAAAACTTCGTGAGGTACTTGGGTATACTTTCGCCCTTCTCCATTTTTATTTTCCTGAGCTTGTCTTTAAGCACCAACTTCCTCTGGTCGCTTTTGCTTTGGAACAAGTCTTTCAAAGCTTTCCACATCAAGAATGGAGAAGCTTTACCATGAAGGCTAGACACTATGTGATCCTTCACACCTTCCAACAGAATCCTTCAACATTTTGCTATCTTGTTTTGCCATGCATCAAGTGCGGCTGCATCGCTAGAAACAGGTTTTGGAATTTCTGCATCTATGAACTCCTTCAACCCATTATCCTCCAGCACTGCCTCCATCCTATCCTTCCATAAAATATAATTCGAGCTACCCTCAAGGGCATACTCGAATTGCAATCCGTTGAAAGACATCTCAACTTCGACACCAAGAAAACACTGTAGCAAATTTCGAATTCCACCAACATAAAACTCAACCGCTTTAATAATTGCAATCTGCTCCAATGATCAACCCTTTGATAATGTTAAACACGCGCATGGTGTGAGAGAAAGATAAACACACACAACAAGAAACTCAACACACAATGAAGGATAAGCGTGCAGCTCTCTTATTTTTCCATTATACATAATGTACATTTATAGTACAATGGTGTGACTCTTGGTTTCACATTCCAAGGTCACTTGGACTCCATTGTGACTTTTCGCATTCCACACCTACCCATGGAGGATTAGGTGTTCCAACATTCCCCTCCTTAATCCGAAGGGGTATGTGTGAGTCCAAGAAGAGATTTGTAATACAAATTTGCAAAGTATACATGGGAGCACTTGGGCTGAATCAACTCTCTAAAATGTTGGAAAAAAGAGGTGGTTTAAGGATGACCACCAACACTAAAATGCAATACTTGTTGCAGTTCCCAGAACTCTTCCAAAACTGGCAAGAAGCTGAAAGCTTTTTCTAGAGGAATTGTCCCTCATAAAAAAGGGAGACCTTCAACCTAAAATAAGGGAGGTCTACAACTTGTGATGGTTTAAGGATGACCAACAACACTGGAATGCTTGAAGCATTTCCTAGAACTCAACCAAAGATCATGGTTTAAGGCTGTCCACCAACCAAAGGCATGCTCATGGGCATCCGTGTCTCTGGCTACAACTCTAAATCTGGAATGATGAATTGTGGCTCAGGCTCGCTTGAACTGCTATGTCTCTAGGTACAACTCTGAATATGGAATGAGATATTATGGCTCAGACTTGCCTGATTTGACGTCAAAGCTTGTAGATGACCACCATTTTCTCCCTGTCAGGGACAAGGTGAGATGATGGTGAAAAATCAACTGCAAGTTTTCTCAATATCTGAGAACAAGTTATGACATGTGACTTAAACATCTTCTTGGCTACTGATGCCCATTGCCAAGAAGCGATTCATCCAAGATGAATATTTGTTCTTGCAGGAGGCTTGTTTCTGAAGCATCTGTTTGAAGAATGGGTGTGCCGACCACATTGCTTGCATGCATGAAGATCAAAAAAGTGATCTTTCATATGGCCAACTCGATCAAAGTGTTGGAATTTTCCAATCTGTTGTTGTTGTGGAAGTGGAGCAGGATCTGAAACAACTGCAGGTGAACTGTCATACAGGAATTCGGCACTCTGAAATTTAATGGGCTTGGTGTAGTCTGGAATATGAAAGGACACATCCTTGTCATATCCAAGACCAGTTCGGTGCTTGTGGTAGACAAGCTCTTCCCAAGGTCTGATGATGGGCTTGAAAAGTGCAGGCTGAGCTGCTGCATCTGCATGTAAATCTGCTCTTGTACAAGGAACTGAATGAGGATCAACTGCAACTTTATCTTCTTTCTTCTGACGAGAGTCCTTCACAATATTCTGAACAGAAATAGGTTCATAATGGTGACTCTTTTGCTGAAGTTCATCTTGTTGAAGCTGAGATTCCAACTGCACAAACTCAATCTTTTTTTGTGCATCTTGCAAACAACTTTGAATGTTACAAAGAGAATTCTTGCTTATTTTTACCATATCATGAACATTTGAATGAATGAGGTTATTCAACAACTCTAATGACTCATTTATTTTAGCCATTTTCAACAACTTAGGCTCAAAAGAAATGAAGGGTGTCAGCTTCAACCGATAATGCACTCGTTTACAATGTGATTCAAATTTCTTTCAAGAATTACAAATGACTTCAAAGAACTTCCAACTATGGAATTATCAAAGTAAAAAACTTGCTCCTCAAATTATGGATGACCTCAAGGTATAGACTTGGATGTCTAATTGGCAAGAAACAATGACTTACATCAACAATTTTTCCAACAACTCAAATTTACACTTGAAGTCTTGATTGCAACTATGAATGAAGATGCAAATTCGACTCACTATACAATGTAAGTTCAATACAACATCTCTGCAAAATATTTGTATGAATGTGTAGCAAAAACACTTGTGCAAGAAGCCTTTGAGGTAGCTGATTTTTCTTCTTCAAAAAGATGTTTGACACCAAAAAAAACTCAACTCAACAAAAGGAGGAGGTTCAAACACTTTAATGTTTGACCTTTCTGTACTGCTTCACAATAGATATCAAGAGAAACTCCAAAAATTCAGAAACTTTGTGTGCCCAAACTATGAATGCCACTGCTATTTTGAAAATGAGGACCAATTTGTCTTCAAATTGTCAATCTCTTTCAGAAAATTTCCCTTCTATATATGTCAGAAATCATAATGCAAATTTTCTCCTCTATGTGTAAAGCCCATTTCCTCATATGCCATTTCCTCTTTCTTCATTTGCTGCTGTTCATTTCCTCTTCCTCTCTCTCTGGTTTTTTTTTTTTTTAAATTTATTTATTTATTTATTAATTATATAAAAAAATTACTTTAAAATGGGGAGGGAAATTAATAATTTAAAAAGGAGGGATTTAAAAATGCATAAGGGAAAAAGGCAGAATAGGGAGGGGAATTAAATAGAAAATTTTAAATATTAAAAAAACTGGGTAAGAAAAGGGAATTTTATTAAAAAAGGAATTAATTAAAAAAATGAAAGGGAATGGAGGGGGGTTAATTAAAATTGTGGGAGGGGAATTAAAAAAAAAAAAAAATTGTTTTTAGAAGGCAGGAACAAAACCTGCATGGAGGGAGGGAGGCCGAAAGGCATAAAGTGAGAGGGGGAGAAGGGTTGGGGGCTTAGTGTAGGCCACAGGTAGATTGGGGAGGGGAGTGATGCAAGCGGGGTGAGCACAGGGTTGAGAGGGGGTCGGGGTAGATAGGTGCGAGTGGAAGGGGTTTGCAAAGAGGGGAGCTCGAGGGAGGGCTGTGAGGCCAAGTGGATGGGGCGGTGATGCAGGGGGCCACAATGCTACGTAGAGCGAGGGGGGGGGGTAGCCGGGTAGGGGGAAGGATTGTGGTGGGTTGAGCATTGTGTGAGGAGGAAGGGGGGCCGTGTGGGAAGGTGGAAGAAGGGGGGCCGAAAGAAAATATTTTTTAATTTCTTTTTTAATTTTTTTTTATTTTTTTTTATTTTTATTTTTAATAAAAAAATACAACAGAGAGTAGGAAATCTGAGATTTTAAAATAGCAACATAGGACAGTCCAGAAATGCAATAAACTCAGAATTTGAAGGTAATTGCAGAAATTTTTCAATGAAAAAATCGAGAATTTTTTCTTTCATAAACTCACTTTGAACAATTTTCCAGCAGCTCTTCAATGCAGAAATTGTAGAATAATGTGCAGTGAGAAAACCTGCAGAATGCACAGTGCTGCTCTTCTTCAAAACCAATGCTGCTCTTCTTCAAAACACCTTTCTGAATGCTGGCAATTTCTGAATGCTGCTCTTCTCAAAATAAATTCCTGAATGCAGAAAAATGTCTACTGCAGAAATTCTCTAAATGCTGCAAAAATGCCAAGAATTTTTGCAGATATGCACAGAACATAAACACAAATGGCTCACTCAAGGTTGAGCTGGTTATGAACTTATCAGCTCTAATACCATGTTAAACAAACACATGGTGTGAGAGAAAGATAAACACACACAACAAGAAACTCAACACACAATGAAGGATAAGCATGCAGCTCTCTTATTTTTCCATTATACATGATGTACATTTATAGTACAATGGTGTGACTCTTGGTTTCACATTCCAAGGTCACTTGGACTCCATTGTGACTTTTCACATTCCACACCTGCCCATGGAGGATTATGTGTTCCAACAGATACCATGTAGAAATTATATAACTGATATGTTATATGTCTAAGATTCTCCTGATCATACACTATTTGACTTCATGCACAATACAGAATCTATTCCACCATTGATCATCACATGCGGAAATTAACACAATTGCAATGCACACATGAAACCATAAAAATTCGCACACAATAACACAGTGATTTTACGGGAAAGCCTAAAGCTAAAAACCCCAAATATCTGTATATAATATATGTTATAGAGATCATGTAACAATCTTCATACAAATCTGAACATGTCAAGCTCTCAGTACAATAAAATCGCTACACACTAATCAAGTCCAATCTAACAAATCCATGCACCGATCTCTGCCACCTGCTAGCCTGCCTCTACTGCACAATCCTTGCTGAATAATGGCTCTGAATGAACTTGAATCCACCTAGCTTACACTGCGCAATCCTCATTGGCATCTCCACTGAGTGTTGGATGCAATCCATGCATCACTATAGTCACAACTGATAGTCACATTTGCTCTTTCACCTACCTCTGCACTGGTCTCCACTGAAATTTTCCATGCACTGTAGTTAACTAATGTATTCTTTAGTTGATTAATGAGTTAATTTTTAGTGAATTAATTATTAATTAATTCACACCACTCTCACTAGTGTATCAATTAGTTAGACTAGATACAACTAGCTCAACTGAGTCTAACTGAGTTAAACTGAATACAACTCCACCAAACTCTGTCACATGAGTTCTAACTAAAGTCCTCCATGCAATAGCTCCAGTAAACCCTCGGGAATAGCGTAATTCCTTCTGTCAGCTCCTGTGCCACATCTGTGCACTTAACTGAAGTGCTCCAAGAGAATAAGATAATGTTTAGAGTCCAAATATTATTAAGAGCTAATAATATTCGACATATCTATTTTTAGACTGGAAATCTAAAAATAGATTCCGCCTAATATGTCTAAAAATAGAAGTCCATCTATTTTTCCAACTTGACCAACCATCCACAAATAGCATCCTGCAACTCATACAATATGATCGACATGTCTAAAAATAGACATAGTCTATAAATAGACTTTGCGCCAAAAATAGCCTGCGGGCCCACTTAGTGAAGGCGACTCTTTTCACTAAGCTCATCATCTTGTTGAATCTCAAAATTATGCTACTACTTTTCCCAATGGTTAGAAAACTAATGCGATTTTAGGCCCCTTACGTAGGCAAAGGGGGGTGAGGGAAGACATTGATAAAATATATATATAAGTTGATACATTTCGCAAAGTGCAGAGGTGTTGAAAAGGAAATGAGGGAGTGTACGGGGGGGAACACATATTCCTTTGCATGTTCAAACTCTAGACAATGTATCAATGTTTCCTCGGTAGCAATAATTAATTTTAGTCAATATTGTTTCATGAACTTGAAACGAAGTTGATAATAACCATTTAGAACTAACGATCAAATACACCCATTTGTCTGAATGCAAAAATATATTTATAGCAATTAAGAATTCTTAGCATCATCCTCACCTTTTATGACATGAAATCCTTTGTTATATGGTGGATGTAGGGAAAATATTGTCGAAGGAAAATGGTAAAAAAATGTGACCTAACAAGATTGTAGACTGAGGAAACTGAACAAATGATCGTGTATGCCTAAATTATGTTCATATGGCTATTAATATTTATGTGCATGTTGACATTGATGACTTTATAGCTTGAAATTGATGTTTTGAAAATAATTAATATGTGAAGTTAAAAAATAATGAGTCTATCTTTTGGCGCTCATGTGATTCCAACCATTGCACGAAGTGGGAATATTGTTGAAACGTTGAGACACTATAGCAATAGATGGGCGGCCAACATTGCAAATTTCAAGATCTAGAAATATATGGGTGACCAACATAACAATTTTCTGACATGGAAATGAAATTATAAGGAAATAAATTACCCGTTAGTATTGATCAAGGGAATGAGCGTCATCAAATCTAAAATTAAAATTAAATATATATAGGCAATCCAAACTTTTCATGCCCAAAACTGTTGTAGTTCTTTTTTCTATAAAGTTACAAAGATGTTATATGTTTTAATCATTGAAATTCATGTAGAGTGTGGAGGTGTAGAAGAAGCTTTCATTATTCCTTCGCAATAAGAGACACCTAGAAATAAATTTTGCTAGAGCTCATTTGCATCTCAATATTAAATAAAGCATGTCCAATTTGACATAGTAGTGTGCACAATTGATCGCCTACCCTTATTTCAGAGGTACGAACTTAATTAAAAAATTGAAGTCACACTTAGTATACAGTTAATTTCCCATCCTTAAAATTTTCATGTCCCAATCTTCAATAAGACAAAACATATAATTATTAATTGATTAATATGTAATGTTGTATAGATGGAGGTATGAGGAAACTTATACAGATATACAAAACATTATGAAACAATGTTTTTGTTCCCTACTCCACACAAATATTTTTCTGCACAAAAAATACACTTCACTCAATATTGAATAATAAGTATTTAATTCAAAAATGTATGCATAGATGTTGAAAATTGCAAATGAAAGCACCGTCGTTCCTCTCTTATGAAACATTGATTTCATGTTCGTGTAGGGGCTTATCATCATCCTTTAGGGACTATGTATCCCTCATATGTAAAGTCTTCGATAGCCTTACGAAACTCTCATTTATAAGTAGGATACAATATCAGTGTCTCCTGAAAAGTTTCCCATAAGTACTTCAACCCTTGAAAGTCTTCCCACTCCAAATCCTGCCTCTCCTTTGAACCTACTATTTACAATTGCTTTGCATATATAAAAAAAAATGGGGAAGTGATTAAAGTAAAGAAATTGCATGTTTTCACATATTCTCATACAGTCCCTGTGTAGGTGCATAGGTGCTTCTTTACACTACCTTACCTACACACATACTCTCCTATGCATCCTTCATTTTACATAGATTCATGCCTCCATGTACTTGTTGTCTCACACATCGAAATTTGTAAAAGTTTAAGATGAAAAGAAAGTTTAAAATGAAATAAGGAGAAAATTCTCTAGCAGTACTTGTGATAGTGTTAGTGTCAATATCACTATCAAAGCACTCACTGGTGACAAGTGTCAGCCCCCCTCCGGCTCGCTTATGTAAAGGACCTGTTTAGAGCACTGTGTAAATGTCAGTGTCAAAGCACTCACAGATGGAATGAAGACTCACAAGATTATCATTTTTTTAATTTTAAAATGATTTGTGAGGCACTAACAGATACTGAAAATAAATTTCCCTCTACCAAGGGAACTATTACCCATCAGAGTTTTCTTACCCAATAAAAAATTAGAAATAATATTTCTAGAAATTAGAAAATTATTTTTGAATTTATAATAACATATAAATATCCATCATTTTTGTGACATTTTGGTTAAAATTACAAAATCTATCAAGAGTCAACAGAATTTGACCGCAAGGTGAGTGCTATAGTCCTTGGTGAGGTAGGGACTAAAAACCTAAAACAATAGGCTACATGTAATGAGTGGAGAGCATGTACATATATGGAATATTATCTATTAGAAACATATATATGTGAAAAGGAGATCAAAATATGATATGTTAAAAAGAGGATTAGATTATGAAATATTATTTTCTTGGTAAAATATTTGAACTCGTATTGTAATATGAAGACTCATACAAATTTAGGTTATTATCATTAATTGCATTATGCATGTATAATTAACATGAATAATTTAGGTAATAAAATTTTCATTGATATACTAGAAGATGGGTTAAGTGAATTGATTTAAGCTTGTGACAACATTGTGTTTTTAACATTGATTGTATTTAACCAATATTTATTTATAATATATAATTATAATAAAACTTTATGATCATTCTAAGGTGACTTATAGCATGTTTATTCAACCTCCACCATTGCAATAACCTACAAGTGAATGTGATTTTTTTTTTTTAGCAATGGAAAAGAAATCAAAATTCGTTTACAATATGTAATTATAACAACAATGGATGAAAATCCTAAAGAGAATTATATCAAGTTTGTAGATCCTACACCATTGCACCAACTTAAGAATGAATGCAAATCATTTTTGGAGGAATAGAATAAGTATTTCCCAGTCCTTTTGGAGCTTATGTCCCAAGCCCACAAAAATGTAAAGTAAATGTGAATACACGATCACATGTTCAAATACCAAATTTCTTACTTATGACCATGTACTAGGGGTAGAAAAATAAACATTATTGCACCAAATTAAAAATGAATGAAAATCATTTTTGGAGGAATAAAATAAGTATTTCCAAGTCCTCCGGGAGCTTACATCACAAGCCCATGAAAATGTAAAGTAAATGTGAATACATGATCACATATTCAAATACCAAATTTCTTACTTATGACCATGTACTAAGGGTAGCGAAATAAACATTATTGCACCAACTTAAGAATGAATGTAAATAATTTTTGGAGGAATAAAATAAGTATTGCCAAGTCATCTGGGAGCTTAATTCCCAAGCCCATGAAAATGTAAAGTAAATGTGAATATGTTGTGAAACCATCTCCAAAAATAGAAGAAAAGAGATATCAACGCTTTAGAAATAAGCCACTTCGAGGGGGCAACCTCCAATACATTACATGAATGAAAAATTCTTGGATGATACAAATGACCAAAACCTCCTTCTATATATAGGAGTCCATGGGGCCACAATATAATCCTAGTGGGGCCACAATGTAATCCTAGCCGAACTAACAATAATAATGTAAGGGCACAATAATAAAAATATGGGGGTTACAGGGGTACAAAAATAACAAAAAGGGGGGCTACACTAACATAATAAGGGACTACACTATTAATATAGGGAATTAACATGCCCCTCTCCTTCAAACAAGTGTTGTCTTCAATGCTTGATTATTTCTTGATGCTTCTGTATAAAATTCTCATCCTCCCATGTGGAATCTTCTACAGGAAAGTTCTTACACTTGCTGAGATACTCTGAAATTGATCGTAGTTGTTGAGTTCTTATTTCTGTGACTGCTTCAGAAATTCTTTCGATGTGATGTTGATCTTCCAGTTGTTTGATTAGATTCTGCACCAAAGTTAGGTTATCCTTTGAGAGTTCGAGAACTTGTTGTTGATGCTCGATGTTATCTTCCACTAATTTATCATGCATATTATCTATTATTTGATCCTTCAAACCATCCAACTTAGCCTTCATTTCTGATTTTAAACCATCTATGTCATCTTCGGTTGCTCTTCGTAAGATAGAAATTTGTTGCACTTGGTACCGTAATTTTGATATCTCATACTGCAATTCTTCCTCTTCATGTGTCATAGTATAGCTTTTTGAGGGCTTAATGGGTATGGAATTATTTTTTGGAGGCATTATAGAACCCAATACTGATAAAATTTCTAAAATATGCCCTTGGAATCACTTCAAACTGCTTTTTCAAACAAACGTTATGCAATTTTAAAAACCAAATACACACCTTTTTCTTGATTTTGAGGAGCTCGATATGGAAACTGAATTACCTTTGTGATTTCAAATATTCAATATGTAAAATTTGGTACTGAGGTAGCCCTCTAAATTCTCTTTAGAATGCCACAAGTCTGACCTAATTTGCATTCTTTAAGACAAAGTTGTGCCCAATCTCCTACGATGACCTAATTATGGACTGGTTCAGTAGAGAGAACTTGTACGACTTGCCACGTGTCACTGTTTCCTCCTTAGGCTATTAACATTATCTACAGGAAACTACATTCTGTTTACTTGCGGCCACTTTTTACGGAATTTTAATCCGATGCTCAGAGAGAGAATTATGAAGATTTTCCAACGATCACCTCTTTGAGATGAAATTCGGGAGCCTGCAAAAGACCTAACTTCCACAGACCATATCTCAAAAAATATTTTGAACCAAGCTTTGAAATTTTGCGACGATGTTCCTTAGGATTTTGACTTCGCTCTATAAAAATTTTAGCTTCTGAAACTTTGTAGAAACAAAGTTATAGCGCAAATTCTGCGATGACCTGTTTAGGTTAAATTTAGGAGCCTGCAAAAGACCCTAACTTCCACAGATCATATCTCCGAAAATATTGTGAACCAAGCTCTTAAATTTTGCGACGATTTGCCTCAGGATTTCGGATTCGTGCTCTAAAAATTTCAGCTTCTAAACCTTCGTAGAAAAAATGTTATAGCGAAAATACCACGATGACCTGTTTGGAGCAGCAAACCCCTAGAATCCAAAGCTCTGATACCAAATGTTGTGAAACCAGCTCCAAAAATAGAAGAAAAGAGATATCAATGCCTTAGAAATAAGACACTTCTAGGGGGCAACCTCCAATACATTACATGAATGAACAATTCTTGGATGATACAAATGACCAAACCCTCCTTCTATATATAGGAGTCCATGGGGCCACAATATAATCCTAGTGGGGCCACAATGTAATCCTAGCCGACCTAACAATAATAATGTAAGGGCACAATAATAACAATATGGGGGTTACAGGGGTACAACAATAACAATAAGGGGGACTACACTAACATAATAAGGGAATACACTATTAATATAGGGACTTAACAAAATACATGATCACATTTTAAAATACCAAATTTCTTACTTATGACCATGTACTAGAGGTAGTAAAATAAACATTAAATATCAGCCTAGATCCATCTTAATTCCGGATCTATCAAGAATCGAGAGGGATCAAATCTGTCGAGGTACAAACCTCTTTTTTGAGTGCAAAACTTGAGGAAAGGTTTGCATCTTGAGAGATTTGATCCCTCTAGGTGCTTGATAGATCCGGAGTTAAGATGGATCTAGGCTGGTTTCATTCATGTGCGGCCAAGGAAAATCTATCGATAATATGAGCAACATTTGATTAATTTTATCAATAATATGTAAATACATCTAATATTAATATAACCATTTTAAATATGCTAAATATGTCTAAATTTTATCGAGTCATTTTAATTTTAAATTTTCTTAGTTACCTCATTTTGTTGAGATTATATATATTGTAAAATAACTTTAATGATGAAAAATAATGAAATAAAAATTTTGAATGCCAAGTGACAATGTAATAAGATTGAATGATAGAAAATGTGAATAATAAGAATGTAGTCAATTACAAATAGTCTTCATTGTGATCAATCTTAGACTATTAATCCAATGAATTTAAAATTAATGTACCATCATACATCCAATTACATCAAATCATAAATCAACATATATATTGAAATCAATGCTTCTAATGCAATAAATCAAATAAGATTAGAAAACAACATCTACACTGAAATCAATGCATATAATGAAGGTAGTCAAACAAGATTAGAAATCAGCATCTACACTCAAATCAATGCATCTAGTGCAAATTGGAAAATAGGATTAAAATCTAGCATTTACACTAAAATCAATGCATCCAGTGCAAGTAATCAAATAGGATTAGAAATCACCATCTACATTGAAATCAATGCATTTAGTTCAATCAATCAAATAGGATTAGAAATCATCAACATTGAAATCAATGCATCTAATGCAAGAAATCAAATATAATTAGAAATCAACATCTACATTGAAATTAATGCATTTAGTGGAAGAAATCAAATAGGATTAGAAATCACCATCTACACTGAAATCAATGCATTTATTGCAAGCAATCAAATAGGATTAGAAATAATTTACATTTAAATCAATGCATCTAATGCAAGTAATAAAATATCATTAGAAATCAAAATATACACTAAAATCAATGCATCTAGTGCAAGTAATCAAATAGGACTATAAATCACCATCTACACTAAAATCAATGCATCTGGTGCAAGATATATTCTTCCCTCTCTCCCCCCTCCATCTATAATATCTCCCTCCATTGCTCTGTCTTTGTCTCTTTATCACACCCCGCAAAACACACATGCTCTCTCAATCCATAACTATCAATCTGTTTGTCCCTCCCTCCTTGTCTCCATCTATCTCTTCTTTCTCTTCACCTTCCATCTATATCTCTATCTCCCTTTGTCTCTATATATCAACCCCAAAACATACACTCTCTTTCTCCAATCTATCTATCTATCAATCCCTCCTCCTCTCCCTCTCCCTTGTGCTATCCTCTCTCCCCCTCTCTCTCTCTCCCCACCTTTCACTCTGTGTCGTTATTTTTACCTCTCTCTCTCACCCTCTCCATCTCCATCTCTCTTTCCCTACCTCTTGTCACTCTCTCTCTTCCTTTCTCTCCCACCTCTCTCTCTCTCTCTCTCTCTCTCTCTCTCTCTCTCTCTATCTTCACCTTCCAACTTTGTTTCTATATGCCTCTCTCTCTCCTTCTCTCCCCCCTTCTCTCCATCTCTCCTTGTTTGTCTCTTTATCTCACCCCCAAACATACACACCCTCTCTCTCTCCACTACTCACTCTTTGTCTTTCTTACTCCCTCCCTCTCTCCACATCCAACTCCATCTCTTTATCCTTCCCTCTCCCCCCCTTCAACTCCATATCTCTATCCCTCCCTCTCTCCTCCTATATCCCTCACTCTATCCTCCTCTCTTTCAAGTCCCCTCTCTTTTCCTTCCTCTCTCTCCCTTTCTCTTCTACCTCTCTATCTCCTCCTCTCTTTCAAGTCCCCTCTCTTTTCCTTCCTCTCTCTCCCTCTCCCTTCTACCTCCCTCTCTCTTCCCCCATCACTCTCTCTCTCTCTCTCTCTTTTCCATTCAATCCCCCACCCTCTCTCTCTCTCTTTGCCCCCTAATCCTCTCTCTTCCCCTAACACTCTATCTCTCTCCAATTATGTTACTATATCTGTCCCCTTCTCCTTCTCTCTCCTTCTCTCC
The DNA here is from genome assembly GCA_034641835.2 of Pinus albicaulis. Lineage (NCBI taxonomy): Eukaryota > Viridiplantae > Streptophyta > Pinopsida > Pinales > Pinaceae > Pinus > Pinus albicaulis. Next base: position 157,586,493 of record CM076577.1, on the reverse strand, counting down.
CCCTTGTCTCCATCACTCCTTCTATGTCTCTTTATCTCACCCCTAAACATACATGCTCTCTCTCCATCTCTCCCTTGTCAGTCCCTCTCTCTGCACTTCTCATTCTCTATGTATTTCTTCTTCCCTCCCTCTCTCCCCCTCCAACTCCATCTCTCTATCCCTCCTTCTCTCATCCTTCCCCTCTCTCCCTTTCTCTCTTGCCTCTCTCTCCCTTCCCCCTTCTCTCTCTCTCTCTCTCTCTCTCTCTCTCTCTCTACAATCCTCTATCCTTCTCCCTCCCTCTCTCCCACCTCCATGTTTATGTCTCCCTCTCCCTCTGTTACCCTTCTCTACCTCTCTCACTCCTCTCCCTCTCTCTCTTTTCATTCCACCTCTCCCCTCTCCTTTAGTTTATCTCGATATCTCGCTTGTCACTCCCCCGATTTCTCCACCTTTATCATCTGCCTTTGTTCTTCCCTCCCATATATATCTAGAGTTAATATATATATATCATGATATATTAATATATATTGTAATATAACAATTTTAATATTGTATTAATCCAAAGTTATTAAATTTAATAATATTAATATTATAATATATTAATATGAATATTAGATTTAACAACAGCAATAATAATAATAATAATAATAGGGTTAATAATGTTTATTTTTGCATGGTATTAATCATAATTTGTCTATGGTTTTTAGGCCATAGACTTCATATATAATTAGATGTTGATTTATAATCTTATTTGATATATTTTTATTTATTTACCTTATCTCTTCATACCTCTTTTATATTTATTTATTTACCATACCTCTTTTATAAATATGGTATTTGGCCCATGGTATTTGTCCTATGGTATCAATAATAATTTGTCCCATGGTATTTGGACCTTAGGCTTCACCTAAATAAAACCTCTTTTTTGAGTTTTTGTAAATATAGAGGTTTATGGAGTAAATATAAAAAGAGGTTTTATTTATTTATCATAACTCTAGTTTATTTATATTTTTATTTATTTACCATTTTCTTTTTGAGTGTTCGTAAACCTCTTCATGTTTTAAATTTATATTGTTTAAATTTATTTTTTAATGAATTTTTAATTTTTATTTATATAGTTATATAAGTTATTGTTTTAGCGGTAGATTTCATTTTTTAAATTTGGTTTAGTTTATTTATTTGGCTTCCGACATACCTCTCGAGGCAATCAACATTCTACTCTTACATAAATATTTATAGCAAGATAAACATTAAATATCAACACTGCATTATTATGTAAATAATTATAAAACTTAGATGTTTCCGGGTTGCCACTAGTACATACACACACATACAAAAACCTTGAAACTTGAATTTCATTTGGAGAAAAAATTTTAAATTATGTTTTTATGGTTGAAATAGATTTAGCACCATTAAAAACCCCTTAATTACTAAAAATCTTGAAACTTAACAAATATAACCAAATTTACAAAAAAATTCACCATAATTTTTCACAATAATGCCATCATTTCAATAATTTTCCCAGAAAATTTCAAACAGCAAAAAAAAATTCTGAAATTAAACTATTAAAGTATTTATCATACTAAAGAACAAAGCCAGACATTCCCAAACCGGTCACACATTACTATTTCTCCGTCTCTCCAAACAATCACACATTCCATATGGTCCTACTATTTATGATGAGGATTCCATAAATAGTCAATCACGGATTCCATATGGTCCTACTATTTATGATGAGGTTATTATTGTTCGAGTGGTGAGGATTCCATTTATTCTTAATGCATATGTCGACGTTTTTGGGGATTCCATTTAATCTCACTGTTTATGGCGAGGTTGTTGAGGATTCCATTTAATGGAAAGTTCCAAAGCCTTCCCCGACAGCTCTCGCCGGGTTATCTCATCCAGGAGCACCAGTATTGCACGCGGAATCTCTTTGATAATAGACATCTCTTTGATCTTGGCTTCCTCTGTTTTATAATCTTAGTTGTCAATGACCCTGGAACGTGCCCCAGCTCCAGTCACAGCTCCGGCCGAAAAAGATAAGTTTCGACACCGTTCCAAAGCTCCAGGGAGCGCAGGAACTTCTGGAACGGGTTTCCCACCTTTCGGGAGCCGTTTCCGTGCAACAGAGGCTTAACTCTTACTAAGCCCAATTAACATGAAAATACGATGCATATTATTTAACAGAGGAAGCCAAGATCAAAGAGATTAGTAATCTCTTTGATCTTGGCTTCCTCTGTTAAATAATATGCATCGTATTTTCATGTTAATTGGGCTTAGTAAGAGGTAAGCGATCAATTTTGGAACTGCGTGTGAGCTATATTTTTAATCACTGTAATTTGGGTATAAATTTTTTCTGGGCTTCCTTTGTATTTCTTTTTTATAATTTTGATGTGAATGTTTTTTTTGTTAATTTTCTTTTGTTTCAATTTTCTTCATTTTAGGTTGATGGGTAGATTTTCATTTTATTGTTTTAGTATAAGTTGTTTTTATGATTGATTGTAGTGTAGGTTCATTTTGATTTTCAAGTGCAGGGCTGTGCCAAAATGCATATTGTGAACATATTTAAAGTGCCAATCCGCCAGAATGACTTATTTTGACCTTGGTTGCAGGGTGGAAAAATAATAATTATAAAATCATAAATGTTTATTGTGATGCTTTGGTCAATGTTCTTTTCTTATTTAAGTTAATCATGGATGGAAAAAATAGAAAGAGAAGATAATACACTCATCAATGAATCGCTTTTATGCCATAGGTCCACGTAGATATTGGTTTTCTCTGTTAATTTTTAATTAACATCATTGACCTTAGTACTGAACACTGTATATTAATTATAAGACATACATGTAATGTGATTTCAATAAATCTCTGCCATATTTTACAGAAATTAGACCAGAAAAACCAGAAAAACTTCCAAAAAATCTCACTAAATACAACTAGATCTCTTTCTACTTATATGAATGTAATAATGTGTAGCAATGAACTCATTAGATATATTTATCTTGTATTCGAGTGTAGCTACTTTTTATATTTGTTCTCAATAATTGTGTTGTGATAATGATATATAAGAGTAGCTCTAAAACTCTATATTAAACTATTCTATCTTAAAAAAAACTCATTGGATATACTTCTCCCCATACATGATCATTTTGTTTGTTAAAATCTAATACATTGAATTTCATATCCATATAGCAAAGTGGGTGATACAACCTAGTCGAAAAGGTTGATATTAAACTAGACATATTAAAAATGAAGAAGAGATCAATTTCTCACAGCTAAATCCCATATTGCTTTAACTTTATGAGGTAGGGGAAATATGAATGTATATACAAGCAACAATGCATGCAGATGTGGTAATATCCATTATCTTTCCTTTGTAACAAACATGGAGGTTAGAGATCCAAGCAAATTGCTAGAACTAATGGAACTAATGAAAATATTGGCATTAGTCTTTTCATGATGGGAGTCAAAGAACCCACTGAGAATTAGTATGGAAATCCTAATTTTGAGAATTAGTATGGAAATCCTAATTTTGATAAATGAAGCTGCATTGCATTTCAAGCTCGTAAATAGTCGACATGCTTAAAATTGTGTAGACCTTACAATAAGGTAGCTAGTAAGTTGTGCTAATGTTGGTGTTAAAACCAATTAAAGATAATAACCTTTTTGAACCAAGTGTGCTATGTCACTCAAAGAGGAATAAATACTCCCAAATGAATTAATACCTAGTTAATGAATATTGTTGTGAAAGGAAAATGAGAGAAAGGGATAAAAATCACTATACACAGGGCAATAATAAAAATGAAGAAAAAAATATAACATATAGACTTGAAAATCCAGAAGATGAATATCCTTGGGAAGAAGACACCTCAATAAGCCTTCCTGTAGAGAGAGGGACCATAAGATAAGGAGACTAATAACATCAGTAAAACATTTATTATAATATCGTTATATATTGACATTTATTACAAGGAAATTATAATTACATTGATAGACGCGTCTATTTTGGAATAGAGCTTACATAATTTTATTTTGATTATCAATAATGATTAGGTGGATGGTAGATATTTAGCCTCCACAAAATATTCTAGAATATTCATAGTATTATACACAAATCAAAGGTTGAGATTTATCTCCAAAGTAGTTATGCCTTTTTCCCCTTTTAATTAGATTAATTAATTTAAAAAAAAGTCATATGAACAAGTGTCATGAAGTGAGTTATGATTTTTGGGTATGTGGTATTGATAAGATATGTTATTGTAATAAATTCTATTCAAATTAAGAAACTATGTGCTGAAGTTTGAGGGATGTTGTCATCCCACCTGGCCAAGAGATTGAGGGACGTTGCAACACACCCTCGTAGAGATTGTTAATGACACGAATAAACCTGAAATGTTTCCACGTGTAGGTATTAATCATAGCAATCAATTTCCAACACACTTTGTACACCTTCTTTGACCGTCATATGTCACTCTAGATTGTTTGTTGTAAATTTAGTTGTTTGAAACATTAGCCTGAGCCAACATTGATTATGGTACTTCATATTTTAGATCAAAATGCTCATACATATATTGACGTTAGATGTCAAAGCTCTATGTTATACATAAGGCTTTGGCTCTCATAAAACATTCTTGGGGTCCTTTTTCGACCCATCCTTTTGAGACATTCCCTAGAATAGGTCTACAATCTTTGGTTTATCTCTGCAATTCAAATAAGGAAAGTCATCACCTTTCCAATTGGAACTACAACATTGAAGATGGTTAGCACCAGGCAACTCTACAGTTTGGTTTTGCATTGTTGTCGCTTTTTCCTTAGAGGTTTGTAAAGAACTATGAATATTTTGTGGTTGAGTTTTATTGCATGTATGGTCACGTATCCTCCTATTGCTAGACTATGCCTTTTGTAACTACATAACTGGATTGCCCCTATTTAGGTGGATCCTCTCAGCTCTTGGTCTCACCCCTTATTCCTTAGTTCTCTTTTGGTTCTTCTTTTCATTTTGTTTTTATTTGGCTTGATTTTCCTTGTAATTGGCTTGTGTTAGTGCTTAGGTGGATTCTCAATAGTCTACCTCCTCCTTTCAGATTCCTCCTTTTTTTATTTTGAGTTTCCCTCCTTTCTCTTTCTATGACTAGCTACCCTACCTCATTGTTTTTCAGTTGTATGTCCTTCCCTCTTGTCTTGGACATCATTGTTGCTATATTAATCTCCCCTAATTCTCTTATGTGTAGCTTATTTCTTGCCCTTTGATGTCCCTCTTTTGAAACTTTTTCCCTTTTCCTTCACAGTATCACCTCCATCCTCTATTAGTGATCTTGTGTCCATAGGAGAGTGACATATTAAAAAAATAGGCCAGTTGGGGTAATACATTTACTCATCATCATTTGGAGGAAATTGATGTCTATTTTTCTGAGCTCACCCCGCTGCCCATCTAGGATGAGCTCAAACGTGTCGAGAGACAAGGAATTTCCCACAAAAATTAACTCTCAAACACAAAGGTTCTTGCTAAGCTAGTAGATTGGTTGCTAGACATCGAGCATAGATGTGGATGCTTCAATCAATACATGCACACAAAGTATTTAGATTGGCATATGAAATTCCTCCTTGGTAGGATCCTTTTGGAAAAGTTCGAGCACTAGGCATATCTTCTCCATTCCATAGATCACTTGCATCATCAAATGAAGGACTTGGATCAGATGGTGGAGTGCATAGAAAAACACCTTGGCATCCCACCCCCAACTAGAAGTGTCGTAGGAGACAACAAGGATCCTATCTAGGTCACAAACACTAATTCATAACCCTCCAACTAGTCTCATGTTGTATTCATGGTTTCCTTGTTTATTGTGTAGGTTTTAACCCTATACAAAAATTACCTGTGAACGAATTCTTTAATATATATATATATATATATATATATATATATATATATATATATATATATATATATATATATATATATATATATATATATATATATATATATATATATATATATATATATATAATGGTGAGAACATAAAACAAATATACATATATATTTTCCCTCGATACCAAAAATGGGAATACCAGATTGATTTTACATTATATTCATTTCAATGTTACAATATATATATATATATACATGTCGAATCATTCATTAACCCTAATCCACTAACCCTGGATTAAAACATAACCATAGTTCCTATTGTACCTCTGTAGATAATTCTAGGTTAAGGAATTATGTCATAGCATCTAAAATATTTTGTTTTGTTTTGAATTTTTGGATGAAAAATGCTGTAAACTGCTTAAACAAGTGCATAGCCTTAATTATTCATGATATAATAAAAGGGTTGATTCTTCACCTCTTTAACATAATGTAGTTTTGATAGATGTGTAGGGTAGAATTTAAGAAAATATATGATCTTTTAAGTATTCAAATATATTATTTAATTAACCATACATAGATGACGCATGTAACACATTTTTACAACCAAACAAAACATATTTGAAATTAAGAAGAATTGGCAATTTAAAAATATAAAGGAATCAATTAAAACAAATATTCTTAATTAACTAATATTTTTAATTGATAATAGCATCAGAGGGGATTTTATATAGATTAATATTCAATCTTATCTAACCCATATTTCTTCATTAACCTCAAATATATGTGGAAATTATAAAATGAAAATGGAAATTGACTAAGAAAACTCATCGGAACAAAAGTTGCTTCAAGGTAAATCTAGAATCCTTTCATTAATATCAGAAAAATTTCAGATGATTACAATTATTCTTAATGGTATATTACAAGGGTTCAACCTTTCATACTTTAATATACAAAGTATTTATACAACTTTTATAAAAATATCTTGATTTAAATATCAAGATTTATTTACAAAATGTCTCAAAACTATTTACAAAAATAGAACGAGAATATAGGAAAATAAAACTGCTCAATCCCTTTGGTTGGGCCTAAAAGGGTGCTATTTTGTTTTTCTTTCCAATATATTTTCTTTTCCTCCTATAAACATGCATGTTGTTGTTGAAAGCTCGAATCTTCTGCTGCAAACCTATTTGTTTGTTTAGTCAATGAGTTGACATATCTTTTCCCATCTATCCTCATCATGAATGGTAACTTTAATTAATTTTTTGTAATTCTCATCCACTTCGTGTACGTCTGAAAGGTTGGTTTCACTATAAGCATATGTTTGATCTCATTTTGAATTAATAGATCTAAAGTCCAACCTTCAATAAGTGATTTCCCTGTAATGGTTCCTTTAATATTAGAAAACTTAGATTTGTCTGTAGCTATAGAATGTAATCTTCGCTAGTATTCTTCAAGAGTAACTTGCTTGTCTCATATCCCTCTCAAACCTCGAAGTCCCTTTTGATGCAGCACATTAAATTTCCTGTGAAACTTCTGGAGGCTGGCCTCTAAATTATGGCATTTGTTTTCAAGTTGCAACATTAGATTTATTTTAATGTTGACTTTTTTGACCTCTAGAATAGTTTCAGTTCTAACATTAATATCATATTCTTCAAGTTCTATTTTTTTTTTTTTAATTTAAAAATCTGATTAATGTTGTTGCATCTCCTAACTTATAACCCAATTCTTTCTTTACCTCTTCTATAACTCCCTTTGATTTTTCCAAAAAAATTTCCTACTCAAAAGGATTTCAATTAAAGGCCATAAATCAGTCATGAACTCATTGATGTCTTGCCATATGTTTTCTTTAGCATTTTGAATAGTATGAGAAATGGCAGACTCATTCTCAAGGGTCTCTATTCTCCAAGTAAATCTATGACTTTTTTGAATCTATGCTACATATGTGTTATCAATTTTAATTTTCTACTCCTGAAGATTATGAAGTTGTGCCTTCATTTTTTTGATTTCCTGTCCTATTAATGACAAATATCCCATGGCTATATCTAAGTCAGTAGTTGAGTATGTAGATTGTGTTTCCACTGCCATAGTGATTGCTAAAGTAGAAGCTCTGGTTGTTGAAGTACCTGTGATGGGACTTGTTGCTAAGGGAGTAATTGATGCTTTATTTACTTGTTGTTCTTTCTCCTTCAATAAAATCTCTAATTATGTTTCCCTTTTCTATATTTGTGTATTTTTCTCAATTATAATCTTGAACATGTTTTCTTATTTCCTTTTCTAAATCACCAATTTCTTTAGTTTGGGGATCTTCAGTAGTAGGGAGTTTCAACTGTTTTCTCAATGCTTGAAAATCAATTTTTTTCCTTTTAATCATCTCCTCGACAGTTTTAACATTACTAGTCATATCCCAATTTTATTATCAAGTCCTCCAAATATTTTATCTTAGTATCCTTTTCCAGAGAATATATATTTTCCAACTTTAACTGGGACTGAATATTATTTAATGAAACCTGTAATTTAGATTTTTCCATGGTTGATCTAGTCACGGTGGAATAAATCATTTCTCCAGCTTGCTTATGTAAGTCAATATGGTCTATAGCATGGATTTTCTTTGTATCAAAATCACAAGTTTACTTCTAGTAATCATTTGTTGTCTTTGGAAATGGAACATTAGGTTTTAGGAAAGCCATTTGCACATGTATCTTTTTAGCATCGAAGGTAGAAAGGAATCTGTGTTGAGATGTTGAAGTCTACTTCCAAAATTGAGAATAAGTAGAAGCTTTTAGTGCTTGATTTTTCTTTTTGATTTCTAGAAAAAATATTTGGCTCAGCTTGACCATCAGTTGGTTCTCCTACCTGAGCTGTTTCTAATGGACCTTGAGAGAGTGAGGATCTAGGAGAACCTGAAAAAATATCTTTAATTTTTGGAAAGGTTGTAGCATGAGGCCCTATCAAAACTAATGTAGTTTACGAGCTATCCTTTGAAAATGACTCTTGAAGAGGATTTTTTTCTTCTTTTCGTACATTACAAATTCTGTCTACTGAATCGCTGAAACAAAAGGGTAAATAGTTTCCCTTACTCTCTTGGTCTACTTTTCCTATGGAACTAGAGTTTGTGATGTTGTAGAAGTAAAAAATTGTTATTCTGATGTCTGCAATGTATTCTCTTGCCACTCCTAATTCATATACTATTAAATTTCTGGTATAGGAGTATGATCATAAGAGGTAGTTTTTGTTCTACACTTATTTTTTAAATAATCCCCAAGGGATCATATGACTAGGTAAATCTTAATTTAAATTTCATTTCCTTTAGGAGAAGATCTGCCTCCTTTGCCATTGTTCTGGAGTTACAGATGAAAGGTCCAATTTAAGTCTTGATCTTAAACTGAGACTTCATCTTAGCTGACACAAAGTGCAACTCATCCATGCTTATCATTTTCCTAATATACTCTAATGCAAAAATTCTAATAGGCACAAACGTAGGAAACTTGTATGGAGGAAGCTCACATCCATACACTCTAACTTATGTTTAATTTTGATATAAATACCAATCTCTTGTCTTCATTTTCTCACTAAGATGAAGAATTCTTTTAATTTCAAGAGAAATTCTAGGAATAACATCACTATGGAATAAATAGGAAACCATATACAAAAAATGATATGTACAGTCACTGAAAGAGAATTCATTGGTATTATTCCTTACTAAGGAAGTGTAATGAATTACAGATTGAAGGTTTCCTTTTTCATCTAGCTTTTGCAATGGAAATTAAAATTTGTCTGGCTGATAAAATAAGAACAAATATATAAGAACTAATGCATGTTTGAAGGTTCGTTTGGTAGAAAATTTCATTCATTGATCACGATTAGCTTCTGCTATGAATTAAATGTAATGGAAGATAATGGAAGGTTTTTCTCAGTCATCTCTAGGAACTTTGAAGATGGGTAAGGTGTGTTTTTCCTTAGTAGTTCAACATTTTTCAGGTAGAAATATTTCAAAAATATTGGCTCGTTGGGGAAAGGTGAGATTTTTATAGAGGTCCATGAGGGAGTCTATAGAAAAAGGATGTAGAGGAGCTGAGGTTTCAATTTGGAACATTTGGAAAATAGATTTAGAGGTAAGTGTAAAAATGATGTCATTATTCTGAGTAACATCAACCCTTTGGCTTGGAATATATCTGAAGTGGCACCAATATAAAACTGGGAAGGGATGAGCCTGTGTAAATATGGATTGAGGTAGGAAGGAGTCCCACAAACTCAATTCATCACTGAGATCAGAAAATTTATGTTTCATCCAACTATGCAATTCATACAGATTAAATTCACTTTAAGTTTCAGAGATTTTATATTGTTGATCGACTAATAGTAGATGGTTTAGGTCTATTACAGGCAGGAGCATAAGGTTTTGTTGCACCACTTTATATTTTCCCTTAAATGAAGAAATTTTGAAGGAATACAAGGACAGGGATAATGATTACTAGGTAATTGGTCGATTCATGCAGTGCTATAACAAATTCTTGATTAGCTCTGGTTGTAATAGATCCTGGATATGTAGCTTTTACTAATGAGATGCATAAAAGAGACAGGGTAAACCATTAGTTTATTTATAAAATTTAGGAATTAACCATTTGGGGATGTTCATTATGAGAGCGAGAGTATTTATTATGGTAACAATCATGGTTTTTTTAATGAGTTGATAATGGCAAATCCATTCGTCAAATGAGCGGAGGACAGTTGGAGGACGTGGAAAGACCAATAGGTTTTCGTGGGAATGGGAAATAGTGGTTTTCACAGGGGTGGGGTCGTAAGTGCTTCCCAAATCATTGATCTTGGTGGGGAGCATCCTGGCGGTTGATTGATGCACCCAAATTATTACAAACAATAAACAACATCAAATCTGTGCATTATCAGTGACTATATGTTCACGATAACCAAATTTGGATAATATATTTTCCTCAATGAATTTAATGACAACATTCTATGTTGCATTATTTACAAGGATGGCTTCTACCCATTTGGTAAAATAATCTATAAAATTCAGTATCCAACTGTGTTGATTACTGGATGTTGGAAATATCTCTCCAATAAATTCTAGTTCCCATTGTAACAAGGGTGCTTCAATTAACACTGGAATAAGAGGGAGTGTTGCTAACCTTTTCTTTCCAACAAAAATCTGAGTGTTGCTAACATATCTTGCATAAGCCAACTTACTTTCTTTGCCTTGAATGTCCCTCATTAGATTAATTGTCATCCTCCTAGTCACTAGTTTCAAGTTTGGGCAACATTCCAACAATTATTCCTAATAGTTACAAGGGCATGTTGCCATGTCTTGTTCCTATTTCTCTATTAGCTAGATGGGGTGGTTGCAACATGAAATCTTGATTTGTGTTATTTAAATTGGTTTTTTACTGTATATATGGATTTAGCAGCTTGGAAAACCTTTCTTGATTTGTGTTATTTAAACTGGTTTTTTTACTGTATATATGGATTTAGTTGCCTCGAAAACCTTTCTTGATTTGTGTTATTTAAACTGGTTTTTTACTCTATATATGGATTTAGCAGCCTAGAAAACCTCTAGTGTACTTCGATTCAGTAAATTTCTCTCAGATTTAGATCGGAAAAACTTCCAAAAACTCACACTAAAGACAACTCTCTTCTTTATTTCTATCACTGGAATATGAGGATCCTAGAATCTAAGAATCAATAGAATATTGTATGAAGGTTAAAATACTTATATCTATATAAATATGTGTGTGTGTGTTTTAATTTTATACACACACACACACACACACACACACATGAAACGTCTTTTTTGCCATTATTAATTCTTAGATTTTAATTTTTTTTTTTTTAATTTAGCTTTCAAAAAATATTGTAAAATATTTTTACTACTAGTCATAATTTAAAGGTTAAAATTTATTTTAGAAGTAGTTATACTCTTTATGCCATTTTAACTAAATTAATTAATTAAAAACATATTTTATGAATATGAGTTTTAATTTTTTGGATATATTAGTAAGTTATGTATTGGAAGATAATATTATAACAACAAGTTGAGGATGGGCCTTGTTAGCAAGGTAGCCCAGGATCAAACCTCTTAGGGGTGGTTGTGCAAAGTCTCCATGAATATGAATTTCCATATTTAAAATTATTGTTACATGGTTTTTAAAAATAATAGCAATAATAATAATAAGATTTTTTTAAATCTTGGCAATATGTGATGTATCATAAGATAAATGTTTTTATGTTTATAGCTATTCAAGAACTATTAAATTTATATAATTGCACTGATTCATTCTTGAATTTAGACAAATACCAATAATTTTATTTATATAGTTGTGTTATTTCTTAAATTCAAACATATACTTGCTATTTATAGTTACTATTGTTGTGTTATTTCTTAAATTCAAACATATCCTTGCTATTTAATTTATATGACTATGTGAGACAAAAGAACACACTCTTTAATTTAATGACTATGTGAGATGAAAGAACACACTCTTTACACCTTGAAGGTAATTACTAGTTTTTAATTCAGATGACCAATTTTGTCTCTAGATATACATTTTATGGAAATGAATTCACCACCATCAAGAACCCATAGGGAACCATCAAGAACTTATAAGACACCCAAAATCCCTTGACATGTACCTTTGTACCCAAGATTTTCAAACAAATATGAAATCGTACCAGAATTTCTAGCCTCTTAGACTAGTCTATTTTCTTAGCTTTAAATTGAAATTCAAATGAAATCTATATTGATTTATATTGGGCACCACAAATTTGTCTCCATGATAGTTTTCTTGAAATAAAAAAATCAGAATGCTGGAGTGTTTGAATAGTTTTTTTATGGTGGAAATGGAATTATCACCATCAAGAACACCTGGCCACCCAAAATCCTGAAGTTTGACAACTGTAACCTAGATTTTGAAAAAAATCTGACAGATTTTTTCATAACTTGCTAGAATTTCCATTATTTTCATGGCTAATGAAAAATTTGTAGACTTTTTAGACCAAGATTTTATATTAAATGTGTGAGAGTTTTGATGAATTTTTAGACCATGTTTTGATGAAATTTGTAGAATTTTTAGACCGTGGCTAAAAAAACAGTGCATTTGGTTGGGAAGTGAGGGAAATTTGGAAAAAAATCCTCTCTGGTTAGAGGAGAACGAAGATCACACATGGAAAAAGGGCTTCTCAAGATGGGAATGGCAGTGTGTCACACTTTGGAGCTGAGTTGTTAGGATTATGTAGGCTCCATGACATGGTAATATGCAATGGCATGAAAGCTTGGCCAACATCCAATTGCACCACCTATAAAACATAGAATGGTCAAAGTGTGGTGGACTATGTAATATTCTCTCAGAGCCTTAACTGCAAGCTGTTAGAGTTCAATATTGAGGCTTGTCCTATAGAGATGAATCATGGCCATATGTCTCTTTATATTAAGTTAGGTATACACTCAATTAGGATATAGGAAGGGAAGACCCAACAAGGTCATAAGAAATTGCATGCAAATGCAAGAATCCTCATAAATCAAGAAAACCAAGAGCTCTTTGTTGTTGCTTTAGAAAAACACTTTCAGGGGGGGGGAAATCAACACAAAAAACAATGAAGACAATTCAAAAATAGAATGCATGGGCAGCAACATGTTGATCCCTATAATCCGCAAAGCCTTAAAGGTGTGCAAAATGTCTCAGCCTAAGAAGAGGATCTCAAACACCTTTCCAACTAATCCTTGGTTTGATGAAGAGTGAAAAGCGGCTAAAATATCCCTCAAGGAGAAGGAGGCAGATAGTGAAAGCAAGAAAAAGTATAAAAATTTTGATAAAAAGAAAAAAAAAATATGTTACTGCAAGAAGAAATGATTTAATCTATTTGGGAAAGCATAACCCCAAAGGATTTTGGCAAGAAATACAACAAAAGAGAAAGCAATTAATAATAATATCTCAACTACTCATTGGGTGGAATATGCAAAGCTTCTTTATGAGAGAAATCAAGAGAAAAGTAGCCCCACCATAACCAACTCCACAATTGTATTATTTTCGATGGAGGATGTCAAGCGAGGTATACAAAATTTAGCGAGTGGTAAAGCCCAAAACATTGATGGGTTACAGGAAGAATTCTTAAAATGGGGTGTTGATATCTTGGCCCCAATCATCAAAAGGATCCTCAAAAACATCACAAAACCCATACTGAAAGCTACCTTCACGCTGATTCTTACCATCACCCTGCTCAAAAATTTGGTGTCCTCAACACTCTTGCTGTAAGAGCCCTGAGAATATCAAACAAGGAACACTTGGAGGAAGAGATCTCTCACCTTACTCATGTTTTCCTAGGTTTAGGTTATAAGGAAAGAGAAATCAAGAAAGCCATAAACAAAGTGAAAAACGTTGTCGTGTCCAAGAAGTGCCAGGACCCTCAAGAGAGGGGTGGAAAGGTTTTTCTGCCATATATCAGGGGTGTGACAGATAAGATTGCTAGGGTTTTGGGGAAGAGCAACATTTTTGCACAATTCTCAGCAGCAGGCACCATTAGACAAAAGATGCACTCATTTAAAGATAACATTAGTGAGGGTTAGCTCAAAGGTGTTTACAAGATTGAATGTTCTTGTGGGAAGTGTTATATTAGCGAAACAGGGTGCTCTCTGCAAAAGCATTTGAAAAAACATGGTGTTGATATTAAACATGAACGATCACGAACCTCGGCTCTTGCTGATCACCCCTAAAAAACAAAACATCACTTGCGCCTTGAGGATGCTAGAATTATTGCAAGGGAGGAACACCATCAGAGACGTAAGATTAGAGAAGCGCTGGAGATTATAAAACACCTGCACAACATCAACAAGGACGGAGGTTATGAGATTAGTGATAGTTGGCGACCGCTTATTAGACAGATTTTCTCCCTAGGTTCATCCTCATCCAAGGTATAATGTTGCAGGTATTCTTCTTCCTCCTTTTAGTTTTCTAGTTTAGGGTCGTGGCAGCTTAGAAACTCTTATTATGCCACTTACTCATAATAATTAATTTTTATTCTATTAATAAAAATTAATTAATTATTATTTATTATGAGTAAAAGGAAAATTAAAAATAAATGGTGCTCTTTATTATTAAAAATATTGTTAGTAAATTATGCCACTTACTCATAATTATTAATTTCATTAATTAATTTTTATTCTATTAATAAAAATTAATTAATTATTATTTAGTATGAGTTAAGGGAAAATTAATAATTAGTGGTACTCATTATTAAGTTTTAGTATTACAATTTATTAGGAATTAAATGTGGAAAATTAATGGTGCTCTTTATTAATAAAATTAAAATTCTTGTTAGTAAAATTTTTTTAGTAAATTATGCCACCTACTCATAATAATTAATTTTTATTCTATTATTAAAAATTAATTAATTAATATTTATTATGAGTTAAAGGAAAATAAAAATTTATGGTGCTCATTTTTAAGTTTTAGTATTACAGTTTTTTAGGGATTAATGAATTAAAAGAAATAATTTATTAATAATTAATTTTAAAATTAGCGGTTTGATTGGTTATTATAGGTTTTAGAAATTATTTTTTTATTTTTCTTTTAGGAATTAATTAAAATAAAAATTAGGAGAAATTTTTTAAACAGTTAGTATATTTTTTAGGGTTAATTAATAAATTTTGATTAAAACTCATTTAGTAGCATATATTTAGGTAAAATTTAA
Organism: Pinus albicaulis; assembly: GCA_034641835.2. Lineage (NCBI taxonomy): Eukaryota > Viridiplantae > Streptophyta > Pinopsida > Pinales > Pinaceae > Pinus > Pinus albicaulis. The sequence continues at coordinate 157,570,946 of CM076577.1, read as the reverse complement.
GAAAAATCTTGTTATTTTCCTCTCATTAATAATTCTTAGACAAATTGAATCTATATTAGATGTTAGAATATTTTAGGATTTTTTTGTTAGAATTAGAATTAATTCATTAATAATAATTATTTAAAATTTTTGATGATTTATCATATTAAGCTTAAGAGGGTTAGAGATTAATTTGATTAAAAAATTTAATTAATTTTTTTTTTTTTTTAAATTAAATTTTTTTATAATTAAATTATTATAATATTATATAAAAAGTTTTAATGAGCATGACTTAGTGTCGGCTCCTCTTTTCATATTCATTGGCCTTCACCATTTATACCTTGACTTCTTGCGACCTTCTTTCTTCCTTATTTCAATTCTCGTCCTGAAGATGGATCCATGTAAGGATTCAAAACGTCGACATCTGTTTTATGGTACTGTGGATGATCCGGTTTTTGCAAATAACAACATCACAAAAATAAATTTTCCAGTGGAATGGTCAACAAGTATCGCTATCCCTCTTTACAAAAGTGGAGACATCAATAATCCCTTTAATTATCGCACTATTATGGTCAATCCTCTTCTTCGAAAATTGTTTGGGAGCATGATGGAGCGTAGAATCAGTAGTTGGGCAGAAAAAAAGGGTAAAAGAGAAAAAGGACAAACTGGTTTTAAGCCAAGGCATTCTACAATTGTTCATTGCATCACTCTTAAGCACGTCATTGAAAAAGTATGAGACATTCAAGGTAAGGAAGCCTTTTGTTGTTTTGTTGATTTCAAAAAAGCTTTTGACACTACTCCTAGGGATAAGCTTTGGAAAAGAATGGAAGAGCTTGGAATCCAAAATGAATATAGAGTGGTTGTCCACAAATTGTATGAGGAAGTTAGTGGTAAAATCGGAACTAAAGAGGGATTTTCAGAATGCTTTGGTAGTGACATTGGGGTCAAGCAAGGGTGCCCCCTTTCCCTCACTCTATTTGGTTTATATATTGATAAGCTATAAGAATGGCTAAACAACACCAGTGGAGAAGGTATTAAACTAGCATGGTACGTCGTAAAGCTACTTCTGTATGCGAATGATCTTATATTAATGGCAAAATATGCGCATGGTTTGCGAGAGAATTTGAAAGCATTAGAGCTTTTCTCCCACGAAGTCGGGATGCAAGTAAACACTAGTAAAACCAAAGTCATGATCTTCTCTTTGAAACAAAAAAAGCAACAGGTTAGGTTCATATTTGAGTAAAAACCTCTGGAGATAGTGGAAGAATACAAGTACCTAGGAATTGTTTTTCACAATAGGCTCAGTTGGGAGACATGCATAACTAAAAGGATCCAAGGGGGGTGGAGAGCTTCTTATCTTCTCCAGAACAAATGCACGGAAGCATAATTTTGGGACTGGGGAATCATGAAAACTCTATTTGGAGTGTTGGTTACCTCGGTTGTTGTATATGGAGGTGAAGTTTGGGGCAACAACATGTCAATCACAAGTGGAGACAAATAGAAAGAATTCAAAAGTAGTTAATCATTAGTAACATCAAAGTCAAGGGAATAGTCCTATATGAGATCCTGCTAGCTGAGGCTGGAATGTTTTCGATGGAAGCTTCAACAATCATTCATTTGTTAAGTTATCTAAAAATGTGGAAAATATGGAGGCACAACGTTGGCCCAAGATGATTTACATGGAGGAGCTAAAGCTCAGGAAGAAAACATGGAGGAAACTAAATGAAAAATGGGTAAGCAAATGGGGAATTAATTGGCAAGATTGTCCTAATGCTAAATCCATGCTCTTTTTCCCTCATCTCTTGCTGCCCTAACTTTTTTCATTTCATCCCTCCTTTCCTCTTGCTGTCTTACAGTTAAATCTTCTTCTATAAAAAACCGAGAACCCCTTAAGATTTGCTTCTTTCTCAGAATGATATCTTTATCATGCAAGTTGGGCAAGATGACTTTTATGGGCCTGGCTCTCTCACCGTTGAGCTTACCTACTCTCCATGCTTGACATACTTGTCCTTGCCATTGGAGTTTGTCTTTCAAGAAGTCTCTCGCAAGGTCAAGAGTACATTAATTTTTCCCATACTCTTTCACCCCTTTAATAATTATGTTTGTTGCTCTATCCAGTCTTTCCTTGCTTTCTCTATCTTGCATGTTGTTAACCTGGATATTTGTTTCTCCTTCCCTCTTAGTAGAATTGCCAAAAAATTGAGCCCAAGTTTTGGAAAGTTTTGTGGGATCTTCTTTCCTCCCTTCTCTTGATGTTTCTTCATTGTTGTCTATTTGAGCAACTGCTTTCCCCTTATCCTAGGGTGGCTTCGCATTCATCACCTATGTGTTTTCCACTGCAAATTTCTTCATGTTTTGCACCTTCGCTTTCATGCGTTGCCATTTTTTTTTCCCTATTCGGAGAGCTTCCTGCAGTAATGACACTTGCTCCTTCAGAACTTTGTTGCTTTCTGCTAAAGCCTGATTTTCAGCTGTTATTATATGGATTGTACAATCTCTTTCCAGCGCTTTAGCTTCTACTACTTCCAACCTTTCTTTTACATTTAAGAGTTCTCTCACATAAAGGTCAAATGACCAAGTGAGAGGTGTGGATGTGGGACTATATAAGGCATACTCATCACTAACTTTTTCTTTTCCTTTGGACTTGTTGCCACATGCTTGCGAAGAAGACTTGTTTGAATGTTGTTTCTTGTGAACAATACTCTCCCTTTGAGACTTTTTCTTCTTTGTCTGCTCCCATTTTAGATGAGCTAGTCTCCTTTTTAAAATGCCCTGATATTGTTTGGCATTGACCCAAACCCACTTCCCAGTTTTCGTTGATGAGGCAATTTTCACTTGCCCTATATCATTTGTTTCTACGGGTTCTAAAGTTTCTTGTTCCATTCTCATGATGATATTAAGGGAAATCAAAATCTCTGCACAAAACTGACCCTTTGTTTTATGCTTAACTCTTCAATCTCTGTTGGTCTGACCACTAAAAAATTGCTGCTCTGTCCTTGCTGCTCTGCCCACTATCCACTGAAAACTAGCTGCTCTGCCCTTGCTGCTCTGCCCACTGTCCCTGTCCTCTATGCTCTGCCCTTGCTGCTCTGTCCCTGTCCTCTGTCCTCTGTATAAAATTGACAAAGAACCGTACATTAAAAAATCCCATTTCTGGAAAATGCATATGGCAGTGGTCTAGTAGAAAGTTGTTCAATCTGGTTGGAAGTTGAGTTTTTTGAAAAACCTGTAGCCGTCCCCAGTTACACTTCAATCTAGTTGAATTATTGTTTCATGATTCATAGCGAAAAACAAAAGCTCAAATTGAGGAAAGAATTCCCGATGTCTGGGTAGGTGGTGCCCTCTTGTCGTGTATGTGATTTAAAGTCCGACGAACTTGAAACAAATTTTAGTCGAGGTCAATTACTATACATTCTGCATAAATTTCGCTGAAATTTTGCTTTGGAAGGTTTAAAAACAAACCACGTAGACACCCTCCGCTCCTAGCTTATGAACCCCAAACTTACATTTTGCGAAATGGGTGTCAAGAAAATAACACTACAATTCCGGCGTGACAGAAAGCACCGTAGAGAAACTTGATCCACGCCCCTTTTTCAGCTTCAGGGAGTTTTGACTTTCGCGGCCTTGAGTATGCAGGTAAGCATGCAATCACTCCATCTCCTTCGGTCAATTAATGCCTCTGGGAAGAAAAATTTAATATAAAAACAATCAGTTGGTGGAAAAACTTAATATAATAAAGTAATCAAATAATTAGTTTAGATATTATTTTTTTTGGATTCAATTACGTTAAGTTATTTATCTATGATCATTTTTATAAGAGATAGTTTTAACTAATTAATTTCTCATAATTTTTTAATAGTCCACTTATTTATCTATGATCATTTTTATAAGAGATAGTTTTAACTAATTAATTTCTCATAATTTTTGAATAGTCCACTTAGCACTCATTTTATCATGTGATGCTAATAAAGGCTAAGAAGTCGGATTGAAACTAGTGAAATGAATCATATAACTTCAATCATCACTTCCTCGACTTGCAGTAGGTAATCATCTTAAGTCACACATCCCAGATAGCATCTGGCTCAAGCACGCTTAACTATGGAGTTACCTTGCTACCCGGTTACCCTTATTTGTATGTATGTTTGATGAAAACAAATGATACAAATACAATTTTAAAACATACCCTAAAGTTATATCAATTCTATATAATTTTAATTAAAAATAACAATGGTATATAATTTTATATATATATATATATACATACAAATTATTATTTTAAAAATAATAAAATTTAAAATATTCATTCTTTCTTTTATGTTTAAAATTTATAAATATTGCACTCTTAGTTGGTGTTTTTTCTTTCCTCCCGGTTTTCTCTCTTGTTTTTGCTCTTCTTTTTAACACCTTTTCTCTTCCTATGGTCCTCTCTTTCACCTTTGAGATTTTTAATAGATTAAAATTAATTTATTTTATAATTCTTAATAATTATAATATTTAAAGCTATTCTTAAAAAAATAATGTATTGAATTAACTAACTAAATTAAGATTTAGTATATATATTAAAATTACATTATTAATTTAGAAAAAATATATATTAAAATATATTAAAATTATATAATATATAATTATTTATTAATTCATTTTAAAATAAATAAATATATTAAAATTATATATTATATAATTATTAATTGATTCATTTTTAAATTAAATTAATTAAATATTTTTGTTTTTCTTTTATTCTAGTCAAATAAGCAACAACTAGCATATATATCTATTTAAACTAGTTCTCGAATCATATCTCTCATTTTGTCCTATTGATAATTAGGTCCATAAAATATGTTAATATTTGATTATCACCAAAAAAAAATTATATACATTTTATAAATCACAGAAACCAAATTTCTAATAAATATTGCACTTTTAAAATTATTTATTTAATTTTCTTTCAAAATACACTTCTCATAAATTTACTATAGTATATATCCTTAAATCAAGTCACAATGAACATTTTTCATTAACATTCAAAAATAACCAAAACATTTTTTATTTTTCTATATATTTAATTATTATTTTTTATCTCATTTTAAAGGTTTAGTGAGTTCATTTTATTAATTTCAATTTCACTGTTTCATAAAAATAATATTTCATGTATTAAATTTTGTAATTATTATTTTATTGATAAGTTAGTTTGAATTCATATTGTTTTTAATAAAAAATATAATATTTCATATATGTATTAAATTTTGTAATTATTTATTTATTGATAAGTTAGTTTGAATTCATATTGTTTTTAAAAAAAATATAAGATGTCTGGTTTTTAGGTATTGCTTTGTTATTGAGAAAACCAAAATCAATAATACAAATATGTTAATATTGATTTAAAATTTTACATGTCAAAAAAATTGGTGGTGTATGCTCACTCATCACTATTTAATAAAGAAAGCTATATCACTTCGGAATTACCCATTGTTGATATATAAAAGGTACTTTTTGTGTTGGGTTTTTAACCTGTTTCACTTTTGTGAGATGGTTTCCTTAAATCTTCACATTTAAGTTAAATGTACTCTTAACAAATCAAAGACAATTTTAAGACATACACTAAGCCAAAATTTTAAATGGAGTTATTTATATAATTTAGATATAATTATGATTTTAACATATTTAACAATTATATAAACTAGTCTAGATCCATTTTAACTGCTGATCTACTAGAGAGGGATCAAATCTCTTTTCACTCTAAAAGTTCTTTGCATCTCAAGAGGGATCAAATCTCTTTTCACTCTAAAAATGGTTTGCATCTCAAAATGTTTAATCCCTCTAAAACTTCATAAAGCCAAAATTAAAATCGATCTAAATTAGTTTTATTACTAATCAAAATTATTTTAATTATAATTATAAATATAATTATTAATTTTTATGTTTATGTTTATAATTATAAATATAATTATTAATTTTGTGTATTTTATTTTATTTCTATTTATATTATTATTTGTTTTTACTCAATATTTAATGATATTACAAAATCTCCATATACCTTTTTACTTTTACATTTAATTCAAAAAATATTATAAAATTATATTAAAATAAAATATAGAAAATATATTCCAATATAATTTTTCTTACAATTATTTTTCAAATCAAGTATAATATCTACACATCTCCCATTATTGATCAGGAGCTCAAGTCCAAGCCATGGAAAAAGGCTAAAAAATGAAAGTGCTTAGAATTGCTCCAGAATAGATCGACTGGAAAGAGCTCGGTGATACGATCCCAACGCCGCAACCGGCACTCAAATCCATTGCCGTATGAAGAAGTTGTTGTATTTTGAAATCACCCAATAACCTTTAATGCTGAATGGGTTCATGATTTTAATGTGGAGAAAATATTTTTAATATATTAAAAATTAATTAATGTTTTATATATATTAAAAATTTTAATATTTTATTTGATTTTTTTTTTAAATCATATATTATATTAAATTTTTTTATATATTAAATATTAATTAAAATATATATATTAATTATATTAATTCAAATCCATATTCATTTAAAACCCAACTATGTATTAAAACATTTCAAAACCCATATTCGTTGAAAACCAAATTCGAGATTTTATGAAAAGGGGTAAAAACCCACAAGTATAAAGTTTGTAAAAGGCACGTGGGTTTTAAATGTGCTGTATTACGTGGGTTTAGAGCAGAGTTACGTGTCAAGGCACCTGGTCAATACAAGTTGGAGCGGATTTGTTTAGAGCGGAGGTTTAAACCATAAATTCGTTGCATTGGAGCGGCAACAGTTAACATTCATTAAAACTATTAGCATGTGAACCGAACAACATTTTCGGCGGGTGTGTTAACATTTGGCGCGGAATTCGATGGCACAAAATCCGACGATTATAACAGTTGCCATGTGACCGGATTAAACCACATTTAATATTTCAGTTAACCGTCTGACAAATCTGGAGTGCGCCCGCTAATTAGGGCGGATCTGCCAAATTAGCGCCAGCTAACTAAACTTAACTTGAGTTTTTTTAGGCCAAACTGGCAGTTAGTAAATGTGGCATAACTTTGGCTAGGAGAGGCCTTTTGATATGAATTTTTTTTTTTATTCTGGGGCTCTTCAACATTTTGGAGCTGCTGGGAGTGTTTTCAGAGCCATCAGGGCAATCTAACAGAGAATTTACCAGCATTTTTTGTCGTGGATCCACTAGGGCCTAAGGGAAGAAGAGTTGTTTTGGTCTACCTTCATGCAATGGAGGTGATTTTTTAGTCAGATTATACTGATTTGAGCCTTCTAAATCTTATTTTGCAGTGTATTTTTCCCTTTGAGGCTTCTATACAGTTGTATTCACATTTTGAGCAATTTAATCAAAGAGGACAAGCCCATTTTGGGAGGCTTGATCCAGCGGAGGTAGCCCAAGAGAGGGGTGAACCGCTTAAACAATTATTTGCTATCATACTGTATAATTTTGGTGCATATTTTCAGATTCTGCTCCTTTAAATAGTAAATTTTTATAAGAAAACTTTTCCCAAGCTGGTTTAAATAGTGAACAAAACTTATCAGTTCATCTTCAAACCACTACACTTCATTTGCAAAACATGTATACTTGTCTATTCACACATTAAAGTTGGATCAATGAATAATTTGTAGTTAAAAAAAATACTTTCATTGATCGGATCTTTGTGATTAAATTTTATTTCTTTAGGCAGAGTCTGTAGAGGGGCCAGGTAGCCTCCGGATTCATCCTTTCTAGTAAAGGTGAAATATCCAGTGAATGCCCCTACAGTCAATATCTGTATGAGAAATTTTTTGTTCTCACGATTTCAGATCAGGTTGGTATCAGAGCACAAGGTTTTTCTTAAGATTTTGTGAAATTTGTGCAAGTGAATTGTATTATTCTGCAAAACTTGATGCTTACTAGGCTAAAATTGCAAAGAGGGGAAGGTCAATTGGTTAGAGAACAGTTTAATCCTCAACCAAGGAGGGCTAGAGTGCCATTATATCCACCTTCCATTTCATCCTCAATAGCCTTAGAATCAGCCACAAACATGTCATCTTCTTCTACAAGTGAAGTTTCCTCTTTCACGAGATTCTTCAATGATGACATGAAGAATGAGTTTTTTAAGGTGAAGGACATGGTGCAGATTCTCATTGAGGATCAAAGAGAAAGCGTTAAGCTTCATGCACAATTGCTAGCTATGCAGGAAGAGAAAGAAGCCATTCTTCAAAGATTGCATGATATGGAGTTGCAGCTTCTTCAAGCTCAAGAAGCTTTGTCCAAGAAAATTCTTGAGGAAGAGGATAATCGTTCCAACTTGTCTTCAAGTTCCTCCATTTAAAATTATGTAGGTTCTTTTGAAAAACATACAAGAGGTATTGGGTCCAAATTAATGTTGAAAATGGGCTATCAAGAAGGCAAAGGTTTGGGCAAGCATGCACAAGGCATTGTTGAGCCTATTTGTGTTGTGGAGCGTCCCAAGAATATGGGTCTTGGCTATGAGCAGCTTAATGGCGAAGATTTGAGCACATGCATTCAAGAATGTGATGAAAATTTAAAGAGAACCTTTGTCCCAAGTTCTCAATGTCATGATGGAAATCTTACTTACCATTGTTTGAAGCCTTCATTGTAGCAAAAGAGGTATAATCATTCACATGATCAATTTGATTATATTTCTACAAAGAATGGTCATTTTTCTTGTTCAAATGAAAGTAAATTTTGTTGCACATTTTGTGGTGGAGTTAACCATGTTGCTTCAAGATGCTGGTTGAAAAAGAAAGCACACAGGAAGCAGAAGAAGCAAAGAGAACTTTCTCAGAAAGTGCTTAAGAGTTGCTCAGTTTGTCAAAGGAAGAGACATGATGTCTCTCAATGTTGGACTTTGCATCCAACAAATCGTCCAAAGCGCATGCAGCTAAGGGACAAACAGTTTGGCGCAAGTGGATCTATGGAGTCCATTATTGATGTGGAAATGGAAGTTTCACATGAGGAAAATTTGCAGCAGCAAAATTCGTCATGGAAGTGGCTTGGTGAGAAGTGGATGGAATTCTTATTGCAGTAAGTCATTACTCATTTTTTACATGCAAATTTCAGATTGGTATGCATGTATTTCAATTGAAAATTTGATGCAAGATTGCATGTATAAGCAGTTTCAGTTGAAGGAATTTCTTTGTTGTTGCAAAATTTCTCCATGGAGGTGTAAAAGATGAGCATGATACCCACTTATGTTGCAGCAATATCTTTTGGTTCAGCTCTTGTTCACCCACATGTTTTTGGGATGATGTACTTGTTGGTATTTGAAAAGAAGAGTTGAAGCTACACATGTACATAGAGGTTGTATGTGTAATTAGCGAACTGTATATAGTTCATTGTACATGATACATACACATATGTTTGTCAAGATGTATCTTGTTGTTTATCGACTTGTTTCGGTTGTGTGCACACTTGTTACAGAGTTTGTGTGTCATTTGTATAGCGCATTTCATTGTCAACTAGTTGTTGATGTCATATGTTGCAGAAGATGCTTTTGGTGTCGTTTGGTGCAGAGAACAAAGTTTCAGTGCAAAGCAGTGCAAGATTCCATGAGTTGGAAAAGCATGCAAGCAAAGAGGGCACAAAGTTCAGCAAGTGTCATTGCTAGTTTCAGTATGGCAGAAGAGCTGTTTTGGTCTACCTTCATCCAATGGAGGTGATTTTTTAGACAGATTTTACTTATTTGAGCCTTTTGAATCTTATTTTGCAGTGTATATTTCCCTTTGAGGCTTCTATACAGTTGTATTCACATTATGAGCAATTTAATCAAAGAGGACAAGCCCATTTTGGGAGGCTTGATCCAACGGACGTAGCCCAAGAGAGGGGTGAACTGCTTAAACAATTATTTTTTGTGATACTGTATAATTTTGCTGCATATTTTCAGATTCTGCTCCTTTAAATAGTAAATTTTTATAAGCAAACTTTTCCCAAGCTGGTTTAAACAGTGAACAAAACTTATCAGTTCATCTTCGAACCACTACACTTCATTTGAAAAACATGTATACTTTTCTATTCACACATTAAAGTTGGATCAATGAATACTTTGTAGTTAAAACAAATAATTTCATTGATCGGATCTTTGTGATTACATTTTATTTCTTTAGGCAGAGTCTGTAGAAGGGCCAGGTAGCCTCCGGATTTATCCTTTCTAGTAAAGGTGAAATATCCGGTGAATGCCCCTACAGTCAATATCTGTATGAGAAATTCTTTGTTCTCGCGATTTCAGATCAGGTTGGTATCAGAGCACAAGGTTTTTCTTAAGAGTTTGTGAAATTTGTGCAAGTGAATTGTATTATTCTGCAAAACTTGATGCTTACTAGGCTAAAACTGCAAAGAGGGGAAGGTCAATTGGTTAGAGAACAGTTTAATCCTCAACCAAGGATGGCTAGAGTGCCATTATATCCACCTTCCATTTCATCCTCAATAGCCTTAGAATTAGCTGCACAAACATGTCATCTTCTTCTGCACAAGTGCTTAATCTCCTTTCACGAGATTCTTGAATGATGACATGAAGAATGAGTTTTTGCTGTGAAGGACATGGTGCGTGTATTCTCACGAGGATAAAAGAGAAATGCTTAAGCTTCATGCACAAAATATAGCTATGCAGAAGAAAAGAATCCATTCTTCAAAGACTCATTTATATGAGTTGCGCTTTTCAAGCTCAAGAAGCTTTGTCCAAGAAAATACCTCATCTTCAGGATGTAAATCATGAGGTAAATCATTCTGATTTGTCTTCAGTTTCCTCCATTGAAAAGTGTGTTGGTTCTTTTGAACGACATACAAGAGGTATTGGGTCCAAATTGATGTTGAAGATGGGCTATGAAGAAGGCAAATGTTATGGCAAGCATGCACAAGGCATTGTTGAGCCTATTTGTGTTGAGGAGCATCCCAAGAATATTGGGATTGGCTATGAGCAACTTAATGGCGAAGCTTTGAGCACATGCATTCAAGAATGTGATGCAAATTTGAAGAGAACATTTCTCCCAAGTTCTCAATGTAATCATGGCAATCTTACTTACCATTGTTTGAAGCCTTCATCATGGTAAAGAGCAGAACGTTCATGATCAATTTTGATTATGTTTCTGCCAAAGAATGATGATTTTCTTGTTCAAATGAAAGAAAATTTTGTTGCACATTTTGTGGTGGAGTTAACCATGTTGCTTCAAGATGCTGGTTGAAAAAGAAAGCACACAGGAAGTAGAAGAAGCAAAGAGAACTTTCTCAGAAAGTGCTTAAGAGTTGCTCAGTTTGTCAAAAGAAGAGACATGATGTCTCTCAATATTGGACTTTGCATCCAACAAATTGTCCAAAGCGCATGCAGCTAAGGGACAAACAGTTTGACGCAAGTGGATCTATGGAGTCCATTATCGATGTGGAAATGGAAATTTCACATGAGGAAAATTTGCAGCAGCAAAAGTCGTCATGGAAGTGGCTTGGTGAGAAGTGGATGGACTTCTTATTGTAGTAAGTCATTACTCATTTTTTACATGCAAATTTCAGATTGGTATGCATGTATTTCAGTTGAAAAGTTGATGGAAGATTGCATGTATAAGCGGCTTAGTTGAAGGAATTTCTTTGTTGTTGCAAAATTTCATTGCTGAGTGCAGAAGATGAGCATGATATCACTTATGCTGGTGTTAAATATCTTTTTGTTCAGTTTTTGTTCATGCAATATGTTTTTGGGATGATGTAATTGTTGGTATTTGAAAAGAAGAGTTGAAGTCAGCATTACGTACATAGAGGTCAGAGTGTGTAATTAACGAATCAGATATATTTCATTGGTATTGAAGTGATAGTCAGCATATGTTTGTCAATATGTATCTTGTTGTTTATCGACTTGTGTCGGTTGTGTGCACACTTGTTACAGAGTTTGTGTGTCATTTGTATAGCACATTTCACTGTCAACTGGTTGTTGATGTCATATGTTGCACAAGATGCTTTTGGTGTCGTTTGGTGCAGAGAACGAAGTGTCAGTGCAAAGCAGTGCAAGATTCCATGAGTTGGAAAAGCATGCAAGCAAAGAGGGCACAAAGTTCAGAAAGTGTATTGCTAGTTTCAGTATGGCAGAATGGTATGGCAAGAAAACTTGGTCGGGATTCGGCACAAGTACATGGCTCATTCTACAAAATTCGCCATGTGAACAGTTGGCAATTCAGGAACATTTTTGAAGGCTAAAGAGAATATGATGTTGTTTTTCTCTCATTTTCTGTTCTACAGTTCAGTTTCAGAATTTCAGTGAGCTTTTGGGGTCCAAAAGCTTCTCATTTGGGAGGTGTGATTAGGAACTCAACTCCAAGCCATGGAAAAAGGCTAAAAAATGAAAGTGATCAGAATTGCTCCAGAACAGATCGACTGGAAAGAGCTCGGTGATACGATCCCAATGTCGCAAACGGCACTCAAATCCGTTGCCGTATGAAGAAGTTGTTGCATTTTGAAATCGCCCAATAACCTTTAATGCTGAATGGGTTCATGATTTTAATGTGGAGAAAATATTTTTAATATATTGAAAATTAATTAATGTTTTATATATATTAAAATTTTTAATATTTTATTTGATTTTAAAAACAAAACATATATTATATTAATTTTTTTTATATATTAAATATTAATTAAAATATATATATTAATTATATTAATTCAAATCCATATTCATTTAAAACCCAACTATGTATTAAAACATTTCAAAACCGATATTCGTTGAAAACCAAATTCGAGATTTTATGAAAAGGGGTAAAAACCGACAAGTATAAAGTTTGTAAAAGGCACGTGGGTTTCAAATGTGTTGTATTACGTGGGATTAGAGCAGAGTTACGTGTCAAGGCACGTGGTCAATACAAGTTGGAGCGGATTTGTTTAGAGCGTAGGTTTAAACCATAAATCCGTTGCATTGGAGCGGCAACAGTTAACATTCATTAAAATTTTTAGCATGTGAACCGAACAACATTTCCGGCGGGTGTTTTAAAGTTTGGCGCGGAATCCGATGGCACAAAATCCGACGATTATAACAGTTTCCATGTGATCGGATTAAAGCACATTTAATATTTCAGTTAACCGTCCGACAAATCTAGAGCGCGCCTGCTAATTAGGGCGGATCTGCCAAATTAGTGCCAGCTAACTAAACTTAACTTGAGTTTTTTTAGGCCAAACTGGCAGTTAGTAAATGTGGCATAACTTTGGCTAGGTGAGGCCTTTTGATATGAATTTTTTTTTTATTCTGGGGCTCTTCGACATCCTAGAGCTGCTGGGAGTGTTTGTAGAGCCATCAGGGCACTCTAACAGAGTATTTACCAGCATTTGTGGTCGTGGAGCCACTAGGGCCTAAGGGAAGAAGAGCTGTTTTGGTCTACCTTCATCCAATGGAGGTGATTTTTTAGTCAGATTATAATGATTTGAGCCTTTTGAATCTTATTTTGCAGTGTATTTTTCTCTTTGAGGCTTCTATACAGTTGTATTCACATTTTGAGCAATTTAATCAAAGAGGACAAGCCCATTTTGGGAGGCTTGATCCAGCGGACGTAGCCCAAGAGAGGGGTGAACCACTTAAACAATTATTTGCTGTCATACTGTATAATTTTGCTGCATATTTTCAGATTCTGCTCCTTTAAATAGTAATTTTTTATAAGCAAACTTTTCCCAAGCTGGTTTAAACAGTGAACAAAACTTATCAGTTCATCTTCAAACCACTACACTTCATTTGCAAAACATGTATACTTGTCTATTCACACATTAAAGTTGGATCAATGAATACTTTGCAGTTAAAACAAATATTTTCATTGATCGGATCTTTGTGATTACATTTTATTTCTTTAGGCAGAGCCTGTAGAAGGGCCAGGTAGCCTCCGGATTCATCCTTTCTAGTAAAGGTGAAATATCCGGTGAATGCCCCTACAGTCAATCGCTGTATGAGAAATTCTTTGTTCTCATGATTTCAGATCAGATTGGTATCAGAGCACAAGGTTTTTCTTAAGAGTTTGTGAAATTTGTGCAAGTAAATTGTATTATTCTGCAAAACTTGATGCTTACTAGGATAAAACTGCAAAGAGGGGAAGGTCAATTGGTTAGAGAATATTTTAATCCTCAACCAAGGAGGGCTAGAGTGCCATTATATCCACCTTCCATTTCATCCTCAATAGTCTTAGAATCAGCCACAAACATGTCATCTTCTTCTACAAGTGAAGTTTCCTCCTTCACGATATTTTTCAATGATGACACGAAGAATGAGTTTTTTAAGGTGAAGGACATGGTGGAGATTCTCATTGAGGATAAAAGAGGAAGCGTTAAGCTTCATGCACAGTTGCTAGCTATGCAGGAAGATAAAGAAGCCATTCTTCAAAGACTGCATGATATGGAGTTGCTTAAGAGTTGCTCAGTTTGTCAAAGGAAGAGACATGATGTCTCTCAATGTTGGACTTTGCATCCAACAAATTGTCCAAAGCGCATGCAGCTAAGGGACAAACAGTTTGGCACAAGTGTATCTATGGAGTCCATTATCGACGTGGAAATGGAAGTTTCACATGAGGAAAATTTGCAGCAGCAAAATTTGTCATGGAAGTGGCTTGGTGAGAAGTGGATGGACTTCTTATTGCAGTAAGTCATTACTCATTTTTTACACGCAAATTTCAGATTGGTATGCATGTATTTCAGTTGAAAAGTTGATGCAAGATTGCATGTATAAGCAGTTTCAGTTGAAGGAATTTCTTTGTTGTTGCAAAATTTCGCCATGGAGGTGTAAAAGATGAGCATGATACTCACTTATGCTGCAGCAATATCTTTTGGTTCAGCTCTTGTTCACCCACATTTTTTTGGGATGATGTACTTGTTGGTATTTGAAAAGAAGAGTTGAAGCTGCACATGTACATAGAGGTTGTATGTGTAATTAGCGAACTGTGTTTTCGCCATTGTACATGATACATACACATATGTTTGTCAAGATGTATCTTGTTGTTTATCGACTTGTGTCGGTTGTGTGCACGCTTGTTATAGAGTTTGTGTGTCATTTGTATAGCACATTTCATTGTCAACTGGTTGTTGATGTCATATGTTGTACAAGATGCTTTTGGTGTCGTTTGGTGCAGAGAACGAAGTGTCAGTGCAAAGCAGTGCAAGATTCCATGAGTTGGAAAAGCATGCAAGCAAAGAGGGCACAAAGTTCAGCAAGTGTCATTGCTAGTTTCAGTATGGCAGAATGGTATGGCAAGAAAACTTGGTCGGGATTCGGCACAAGTACATGGCTCATTCAGCGAAATTCGCCATGTGAACAGTTGGCAATTCAGGAACATTTTTGAAGGCTGAAGAGAAGAGGATGTTGTTATTTTCATTGCATTTTGCCAGCTAGTTTCGTATTTTAGTGAGCTTTTTGGGGTCCAAAGCTCTCATTTGGGAGGTGGACTGGAGCTCAAGTCCAAGCTACGGAGGTAAAAGATGGCGTGATACTCACTTGCTAGTGCGCCAGTACCGCTTTGTTCAGTTCTGATCACCCACATGTTTTTGGGATGATGTACTTGTCGGTATTTAAAAAAGAGTTGGTTGCATGTACATAGAGGTTGTATGTGTAATTAGCGAACCGATAGTTCATTAGCGATACATACATGTTTGTCATATGTATCTTGTTGTTGCTCGGCATTATGGTGATTGTGTCATACATGTTCTCGACTTGTGTCGAGTTGTGTGCACATTTGTTATATATTTTGTGTGTCAATTTTATAGCACATTTCATTGTCGACTTGTTGTTGATGTCGTATGTTGCTGAATGCTTTTGGTGTCATTTGGTGCAAAGAACGAGAATGTCGGTGCAAAGCAACGTAAGATTCCATGAGCTGGAAAGGCATGCAACAAAGAGGGAAAATTTTTTAGCAAGTGTCTATTCTTTGGTTTCATTGGAAGATTGGTATGGCGAGAAAACTTGGTCGGGATTTGTACAGTATGGCTCGTGGTCGCCATGTGAACGGTTGGCAATTGGAGAAAATTTTGAAGGTAGAAGAGAAAGAATGTTGTTGCCATTCTCTCTCCATTTTACGTATAGGTTCGTTTCACAATTTAAGTGAGCTTTTTGGGATTGAAATGCCTCTCATTTGGGAGTGTGATCGGAGCTCAAGTCCAAGCCATGGAAAAGGCTAAAATGAAAGTATTCAAAATTGAGGTTGAACTAATATGGTTGCATAGGTCTCGTCTTCTTGATTCTGGTGCATGAAACGGTTCCAAAAAACGGTCTTGTATGAAGGGAGTTATTGCACTTTGAGTGGAGTGGGTCGGCGGAGTACGGAGGGCCAACTCCATGGAACCTCATCATATGACCGATTGTGGGAGCTTAATGATTAGAAGTAGCAGGAACCTAATCTCAAGTTTAATATTTAATTAAGGTTTAGTTAAGTGGATTTTAATATGGCGGAGATTTTGGAGGCGCTCCAATTTAAGGCGGACTTCACTTTTAGTAGGAGTTAGCCAGGTTGCCCCACATTTGAAGTGGAGAGGAAATTGGCGCAAGTTGTTTGGTCATAAATTTCTCATTCCTCCAACCTTTTTGGATGATTTTTTATTTTATTTCGCATATTTTTCTTTTTGGACTCGATGGAAAAGGTTTCAGAGCAATTAGAGCTCATTTCAACCTGTTCCGCCGGAGAACCTTTTTGAGCCATTAGGGCCATTTTGGGTTTGGAGCTATTTTGAGTTGTGGTTATCGGTTTGAGTGAAAAAAAGATCTATTTCGGATAATTTCGACCTTATGAAGCCATTGGAGGATTTCTAGAGGCATTGGAAGACTTCTACAGCCCAAAACGTTGCAGAGAAGTTCACAAAGCACCAACGGGACATTGATGAAGAAATCACTTTGTTGATGGTAATCTTCTCAGCATTCGATGAATTTGAAAAGGAATTATTTGCTTTCCTACCTTGAATCAGTTTATATATTCATTTTTGTCTATTGAGACACTTATAATCTTGTATTTCATTTGAGAGCTTTAATACAAGAGGACAAGCCCATTTGGAAGACTTGATCAGGAGATGTAGCAGAGTTGGGGTGAACTCCTATATCATATTCTTGTTGTGTTTTGATATTATATTGCTGAATATTGTTGCTGAAAACCATGCTAAGTTTCAGCAAAAATAATTACACTTAAGATACATAAACGGTGAAAAGACATATAATTTACAGACTAGAATTTCCGCATAAATCGAGTTTAAAACAAGATCATTTTAATCAAATCACAGTGTTTACTTCTATTATTTCTTTAGTGATGTAAGAGGGCAGGGTAGCCTCACAGGATTCATCCTTTCTTTGAAAGGTGACATATCCGATAAGCGCCCCTATGGTCTATCTACGTATTAGAAATATGAAGTTCTCACATTTGAGATTTAAACTTAGAAGTATTTTTGCACTCATCTACATAAATGAAAATGGACACCTTGCTATACCAAAGTACCTTCCATTTTTGAGATAGATGGGTGTGTGACTCTGGTGTTTTCATTGTGCAAAAGGTGTTAAAACAGTCAATCTCACTATTTTATAGCTGCTTGAATGAGAAGGGGTGTTTAGTGACATTTGGTTAAAAACTTGTCATTTGATTGAAAGCTTTGAGGAAGTTTCTTTGGAAGTTCCTTTTGGTTGTTTTTGACCATTTACAATGTGCAGCTTCTTCTACAAGTGAAGTTTCCTCCTTCACGAGATTCTTCAATGATGACATGAATGAGTTTTTTAAGGTGAAGGACATAGTGCGAGATTCTCATTGAGGATAAAGAGAAAGCGTTAAAAGCTTAAATGCCTGGTGCTAGCTATACGAGAAGAGAAAAGAGCCATTCTTCAAATATTGCATGATATGGAGTTGCGACTTCTTCAAGCTCAAGAATATTTGTCCAAGAAATCCTCATCTTTTAGGGATGCAAATCATGAGGTAAATATGTCTAATTTGTCTTCAGTTTCCTCTATTGAAAAGTGTGTTGGTTGTTTTAGAGCACCTGAAGTGTGGATAGGTGATGTTTAAGATGGGCTATCAAGAAGGCAAAGGTTTGGGTAAGCATGCACAAGGCATTGTTGAGCCTATTTGTGTTGTGGGGCATCCCAAGAATATTGGTCTTGGCTATGAGCAACTCAATGGTGAAGCTTTGAGCACATGCATTCAAGAATGTAGTGCAAATTTGAAGAGAACATTTCTCCCAAGTTCTCAATTACATCTTGTAGTATCAGGATGACAATCTTCCTTACCATTCTTTCAAGCCATCATTGCAACAAAAGGGGTATAATCATTCACATGATCAATTTGATTATGTATTTCACATCAAAGAATGATCATTTTTTACTTGTTCAAATGAAAAGAAAATTTTGTTGCACATTTTTGTCATTGGAGTTAACCATGTTGCTTGAATGCTAGGTGAAAAAGAAAGCACACGAGGATGAGAAGAGGCAAGAACTTTCTGGAAGAAGTTGCAAAGATTTCTGATTTAATAAAGGAAGGGGACATGATGTCTCTCATTGTTGGACTTTGTATCCAGCAAATTGTCCAAAGCACATGCAGCTAAGGGATAAACATTTTGGTGCAAGTGGATCTATGGAGTCCATTATCGATGTTGAAATGGAAGATTCACATGAAGAATTGCAGTTGCAGCAAAAGATGCCATGGAGTTGGCTTGGTAGGAAGTGGATTAACTTCTTAATGCAGTAAGTCATACTCAGTTTGTACATGCAAATTTCAGATTGGTATGCATGTATTTCAGTTGAAAAGTTGATGCAAGATTGCATGTATAAGAAGTTTCGGTTGAAGGAATTTCTTTGTTGTTGCAAAATTTCGCCATGGAGGTGTAAAAGATGAGTATGATACTCACTTATGTTGCAGCAATGTCTTTTGGTTCAGCTCTTGATCACCCACATGTTTTTGGGATGATGTAATTGTTGGTATTTGAAAAGAAGAGTTGAGGATGCACATGTACATAGAGGTTGTATGTGTAATTAGCGAACTGCATATAGTTCATTGAACATGATACATACACATATGTTTGTCAAGATGTATCTTGTTGTTTATCGACTTGCGTCGGTTGTGTGCACACTTGTTACAGAATTTGTGTGTCATTTGTATAGCACATTTCATTGTCAACTGGTTGTTGATGTCATATGTTGCACAAGATGCTTTTTGGTGACATTTGGTGCAACGAACGAAGTGTCCGTGTAAAGCAGTGCAAGATTCCATGAGTTGGAAAGGCATGCAAGCAAAGAGGGCACAAAGTTTAGCAATTGTCATTGCTGGTTTTAGTATGGCAGATTGGTATGGCGAGAAAACTTGGTCGAGATTCGGCACAAGTACATGGCTCATTCAGCAAAATTCGCCATGTGAACAGTTGGCAATTCAGGGAAATTTTTGAAGGCTGGAGAGAAGAGGATGTTGTTATTCTCTCATTTTCTGTACTATAGTTCAGGTCAGCATTTCAGTGAGCTTTTGGGGTCCAAAAGCTTCTCATTTGGGAGGTGTGATCAGGAGCTCAGGACCAAGTGTCGTAAAATGGTCAAAAATGAAGGTGCTCAGAACTAGTTTGAACCTGAACGACCGGATAGAGCTCGTCTTCCTGATTCCGGCGCCACGAACGGTTCGAAAAACGGTCGCCGTATGCAGAAGTTATTCAAGTTTGAAGATTTCTCAATTTCCATAAAAAATGCCAAATTTGACTTTGTGGAAAATTTTATTAAAAAAAAGAATATTCCACAGAATATTCTGGGAATATTCCGTGGAATATTCCGTAGAATATTCTGGGGAATATTCCATTTGCAGCCAATGGAAGGGCGCCACGTGGCTAGCTCGGAGGCCGCCACGTGGCCCCAAGGTCGAGTTGAAATGGCGTGTTAAAAATTTTGTTATGGCTCGGCCGGATTCGAACCGTGGTCGGGCATGTATCAATGTAATGCCTTACCGCTAGGCCAAAGGTCTGACTTGTTTACAATGGCGGCGAAGAGTTTTAAAAACTGAGCGGAAGGTTTGGGCGGGGCCCGAAAGGGGGCCAGCCCCGAAGGGCCAGCCCCCTTCCCATAAAACCCAAGGCACGGAACCATAACCCCAAAACTTGGCGCTCAAACGTTCGGGCGGTTTACAACATTGGTTACGTGTTAAATATTATATAGTGGGTTTTTAATTATTAACCATTGTATTTATTTAAACGGTTACAAAGACTGCCAGCGCATATGAACATGCGTTAACCGTAATATTTAATGCCACGTTTGGCGGGATAGTTGGCGGCATCCGCCCATTTTGGCGCCTATCCCTTATTTGGTGGCATTATCTGTAGTCTTTCCACAATTGGTGGAGTTTCTCAAGGTGAAACTGGCAGTTCAGTAAATGTGGCATAACTTCTGCTAGGAGAGGCCTTTGAAGACGAATTTTTTTTTTGATTTTGGGTCTCTTCGACCTTCTGAAGCCATTGGCATAGGTTTCACAGCCATATGAGGCCATTTGCAGGTGATTTTGCTTCGTGGAAGTTCCAGGAGCCACTAGGGCCAAATCAGTTTGGGAGCTGCATTGGGAATTGTGCAGCCAGTGAATGTGGAACGAAGGTCATTCCTGAAGTTTTTCAGCATTCTGAATCCATTTCTACATCTCGTTTTTCCTTTTGAGGAATTCTTCTCACTGTTTAGCTTCAGGGAAGCTTTCAGGGCCACCAGGGCCATTTCAGTGTTGGAGCTGTTTGGGGGCTATGTTCACCCATTTTTGGTGATTCAAAAGCCTGTTTATGCTATTTTCGACCTTCTAAGTTTAATGGCAGAGGTTTCAGAACCAATTGAGGTCATCTTAACCTCGAAATTCTCCATTCAAGTCTAAAGGGCCACCAGGGCCAATTGGGGAAAGTACTATACAAGGTACACTTTCACTGTTTAGTGTTTGGGAAATAGGATGTTTAGCTAATTCCTATCTTCTGATTCTGTATTTACAGTCAGATCTGTCTTTCGAGACACTCTTATTCTTGTATTAGCCTTTGTAGCATTTTTAATACAAGAGGACAAGCCTAGTTTGAGAGGCTTGGTCCAGCAGATGTAGCCCAGAGGAGGGGGTGAACTGCTTTATAATTTTGATGTCTTTATTTGCTGAAGATGATATACTAAACAAAACTGATATAAAGTGTTAAAACATCAAATATACATAACTTTCATACACACATAATCACCTACTCAGCTGCATAAAGTTATTTGTCTTATTCCGCAAGACATCAAACTTCAAGTATGTGTATGTCAAAGACTTCTAAGTGTTAACTTCATTATTTCTTTAGGCAGAGCCTGTAGAGGTCCAGGTAGCCTCTGGAACTCATCCTCTCTTTAGAGGTGACATGTCCAGTGAATGCCCCTACAGTCTATCTCTGTATAAGAAATAAGAAGTTTTCACATTTTCAGAGGTCACTTGGAGTGTATAGCTCAATTTGAAATTATGGGAAATGGATACCTTGTACCCTTAAACAAGTACATTCCATTTTTAGATCTGATCAGTATCATACTCATCTTTTACACCTCCATGGAGAAATTTTGCAACAACAAAGAAATTCCTTCAACTGAAACTTCCTAAACATGCAATCTTGCATCAACTTTTCAACTGAAATACATGCATACCAATCTGAAATTTGCATGTACAAAATGAGTATTGACTTACTGCAATAAGAAGTCCATCCACTTCTCTCCAAGCCAATTCCATGGCGACTTTTGCTGCTGCAAATTTTCCTCATGTGAAACTTCCCTTTCCACATCAATAATGGACTCCATAGATCCACTTGCGCCAAATTGTTTGTCCCTTAGCTGCATACGCTTTGGACGATTTGTTGGATGCAAAGTCCAACAATGAGAGACAACATGTCCCTTCTAAATCAAGTAGCCATAAAACACACTATTGGAGTTTGCTTTCCATAGTTAATCTTGAGGTAAATTGGATAAGAAAAATAGTCTTCAATCCTTTCCAAGATCAGCTAACAACAGCTATCCTTCCAACTCAAGAAAACTCATACATGCAACCATTTTGCAACCAAGGAATGCTCAACCCGAGCTCTGATACCTTCTGATCTGAAAATGGAATGTACTTGTTTAAGGGTGCAAGGTATCCATT
The DNA here is from genome assembly GCA_034641835.2 of Pinus albicaulis. Classification (NCBI taxonomy): domain Eukaryota; kingdom Viridiplantae; phylum Streptophyta; class Pinopsida; order Pinales; family Pinaceae; genus Pinus; species Pinus albicaulis. Next base: position 157,548,879 of record CM076577.1, on the reverse strand, counting down.
TTCCATAATTTCTAATGTGAGCTATACACTCCAATTGACCTCTGAAAATGTGAAAACTTCTTATTTCTTATACAGAGATAGACTGTAGGGGAATTCACTGGACATGTCACCTCTAAAGAGAGGATGAGTTCCAGAGGCTACCTGGCCCTCTACAGGCTCTGCCTAAAGAAATAATGAAGTAACACTTAGAAGTCTTTGACATACACCTACTTGAAGTTTGATGTCTTGCGGAATAAGACAAATAACTTTCTGCAGCTGAGAAGGTGATTATGTGTGTATGCAAGTTATGTATATTTGTTGTTTAACACTTTATATCAGTTTTGTTTAGCATATCATCTTCAGCAAATAAAGACATCAAAATGATAAGCAGTTCACCCCCTCCTCTGGGCTACATCTGCTGGACCAAGCCTCTCAAACTAGGCTTGTCCTCTTGTATTAAAAATGCTACAAAGGCTAATACAAGAATAAGAGTGTCTCGAAAGACAGATCTGACTGTAAATACATAATCAGAAGATAGGAATTAGCTAAACATGCTCTTTCCCAAACACTAAACAGTGAAATTGTACCTTGTATAGTACTTTTCCCCAATTGTCCTTGGTGGCCCTTTAGACTTGCATGGAGAATTTCGAGGTGAAGATGACCTCAATTGGTTCTGAAACCTCTTCCATTAGAATCAGAAGGTCGAAAATATCAGAAATAGACTTTTGAATCACCAAAAATGGATGAACATAGCACCCAAACAGCTCCAACACTGAAATGGCCCTAGTGGCCCTGAAAGCTTCCCTGAAGCTAAACAGTGAGAAGAATTACTCAAAAGGAAAAACGAGCTGTAGAAATGGATTCAGAATGCTGAAAATCTTCAGGAATGACCTTCGTTCCACATAAAATGGCTGCACAAATCCCAATGCAGCTCCCAAACTGATTTGGCCCTAGTGACTCCTGGAACTTCCACGGAGAAAAATCACCTGCAAACGGCCTCAGATGGCTGTGAAACCTGTTCCAATGGCTTCAGAAGGTCGAAGAGACCCAAAATCAAAAAAAAATTCGTCTTCAAAGGCCTCTCCTAGCAGAAGTTATGCCCAGTTTACTGAACTGCCAGTTTGGGCTAAAAAAAATCTCCACTAAAGGTGGAGAACTGGAGTTAACTCCAGTTAAAAGTGGCAGCAACTCCAAATATAACGGGCGCGCGCTAAAATTGGCGGACGGTTAAACCTCAACAATAAATGTAACGGTTAATACACTCCGCGTTCATATGCGTCGGAGGTCTTTGCAACGGATTTCATTTAATATATAACAATGTCATATAACAATGTGTTAACCATATAATAATAACAACGTTGTAACCGCCGGTTTGAATGCGCGCCGATGGATTAGCCTGGGTTCTTGGGCCAAGGTTGTATGCAGAGGGGGCTGGCCCCCTTTCGGGCCCCACCCAAAACAAATACACACGATAAATATTACTCTGTCCGCACATATAACAACGAACAAAGCTGTGGCCCGTTGGTTAAGACGTTTGGTTAACATACATGCGGTCGGGGGTTCGAAACTGTCCGAGCCATACAAAAGTTTTAAACGCCATTTCAACTCGACCTTTGGGGCCCACGTGGCGGCCTCCGGGCTAGCCACGTGGCGCCTCCTGATTGGCTGCCAAGGAATATTCCCCAAAATATTCTGCGGAATATTCCACGGAATATTCCCAGAATATTCTGTGGAATATTTTTTTTTTAATAAAAATTTTCCCAAAGTCAAATTTGGCATTTTTTTATGAAAATTGAGAAATCTTCAAACTTGAATAACTTCTGCATACGGCGACCGTTTTTCGAACCGTTCGCGGCGCCGGAATCAGGAAGACGAGCTCTATCCGGTCGTTCAGGTTCAAACTAGTTCTGAGCACCTTCATTTTTGACCATTTTACGACACTTGGTCCTGAGCTCCTGATCACACCTCCCAAATGAGAAGCTTTTGGTCCCCAAAAGCTCACTGAAATTCTGAAACTGAACTGTAGTACAGAAAATGAGAGAATAACAACATCCTCTTCTCTTCAGTCTCCAAAAATTTCCTTGAATTGCCAACTGTTCACATGGCGAAATTTGCTGAATGAGCCATGTACTTGTGCCGAATCCCGACCAAGTTTTCTTGCCATACCAAGTTGCCATACTGAAACCAGCAATGACACTTGCTGAACTTTGTGCCCTCTTTGCTTGCATGCCTTTCCAACTCATGGAATCTTGCACCTGAACGACCGGATAGTGCTCGTCTTCCTGATTCCGGTGCCGCGAACGGTTCGAAAAATGGTCTCCGTATGCAAAAGTTATTCAAGTTCAAAGTTTTGTCAATTTTATTAAAAAAATGGCAAATTTGACTTTGGAAAAATTTTTATTTAAAAAAAAATATTCCACAGAATATTCTAGGAATATTCCGTGGAATATTCCGCAGAATATTCTGGGGAATATTCCATTTGGCAGCCAATCAGGAGGCGCCACGTGGCTAGCCCGGAGGCCGCCACGTGGGCCCCAAGTCAAGTTGAATGGCGCATTTTAAAAATTGTTATGGGTCAGCCGGATTCGAACCAGCGACCTGGTGGATGTTAACCAAGCATTTTAACCAACGGGCCACGGGCTTGTGTGTTGTTATATGTTGCGGACAAATCAATATTTGAAGCAGGTGTTTGTGTGGGCGGGGCCCGAAAGGGGGCCAGCCCCGAAGGGCCAGCCCCCTTCCCATGGGACCTCCGGCGGAACCACAGTACTATTTAAACTGGCGCGCAAAGTTCGTCGGGATTCAAAACTTTGGATAAAGTTTTATGGTGGGTTTTTAATATATATTCAACGTTGTTTTAATAAATAAACGTTGGTTTATATTTATTGTAAACCGTTTGCAATCCGACGCATATGAACGCGGCCACCATCACATTTATTGCCAACAGTTAACCGTTCAGATAAGATTGGCGGTTCTGCCTATTTTGGCGCTTTTTGCTATTTTAGCGCCCTTATCTGCAGTCTTTCCACAATTAGTGGAGTTTCTCAAGGGGAAACAGGCAGTTTAGTTTTTTGGCCATAACTTCTGCTAGGAGAGGCTTTTGAAGACGAATTTTTTTTTTATTTTGGGTGTAGAGAGCATTCTGGAGCTGTTGGAGGTGTCTGCAGAGCCATCAGGGCATTCTATCTGCGAATTTTACAGCGCTTTTGACAGTGACTCCATAAGAGCTAAGGGGAAAGATTGTTGCATTGGGCTACCTTCCTCCAATGGAGGTGAATTTGTAGTCTATTTCTACTGATTTGGATCTTCTGAGTCTGTTTTAGCATTCTATTTTCTCATTAGAGAATTTTATACAGATGTAATCTCATTTTCACCATTTAATCAAAAGAGGACTAAGCCTAATTAGAGGCTTTTGGACCAGCGGAGGTAGCCCAAGAGAGGGGTGAACCGCTTAAACAAATATCTGCTGTTCATCTGTGTGTTTTGGCTGTTTATTTCCAGATTCTGATAGTTTAAACAGTAAAATTTCATAAGCATGCTTTTCCAAAACAAGTTTATACAGGAAGAAAAACTTGTTGTTTTAACTTCAAACCTCTACACACAATTGCAGAACATATACTCTTTCTTATTCACACTTAAAACAGATCAATGAACACTTTGAATTCAAAAACAAAAGACTTACATTGATCTTGTTATTTGTGCTTATATATTATTTCCTTAGACAGAGTATGTAGAGGGCCAGGTAGCCTCTGGAACTCATCCTCTCTTTAGAGGTGACATGTCCAGTGAATGCCCCTACAGTCCATCTCTGTATGGGAAATAGTTTATTGTCACGTTCAAGAGGTCACTTGGAGTTTAGCTTCATTAAAAATTATGAGTATTTGCACTCATTTTCTTAAATGAAAATGGATACCTTGCACCCTTAAACAAGTACATTCCATTTTCAGATCATCAATGCAGGGAAGATTTCAAGGATAGAAATTTATCTTACATTTTATAAATATTGGCGAATATTACTAGTTTTTAGTATGCAAATTGTACTAGTCCCTAGTATGCAAATTGTAAAAGTCTTGGCGATATTATTGTAAAAATATTTATTTCTAATGATTTTATATAGTCTCTATAAAATTTTGGCGATTTCTAAGATAAAATATTGTTATACTATAAAATTTGGTCGAATCATACTCTAAAAAAATGGAAATTCACGAATCTTTATTCTTTTTGAAAAAACATGGAAAATTAGCCCACCTGCGAATATTAGCCCCTAATAATAATAAATAAGGTTGTAATATTGATACTAATCTCTATTGCAATTGTCATAGAAAACACTTTGTAAGGGGATGTGGTCGTACAAGAGAGAGACTGTTGTGGCCATCAAAGATAGTTGTGTTCAGGTAGCTAGACTCTTAGTAGTTCCTCTGATAATATTTTTCAGGGCCCAGAACCAGAAAGAAAATGATAGGATCCTCTGCCCCTGCTTCTTTGGATTCCTTTGTTACGAATTCATATGATGATGAAACCCCTTCCCTTAACCATCTCAGGATTGCAGCACAAAAATGAGAAATACAATTAAGGCTCTGATGCATTTGTTTTTTGCAGATTGTTGAGTGTAAGTATGGCCCAAACATCTCTCTTAGTATGGAAAACTGTTTGACAAACGTGGAGGACTATGGACAACCGTCAGACATGTGGAATCGCATTTACAAGTCTGCTCATACAAAAATTAAAACTTTGGACTCTGTAAAGATAAACGAATTTTCAACTCTAGATACACGAACTTTGGATATATAAAGAGTACTCTTAGTTTGAATAATGAAACTTTGGATATATTACCTTGAACCCTTGCACTTTTCGTTGGAAATATTGTCATTGATGGCAAAGGAGGTAGCAGATGCAGAGACAGGAACAGATGCAGAGACAGGAGCAGAGGCAGAGGCAGAGGAAGCAAGTACGAAGACAGAGGCGTTATCACTGCTGTTATTCCAAGAATAGAGAACTATGCGTTATATATATGGCAGGACTGTGTTGAAATTCGCAGTATGAAGATGACAGAACCATAGTCGACAATATATATATATATATAAATAATTGAATGGAGCGGAGTCGAATAATAAAAATACATTGAAAAGTGAACGTTTTGATAAATAACAAATGCGGACCGGAACCTGGAGCGTAGGCTGTAACCCTGGGTCAGATTAAATAAATGAGAAGAACCTTTTCATATATAACAGGCGGAAACCGAAGTAAAAGGACGAAGACGGAACCATGACCGGTAAACAGTAAACGTGGTTTGGTGAACAGTAAAGGCTGGAAGTGGTATTCTCCGCACCGCCTATCGACCATAGGTGGTATTGCCCGGAGGAGCAGCGATTCCATTGATTGATCAACACGTTTCCTCGACCGACATTCCAAAACCGTCGTTTAACGTGCACCTTCGCACATTAACTATTGTACCAGGACACGGAGCGAAATGGACAGGAGTCGTCGATCTTGTGGGCCGACATCTAACGGTGATCGCTTGCTGAACCCGCACAAAGTTTAATGGAAGATCCCGGGGGTTAAAAAAGGTACAGTGCACGCGTTTGATTGGTTTTTTATTGTACTGTGGGCCCGGGGCGGAGTCATATACAATGAATTTGGTTTATATTGTTTATTAAAGTCTGACGGGTTGTTAATATACGGTGGAAGACTAAGGTTTCTGATTAATAAAAGATTTCCGATTATCTAATAATATATGAGCAGATATATTATATATAATGACTGTATATGTGAAGGACATCGTGAAATCGCAATATCGCACAATCGCAACATCACGAGATCGCACCATCGCAACATCGCACATTGCAAATGATACATTGCGTGATTTTTTGTTTGATCTGCCGATCGTTGTTGCGACGTGTTGTCAGCCGTCAGATGTGGGGCCCAACCCTTTCATATATTAGAGGTTTTGATTTGATTTATTGGATTTTAATATAAGACCAAAGGCTTAAGGTGGAGGGCGATTGTTTATATAAAATGATTGTTGTTAGATATATAAAACATGGTTGCGGTTGTATTAAAATGTGTCGCGTGGTCTGTAGACCCACGGGCCTCAGCTTAACGGGAGGGTGATTATTAATGTGATACAATTATAATATATGTATGTTCCGGCCTGCAGAACTCGCCACATCAACAAGACACTTGTGGCATGAAAAGGGTTGGAATTGCCTTGATTTAAAAGACAACAATTACATTTTGTTTATTTAAAAGGCTCAGTTACACATATGCAGCAATTACACCACAACAAAGGACAAAAAAGACAAACACAGTCAAAGAAAAGACAAATGCGCAGCTAGCCAAGAGGGTGAATGAGTGAGCTGGAATTTACATTGTAATTCGAATGTAAATGTTTTAATTGTTTTATTGTTTGTGATGCATTGGCAAGACTCCGAGAGAGAACAAATTCCCACTGTAATGTTAAATTGATACCTACAGTTATACTTTCTAAATAAGCAGATAAAAGGAATGAGAAGGCAGAAGGCAAAGAGACATGACTGTCCATTTCGAATTCCAAGTAGAATACAAACAGTCATGTGAGGAAATATATAAATAATATCATCTTGATATGCAAAGTGAGAAGAGGGAGAGCAAATATAGAGAATGTAGAATATAGAAGAATAAATCAGAGAAGATTAAGAGAAGCTACAGAACAGAGCTGATATCTGAGGTAAATCAGCAAACATTCAGTTTGTTAAATTGAGGAAGTTGAAGCTTCCCTATCAAGTAGCAGCTTGATAGCTGTCAGTTGTATGGCGGCGAGGTTAGAAATACCTCTTGTAGGTTGGTGGCCTACATAAAAACGGTGGTGAGAGAGAGTTTGGAGCTTGCCTTTGCATCACAACAATAATAAGATGTGGTTTTCTCCCTTTATGGGTTTCCACTTATATCACAGTGTCTACTGTACATGAAGTTTTTGTACTTGTTGATCTGATTTATATCATCTGCTTAATACACTGTAATACTGTTTACTCTCATATTAAGTCTGTTGTTCTATTATATTGATACTAGCTGCTCATATTCTAAGATTACTTACATATTAAGCTGGACATGAAATGAAGATGTGTGTTAGTTTGAATAAAAGGTTTAAAAAGTCTATGAATGTGTTAAACTGATTCACCCCCCCCTCTCAGTTTAACTAAGATTTCAACAATTGGTATCAGAGTTGGTTCCTTTGTACAAGTCTAACAACTGAAAGGAGATCCTAGGTTCCCAAGATGGCTAGTAAAGAAGGATGCTCAACCAATAAAGCCCCTTTCTTCATTGGTGAAAATTATGATTTCTGGAAAATCAGAATGAGGACATACATAATGTCTCTAGGAATAGAAGTCTGGGCTGCTGTGGAATTAGGATATGACCGAAGGCAAGCTGACACAGAAAAAGACTCAAAAAAATATTTTGTGGCTAATGCAAAAGCCATGAATGCCATCCTGAATGGATTATGTGAAGCAGAGTTTATTAAAGTAATGCACAAAGACATTGCCAAAAAAATATGGGATACTCTTGAGAACATACATGAGGGAGACCAGAAAGTAAAAACCGCCAAACTTCAAGTATATAGAGCCCAGTTTGAAAACTTAAAAATGAATGATGATGAAGACATTGCCAGTTTTTTCGTAAAAGCTGCAGAAATTATTAACAATATGAAAGCTCTTGGAGAAACCATGCCATAAAGTATAATTGTGCAAAAGATTCTAAGATCTCTTCCATCCAGGTTTAATCCCAAGGCGTCTGCAATAGAAGAAACATCTGATTAGGAGACCTTGACCATGAACCAACTACTTGGAAATTTAATAGCATACGAGATGAGGCTCCCACTGAAGAAGCCAAGTACGAGAGAGGCAACCTTTAAAATAGAAGAAGAAAGAAGAAGAGGAAGATATATGCTCGTGCTCGGATGAAGAAGAGGCAAATTTTGTCAAAGAAGCCCGGATAGAGCTCGAGGGTAAATACAAAGGTAAACTCCCCTTCAAATCACTTATTTGTGGAAGAGTGGGACACTATGCTGCTAAGTGTTCTCACAAGAAAGTAAGAAATCAAGCTCAAGAATCAGAGAAAAACACATCAAAGAACTGGCAGAAAGGAAAGAAATGCAACAGAAAATCCTTCTATGCTCAACAAGACAGTAGTACATCTGAAGACTCAGATGAATCCTCAGGAGAAGAGGGAACCTCTGAATTTTTGCTAATGGCCATAGAAGATCTTGAAGGAATCTTGCTAGATGAAGAAGAAGACGCTGAAGTTGATCTTGATGGGGAGCTAAGAAGTGCCCTAGAAGAGATTGATAGACTCAAACTAAAATGAAGAAAACAAAAGGACATTCTTCTCAAGTATGTACGAGAAGAACATAGTTCAGAAGTCCTTAAGCAGCTAAAGATAGAGCTTGAAGAAGCCAAGAAGATAGAGGACATGTTACTTATGTAAATCAAAGAAAAAACTCAAGAACAATAAAAGTTAGAAGAAGAAGTAGTATGTCTCAGAAAGAACTTAGAAAATTCTTAAAGGAAAATGGTTATAAACTATTCCCAAACAACAAGCTCTAGTAAGTTGAATGAAATTTTGGTTGCTCAAATATCCCCTATGATAAAGACTAGAATAGGCTATGAAGGAGAATCAAGTAAAGGAAAAGAAAAGGCTGACAGAGAGATTATTTTTGTAAAAGCAAAGAAGATTGATGAAGCAGCTCAAAAAATTCCTACAAAAGAAGAAATCTGCAACAAGGAAGAAAGAGATCAGAAGAAACCACTAGTAGCAAAGAATGTAATAAATACTCAGACCCTTGAATATGTAAAATTTGGAAACCATCAAAGGAGATTCTTCCCTCCAATGAAGAATGCCACCGGCTATGTCTGCCACAAGCTGGGACACATTGCTGCATATTTCCATGCAAGGAAGAGTAATTCAAACCAGCAAAAGATGCAAATATTGAAGAGACTGCCTCAAGCAAACAAATAGAAGAAACAACCTTACATCAGGTATGAAAATAGCTTCTATGGTTACTACTTTTATTGTAAGTAATTTGGTCATAAAAAAATCATTGAGTGTAGAATGTATGGACAAAGATTGATGTTTAACACCTCAAGGAGGTTTATGATTCAAAGAAATTTTGTTCATACTCATAACTCTACCAAAAATTATGATCAAATGTTGTGTATGCAATCAAGTTGGACATATACCTTCTAAATGTCCTCTAAGAAAATGTATTCCATCATCCCCTGAATGCAAACAAAAGGGGTAAGGGTGCTTCTAGTGGATAAAGAAGGAGAATAAATGTGACTTGGCTCTAACTGCTCAAGACCTAAAAAGCCAATGATACCTGGATAGTGGCTGCTCAAAACACATGACTGGAGACAAAAGCAAGTTTATAACTTTTAATGAAAACAAATCTGGAAATGTTACTTTTGGAAATGATAAATCAGGTAAGATCAAGGGAAAAGACTCAATCAGCATAGACAATGGCAAAGAAAAGGCCCAATATGTACTATTTGTAGATGGGCTGAAAGAAAATTTACTGAGTGTCAGTCAAATGTGTGACAAAGGTTGTGAAGTTATTTTTAGAGCTAAAGATTGTGAAGTCAGATCAAGCACAACAGGAAAGACTCTGCTCAAAGGTGTTCGAACAGAGAGTAATGTGTACATAGTGAAAGAGGAGGATGAAGCCTGCCATCTTAGCAAACTTTAGGAGTCATGGTTATGGCATAGGAGATTGGGAGATCTCAACTTCTACCATATCATAAAACTGAGCAAGAAGAAAGCTGTCAGAAATATGCCAGAAATAAGAAGACCTTCAAATACCATATGCAAATCTTGTCAATTGGGGAAACAGACTCGTGCATCCTTTAAATCTAAAGATGAGCTATCAACAAGAAGACCACTTCAGCTTGTGCACATGGGCCTATGTGGACCTACTAGAACTAAGACACCAAGTGGAGAATCCTACTTCATGCTAATAATAGATGATTTCTCCATAATGACATGGGTTGCTTTTCTCAAGACCAAATCAGAAGCACTGGAAAAATTTAAGACATTCAAAGCATTAGCCGAAAATAAATCTGGATGAAAACTTAAATATATCAGATCAGATAGAGGAGGTGAATTCACAGATTATGACTTTCCAGACCTATGTAATGAACATGGGATAAAGCAACAATTTACTATTGCATGGGACACCTCAACAGAATGGAGTAGCAGAGAGACAAAACAGGTCTGTACAAAAAATGGCCAGAGTTATGATGCAAGAGAGCAACATTACTCAAACCTTTTGGGAAGAAGTTGTAGACACAGCAGTACATATTCTAAACAAAGCTCATTTAAGACCTAATAGTGATAAGACTCCTTATGAACTATGGCATGGTAAACCAGCATCAATCAAGCACTTTAGAATTTTTGGCAGCAAGTGCTACATAAAAAATAATGATGAAAATATGGGGAAGTTCGATGCAAGAGAAGATGAAGGAATATTCTTAGGATATGCATCCAAGAGTAAAGGATATAGATGCTACAACAAGACCCTTCGAAAAATTGTAGAAAGTATTGATGTAAGATTTGATGAAGAACTCCGAAACAAGACAAGAGATATAAACTGCAGCAGCTATTCAAAAAATCATGAAGAAGAGGACCAATATGATGATGAAACAAGAAAGACATCAGAAGATACTGAACTGAACTCAAAAACCCCCTCGAGATACACTCAAAAGAACCATCCAGAAGATCACTGGGGACTAAGAAATTTCGTAGGAGTGCAAACAAGAAGGCAGCTAACGGAACAGACAGAAGAAGTATACATAGCAATGTTATCACCAATAGAGCCAAAGTAGTTTGAAGAAGCTAGCAAGGAAAAGTATTGGGTAAAAGCAATGAATGAAAAATTGGACCAAATTGAGAAAAAAAATACCTGGGAATTAGTTCCTAGACCCACTGAGAAGAATGTCATAGGCTCAAAATGGGTATTCAAAAATAAAATGAATGAGCAAGGACAAGTAATCAGGAATAAAGCCAGGCTGGTCTGCAAAGGATACTCACAAATTGAAGGACTCGATTACGATGAAACATTTGCCCTTGTAGCCAAAATGGAAGCTATCAGAATGTTCCTGGCATTTGCATGCTACCAAGACTTCAAGGTATATCAAATGGATGTAAAGTCCGCTTTTCTTAATGGAGATATAGAAGAAAAGTGATATACATGGAACAACCGAAGGCTTCTCATTGACGGACAAAGAAGACTATGTACGAGGCGAAGGCCCTATATGGTTGAAACGGGCTCCTCGTGCTTGGTACTCAAGACTGGATAAACATTTGCAAAAACAGGCTTTTAAGAGAGGTGGAGTAGACAGCAATCTATACATAAAAGCCCATGAGAATGAACTCCTGGTTGTTGTAGTATATGTTGATGACATTATGTTTGGTAGCAACAAAGATGAACTAGCAAAAGGGTTTGCTGATGAGATGAAAACAGAGTTTTAAATGTCTATGATTGGAGAGCTAAGTTTCTACTTGGGACTGCAAATTCAACAAAAGAACAAAGGCACCTTCATCTCTCAAGAAAAATACCTAAAAGAAATCTTTGAAAAAATTCAAAATGGAGGATTGTAAAGCACATTTCACTCCCATGACCGAGTTACAAGCGTTTGTGTGTTGATGATGGAGTGCAACGTGCTAGATAAAAACTCTCTGATCCATGATTGGAAGTCTATTCCTCATTTGCATCAAGACCCGAGATGTCATGCTAGCGATGGGACTAGTAGCTAGATATCAAGCACCACCTAGCAAAATCACCTTCTTATGAGTCAAAGAATATTCAGATATCTACAAGGAACAACACGATACGGACTTTGGTATCCTAAAAACAAAAACTTCACTTTATCGGCATACACGGATACGGTGGGTGGTGTGTGGATGACGGAAAGAGTACAAGTGGAGGTGCATTCTATCTAGGAGAAAATCTAGTGGCATGGTTAAGCAAGAAACAAACATCTATCTCCCTATCTACAACTGAAGCAGAATATATAGCAGCAACAACATGTTGTACACAAGTCATGTGGATGAAGAAAACTCTTCAAGACATTAAGGTAAGCATTGATGAACCTATTTCAATCAAATGTGATAATACAAGTGCTATAAGTATATCTAAAAATCCTGTACTTCGCTCAAAAACTAAACATATCCCAATCAAATATCATTTCCTTTGAGAACAAGTGGCTCAGAAGATAGTAAAGATGGAATATATACCAACAAAAGAGCAGAAAACTGATATATTTACCAAACCTCTTGCTAGAGAATCATTCCAATATTTGAGAAATAAACTAGGGGTAGTATCTGCAGATGCTATTCTCTGATATAAAGAGAAATCACAATTTCAGGGGGAGAACAAAACAAAAATATCATTCCAGGGGGAGAACAACCTGTAAGAATCAGGTCCTCAGGATCAAAGGATTAAGGAAAAATAACACCAAGTTATTATCTTAGAGTTATCTGCGTTATTCAAGCATCAAAAGTCTATGAAGTATCATTATTCTCACTTTTAACTCTATACAAGTGAAAGAACTGTATCAATTTACAGTGTACATTCAAAATCAATAATCCTCAAAGTGTTCTCTCAACAAGTATTATACATCACTATGGTACACAGAAGCCAGAAGAGAGCCTAAACATAACTCAGAAAGAGGAAACACAAAAAGCAACCCTTTTCCATTGATGTCAAAGGGGGAGGAAGAGCAGGCAAATAGGAAGAGAAAACAACAGGAGAAAGAGCAAGCAAATAGAGAAAATGTATTGCCATCAATGCCAAAGGGGGAGACTGTTGGAAATATTGTCATTGATGGCAAAGGAGGTAGCGAGATGCGAAGGCAGACGGATGCGAACGGGAAGCAGGATGCGAACGGAGCGACGGTGGGGGGAAGCAAGTACGAGAACGGAGCGTTATCCTTTAGCACATTATTCCAAGAATAGAGAACTATGCGTTATATATATGGCAGGACTGTGTTGAAATGTGCAGTATGAAGAAGACGGAACCATAGTCGACAATATATATATATATATATATATATATAATTGAATGGAGCGGAGTCGAATAATAAAAATACATTGAACAGTGAACGTTTTGATAAATAACAAATGCGGACCGGAACCTGGAGCGTAGGCTGGAACCCTGGGTCAGATTAAATAAATGAAAAGAACTCTTTCATATATAACGGGTGGAAACCAGAGTAAAAGGACGAACACGGAACCTGGAGGAAGTGCAACCATGACCGGTAACAGTAAACGTGGTTTGGTGAACAGTAAAGGCTGGAAGTGGTATTCTCCGCACCGCCTATCGACCATAAGTGGTATTTCCCGGAGGAGCAACGATTCCATTGATTGATCAACACGTGTCCTCGACCGTCATTCCAAAACCGCCGTTTAACGTGCGCCTTCGCGCATTAACTATCGTACCAGGACACGGAGCGAAATGGACAGGAGCCGTCGATCTTGTGGGCCGACATCTAACGGTGATCGCTTGTTGAACCTGCATGAAGTTTAATGGAAGAGCCCGGGGGTTAAAAAAGGTACAACGCGCGTGTTTGATTGGTTTTTGATTGTACTGTGGGCCCGGGGCGGAGTCATATACAATGAATTTGGTTTATATTGTTTATTAAAGTCTGACGAGTTGTTAATATATGGTGGAAGACTAAGGTTTCTGATTAATAAAAGATTGCCGATTATCTAATAATATATGAGCGGATATATTATATATAATGACTGTATATGTGAATGACATCGCAAAATCGCAATATCGCACCATCGCAACATCGTACCATCGCAACATCGCGAGATCGCAATATTGCACCATCGCAACATCGCACATCGCAAATGATACATTGCACGATTTTTTGTTTGATCTGCCGATCGCCGTTGCGACGTTTTGTCAGCCGTCAGATGTGGGGCCCAACCCTTTCATATATTAGAGTTTGTGATTTGATTTATTGGATTGTAATATAAGACCAAAGGCTTAAGGTGGAGGGCGATTGTTTATGTAAAATGATTGTTGTTAGATATATAAAACATGGTTGCGGTTGTATTAAAATATGCCGCGTGGTATGTAGACCCATGGGCCTCAGCTTAACGGGAGGGAGATTATTAATGTGATACAATTGTGATATATGTATGTTCCGGCCTACGGAACTTCCACATCAACAAGACACTCGTGGCATGAAAAGGATTGGGATTGCCCTGATTTAAAAGTCAACAATTACATTTTGTTTATTTAAAAGCCTCAGTTACACATATGCAACAATTACACCATAACAGAGGACAGAAAAGACAAACACAGTCAAAGAAAAGACAAATGCGCAGCTAGCCAAGAGGGTGAATGAGTGAGCTGGAATTCACATTGTAATTCGAATGTAAATGTTTTAATTGTTTTATTGTTTGTGATGCATTGGCAAGACTCCGAGAGAGAACAAATTCCCACTGTAATGTTAAATTGATACCTACAGTTATGTTTTCTGAATAAGTAGATAAAAGGAGTGAGAAGGCAGAAGGAAAAGAGACATGACTGTCCATTTCGAATTCCAAGTAGAATAAAAACAGTCATGAGAGGAAATCTATAAATAATATCATCTTGATATGCAAAAGTAGAAGAAGGCAATATAGAGAATGTAGAATATAGAAGAATAAATCGAGAGAAGATTAGAGAGAAGCTACGGAAACCGAGCTGATACGAGGTAAATCTGTAAACATTCGAGTTTGTTAAATTGAGGAAGTTGAAGCTTCCCTATCAAGTAGCAGCTTGATAGCTGTCAGTTGTAGCTGACTGAGGTTGAAGCCTCCTGTAGGTTGGTGCCTGCAGAAAATTGAAGGGAGTTGGAGCTTCCTTGCAAGTTGTAGCTTGTAGAATTGAGGTAGGAGCCTCCTGTAGGTTGGTGCCTGCAGAAAAAAAGTGGTGAGAGGGAGTTGGAGCTTGCCTTTGCATCACAACAATAATAAGATGTGGTTTTCTCCCTTTATGGGTTTCCACTTATATCTGGTGTCTCTGTGCATGAAGTTTATGTATTGATCTGATTTATATCATCTGCTTAATACCTGTTGCTCTCATATTAAGTCTGTTGTTCTATTATATTAATACTTGTTGCTCATATTCTAAGATTACTTACATATTAAGCTGGACATGAAATGAAGATGTTTGTTAGTTTGAATAAAATATTTAAAAACTCTATGAATGTGTTAAACTGATTCACCCCCCCCACCCCTCTCAGTTTAACTAAGAGTTCAACACTTTTTGCTTGCAACTTTGGTTATTTTAGTTTTTCCAGAAAATGAGTACATTGAAAACCGTGAATCTCGCAATAAGGCTTCAAACCTTGTTGGCCAATCATGTTCAATTTAAATAATTCTAGATAATTTTAAATATAAATTTTTCATAAAAAATTTGGTTAAAAGAGAAGTTTTGAAAATGGTAAACTTGAATTAATAGCTGGTCAAAGCCTTTGCGAACACTATATTCCTTGCGTCCTGGGCTTTCGAAGGCAGAGACTGATAAAAGATCGTATTTATCAACCCCCTCCCTCCCAAAAAAAACAAATTTGCAACATTAATACAAAATTTACTACCTTAATATCTCTCGTTACACACATAGAGAACGTTAAGTCATATTCCTTGCTCAAAAGCTAATTGTTTATCTTTGTTTAGGTGTTTATCTTTGTATGTATTGTTGGGTGTTTCGCAGGATGGTAGAGAGATCTAGCATCGAATATTTTGTCTTGTTTTCATTTTCTCAAAATAGAAACATTATTATTATTATTATATGAAATTCATAAGTATTACAACGTTATCATTAACATTGTTGGAAACTGAACATATCATATTATTTGGTCTGAGGAATTTCAAAATTAGTGTGGAAATTTATGATTTGAAGGCCCCTCTAAATAACTTGCACCTCAAGAGCCCTTTCAGGCATGAGATGAGGAATTGTTGTGGCTTATTTAAAACCTTTTGAGACATGCATGCATGTTAACAATGATGGTGTGTATTGCCTTTTATTTTTGGCATTGCTTTTTTTTCCTTTTATGTGGTTCATCGCTACGTTTACAAAATATTTGTATTAGGAAAATCCACTCGAACGAATTATTTTATGTCAGCTCAACATGGAGCCCGACCCCAAGGCCTCTCAATAGAAAAGGTGCTTTAACAATAGGGACTTGACCAACTGAACTAACCCTCGGGGCTATTTTCTTGCATTTGTTATTCAGTTAATGCAACTAATTTCCTATTATTATAGTTTTACAGGTTTAAATATGTTGCATTAGATTACAAATAACTAGGCGAAGATTCATGAACTAATTCCCCGTTATTACAGTGTTCCAGGTTTAAATATGTTGACATTCCATTACAAACTAACTAGGGGAAGATTGAAATGCATACATTTTTCCTACCATTGTAATAAAAACTAATTCATTTGTACAAAGGAAATTTTTAAAGGCGATCATCAAAATGATGGCACATGTATATTGCTATCAAAATTGACAATTGATCAATCAAGTTTCATCTCTTTATGCATTTATTAGATTACTTAAGCTTTACACACCTCTTTTGTCAATTCTTAAAGTAAGTTTCACCTCATTTTGCATTTATTAGATTGATTAAGCGTTACACACCTTTTTTTAGAAATTTCCATATTATTAGGTTAAATCTGACTCGTAATAAAGTTAAATTAGTTGAGTTTGTAGTCACGGATTTTTCGGCATGTGGTTGTGGTGACCCATGGTGTGTTGTTTATAATATTTCATATAATAAATCTTATGAATAGGCTTGGAATCCTCTATTATACGGTGCCAAAAGTGAGCAGGTGTCAAGCTCACTTGGTCATTAGCTTAGCCAAAAAGCAACCAAAGCTTCATGGCTGGTTTTTCCCCTCTAGGAGTTTTCGAAGATAAATTTTGTGTGTGATTTATGTGTTACTAGTTTATTTTTATTAATTGTTTCTCTCTCGCATATTGTTTATCTCTTGCATTTTATTTCTAACAACTGATATCAGAGAGAGGAAGATGAATATAGTTAATTATAACATAGTAACAACACTACAATTTTCTTGGAAACCCCTCTGGGAAAAAGGAAACCATGAAGCTTTGGTCATCCTTTCATCAAATATGGCCAAGTTAATGACATAATGACATAGTGAGCCCAACACCCACCCACTTATGATGCCTTATAATGGAAGATTCCAAAACTATCTATAGGCTTCATTGCATGAAATTCTGCTATCAACATACCATTGATCACCAAAATCATGTGCCCAAAATCCTAACAAATTTGAATTTATAATTAAGTCAAGTTTACCTAACACTTTATTCTCACAACCCACAAAGTTTTTGAATATAGAATACTTAGTATTTATTACAACCAATAAACTTTGATATAAAATAATGCTTAGCCCATATGTTTACCTACTATTAACAGAGTTAAACATACTTCATAATCCAACATTCCCTTATTTTGGATTGTTGAAGGAAAGGCCAAACCCTCACTAATTGAAATTTTGAGAGCAAGGCCAAACCCACACCAATAACAGTGGAAAACTTTGGAAAAAATTAATTAAAGCATAGTTTACAATTGTAAACCACACCAATCAAAGTGGCGCACTCCTGGAAAAAATAAGCAAAGCATACTTCACAACTGCATAAACTAGCAAGGATGGAAGCTACTCCTTGAGTGGAAATATGGGTGAGACTCGACATCAGGAGGGAAGTTACTCCTTTAACTGAAAATATGCATGAGAATCGACACCAGCATGCCAAAGGTAAGTGGGACGAATCATATTCAACTTTCCCAAAAGGGATTCATTATTAAGTTTAGCTATCCATTTTGAATTCTAAGTTAATTGCAAGTCATATGGTCTAAAATTGTGATGTATTTCATTTTGGATTCTAAGGTAATCATAATCCATATGGTATAAAATTGTGATGCATTGTACTTTGGATTGATTGCAAATCACAAGTAAAATTTGTAGATAGGTTTATTAAGGTATTTATAATATTTGTAAATTTCATTTACAATTATTCGCAGAGGATTATAAATACAAGGTTATCAATGTTATGATGTTTATATTTGATGTTATATTTTGTAGCATTGGATGTGTTTTAGTCACTAAACTTGGTGGAGAGGCTAGATTTCATGAGATCTCCAAAACCCAGAAATCGTTTATGGAAATTCCACCTAGAGATGGATTAATTATATTATTAACCAATTTTTTAATGTTTCACAAGTCTAAACTTAGGAAAATTGGTTAATTAATCAAAATTAATTAAGTAAAGGTGAGAATAACCTAGAAACTCACATGGATCAACTTCAAGATGTTACTAGCCGTTGATTAAGATTTGATCTTGGATGTTGAAGTCCCAACAGAGGATTATAAGAAGAAGTCGATGGGCACTTGGAGAATACACCAGGGACACTTGAGTAGAAGTTCCTTGTGCAGATCGAGCTAGCAGCAGTAGAGTTCGAGCCAAAGAGGGATGCAGTGTCAGTGAGAGGCAGGTACAGTGATCCGAAGGAATATTTCCATATTCGAAGAGGCAGCAGCAACAGGTTGAGTCATTCCCAGTGCAGGAATGTGTGAGTGCAAGAAAGAGAGTGCAGGAATGTGATTGTAGTTAGCGCGAGTACTGGGGTTTCTTAGGGAATATATTTTCCATAATTTCTTATTGTGTATTCCCAGTTTTCGGCATCCAGATTATACTCAGAATTTCACTACTGCATAATAATAGGAATCCTCAATTGTTGCACTTGTTTTCCCAAGTTGGGTTTTTTCAAGGATAGTTGTCCAAAAATAACTGTCATTTTTATGTGTGCGTGTGTGCTAGATTTTCTCAGATTCCAACGCTATTTTTATTTCATAGTTTATTTTTGAAAATCGTGGTGTGAATCATTTGGTATTTGTCGTAGAAAATTGCAAATAAATTAACAGTTAGGAACATAATCTATAGGTGTTGTGACAGATGAAATTTTCACATGGTATCTGAGCGTGATTGATCAGTCGAAAAACACAGCATCGGAGGAGAAAATTATGTTTTCAGAGGAAGCAGCATGCTGGAATTTTTAGTGCAATGCAATGCCAAGTCAGGCAGGCCGAATTGATGGGAAAAAAATTCAATTTTCAATTGCAAGGTTGAAGAAAAGTTGAGTTTTCCGGGTTAGTGATTCCAGTAGTTAGAGGGAGCAACCGCAACTCAGATTTTTGCTGAGCAAATTCCTTAGTTGGAAGCAGAGGGCTTTACAGCAGTGAAAATTAGCATTGGGTGGAAGAGAAAAGCACACACAACGCAGGGAAAATTTGTCTTAGGGAACTTTGAGTCTCAGAAGTTTATTTTTTCCAGTAGAATAATGGCAGTAGTTGAGTGCATATTTTCTCACTCCAGGAGAGTGCGTATAGCAGGACCAGCATCCAAGCAAAATGAAAGAGGAAGTTTTCGATAGTTTTCGAGATGGCCACAGTCAGACTTAGAGATCAGGATAGGTTGGATAGTTCTTCCCACTATGTCATCTGAAAGGCCATGTTGTCCTTCTTGTTGGATGAATATGGCTTGAAGCTCTACATAGACAGTGTTGTGGCAGTTACCCATGATGCAGATCAGCTAAATGAATACAAGAAGAAAAGGGAAAAGGTGAAGCGATTGATCATAGATGGATTCCAGGACCATATAGTCTCACATATAGCTGGCAAGGATACTACCAAAGAGATGTGGGATGTTCTCACCTAGCTGTATCAGCGTAATTTCGAGCAACGAAATATGTTCCTAGAAGAAAAATGGATATTCATTAGGATGAAAAATGGGGAAGGTATATATCCCTTCCTCACCAGGATTCATAAGGTCAAAGACTAGCTTGCAGTTGTTGGGGCATTGCCTCAACCAATAGATCTAGTGTGGTTCGCACTGAATAGTGTCTTTGAGGAGTGCCAAATTTTTGTCCAAAGTATATTGGGCAGAGACAAGCTACCAGAATGGGATAGGATGTGGTTTGACTTGCAGCAAGAAGAGGTGAGGTGATCTCTTCTAAATACCTCCATCAGTGGTAGCAGCAGTAGTGGATCGAAGGGTGTGAAGCAGTTGGAGAATGTGGCCCTCGCATCAAAGGGTCCATGAAAGGGGCAGGGGGGGGAAATAAAGAAGAAGAAAGACCTATCTAAGCTTAAGTGCTTCAGGTGTGGTGAGTTTTGTCACTACAACACACAGTGTGCTCTAGGGAAGAAGGAAAAGCATGAGAAGCAGAACCCGGAAGTAGCTCATGTTGATATAGATAGGATGTCCTCGAGGTTGGAAGAATATTTTGTGATGATGGCAACCATACCTCCAGGGGTGAGGTTGGGTTATTTGGATTTGTAGTCCCATAGATTGCAAAGATTGGGCAGGGTCCACTGAGGTGTCCTACTCATGGATCATTACCTGGCTACAGGGGCCCACATTATTCAGTAGCAGGATGGATTAGTGGGAGTTGATGCGGTTAGTACCAGTGACAATTGAAAAATATTAGCAGTCAGATGTTGGAGAGCGCAGTGCATAGTTGACAGTAGTGTAGAGTGGCACAGTGTAGAGTCAGTAGCAATGCATATTATTTAGTGACATTGAATTCGTTAGTAACAATCAGAGACTCGGGAGATAGATGCATCATACTCAACACAATTGATTCAATATTTTAGATGATTCTCAGTTGTAGTTGTTGGAATTGCAGCAACAACAAATGAGAGGGAGTTACAATGAAAATAAAGAGATTGCAGTAGTATGGAAGTGTCAACAACAACACTGATGCAACATTAGAGTTGCACAATGCTTGGTGGGCATATAGCCAGAGATCAACAATGTGACAGGGGATGGTACAGAGACAGGGTGTTGTTGCAAGATGTGCAGCACTATAACATAATCCTCGCTAAGAGGGAGTGTTATTTTTTGTAGCATCGGATGTGTTCTAGTCATGAAACAGGTGGTGATGCTAAAATTCATGAGATCTCCAAAACCCAGAAATACTTTTTGGAAATTCCAGTTAGATATGGCTTAATTAGACTATTAGCCTATTTTTTAATGTTTCTTAAGTCTAAACTTAGGAAAAATGGTTAACTAATCAGAATTAATTAAGTCAAGGTGAGAATAGTCTAAAAACTCACACAGATCGGCTTCAAAATGATCCTAACCCTTGATTAATATTTAATCTTGGTCATTGGAGTCCCAACAGAGGATTATCAGATGAAGTCGATGGGCACTTGGAGAATACACCATGAACACTTGAGCAACAGTTGCTTGTGTATATCGTGCTAGCAGCAGTAGAGTTCGAGCCAGAGAGGGATGCAGTTTCAGTGAGGGAAAGTGACAGTGATCCGAAGGAATATTTCTAGAATCAGAGAGGTAGCAATAAGAGGTTGATTCATTCCAAGTGCAGGAATGTGTGAGTGCAGGAATGCGAGTGCAGGAATGTGCAAGTGAAGGAACGCATGAGTGCAAGATCGTGAGTGAAGGAACGTGAGTGCAGGAACGCACAAGTGTAGGAACATGAGAGTGCAGGAACGCGAGTGCAAGCAATGCCAATGCCATGGTTTCTTAGGGAATATCTTTGCTAGATTTTCTTACTGAGGATTGTTAGTTTTTAGCGTCCCTATTGTACTCAAAATTTCACTACTGCATAATAATAAAAACCCTCAGTTTTTGCATTAGTTTTCCCAAGTTAGGTTTTTCAAGGGACATTTTTCTAAAAATAACTGTCATTTTAATGTGTGTGTGTGTGCTAGATTTTCTCAGATTCAAAACTTATTTTTCTTTTGCAGTTTATTTGTGAAAATCATAGTGTGAATTATTTGGTATTTTCCATAGAAAACTGCAAATAATTTTTTAAATAAATTAACAAATAGGAAAACAATTTCTAGTTGATGTGATAGATGAAATTTTCACAGTTGAATCACCTTATAAATTGCAAATTTCACGAAAACTCAAATTGCGAAGTTTTCAAACACAATAGTGAGATTGCAAAAACAATTGGAAGACAAGGCATTGTAATAAAGGTTGGAAAATTAGAATTTGCAGAGCATAAAATAGATGGTAATGGGGTGTATTGTTAAATCGCTCTATGATGTGAAGGTCACCAAATCCGTGGGAAAAAATCCATCCATGATAAGGGTTGGTGTGGCCCAGGGTGGGTGCAATTCCCTTTGTGATTTTTTCAGCTTAGATGCCCCTGGGTCAAAGTCTCTCAAGCTAAATTTTAAGCCTGTATTCATCTCTAGAGGACAAGTACAACTTGACAAAAAAACAAAAAAAACTTAGATAATTAGTTATTATGCTATTGAAATGTTGACTAGCATAAATCCATCTTAATTTTGAATTTGTTAAGAATTGAAAGGGATCTTAAAAAAATTTGAGAAATAGATGTCTTGGTGCTCTGTGTGTGTGTGATATTTTTCTCACACTATATTAATATTATTGCTATATTTTTAGTTTTCTATAACACATTATAGTAAGATAACTTACATTGATCTTAACATTACAAACATGGGATGGTTGTTACAATCCCTTCAATGCTAGAGTGGAGAATGCACCTATGTTCTCTCGAGACAACCATATTGACTGTTGAATATGGATTTTCCATTTGTGAATAAAACCTTAATACTATATGGAAATGCTAAAATTATCGACCAAGTGTACAAGATTCAACCTAGCACACTAAATCTATATATCACTAACTTCACACTAAATATCATCCTCAAAATTTAAAAAAAATGTTGATAAAAAATAAATAAAATAAATAAATAAGATTATATATATAATTAACTTATTAATAAAATTGTGTATACATATTCTTATACCTTCTTATTAATTTCTGCCCAAAGGGTTGCAGAGACTATTGGAATTAGTTTCTGTGTTTTTCTATTAACTTCTCATGAACCTTCAATGTTTAACCAAAGTTTAAAAT
Organism: Pinus albicaulis; assembly: GCA_034641835.2. Taxonomy (NCBI): domain Eukaryota; kingdom Viridiplantae; phylum Streptophyta; class Pinopsida; order Pinales; family Pinaceae; genus Pinus; species Pinus albicaulis. Next base: position 157,525,935 of record CM076577.1, on the reverse strand, counting down.
CATTTTCAAAAGTGTGAAGATCGTATTTTATTTTTAATGAAAGTTTTATTTTTCCATCTTATTGGCCTCTTCTCGAGACAAGAGGCCCAAATATCATAGGATAAATTTTCATAAACACGTGTATTTAATTTATTTTTTTTGCAGACAGAAGTAATGTTAGCATTACGTCATTGGAATATCTCTTACATTTAATGTTGTTTAATATTTCATTTGCAATGACTATATTATTTCATGTAGAATGAAAAGCGGTTGTATATTTCGATGTGGCTATTTACATGTTCATGAGCCACAGAGGGAGGTTACATTTATTGTACCAAGACTTGATGTGTTGCCTTTCCACCTTCTTCCTCTATCTAGACTGGAGATCCTTCTTCATCTATCCAGATCAGAGGTACTTCTCTATTTTCACAAGGGAGGTTTTAGGACAAGGGACACAGATCTTATGGGGTCATTCGGGTTGTGTTGAGTTAGATTCACATTGGAGCCTTCTTTACCCCTTTTTTAACTTGCTTCTTCTTATCCCTTTTTAACTTGCTTCTTATTAATTCATATGACAAAGTTCTTCATTTATTTGAACAGGGTAACGTTCAGGTGAATATCCATCTCTATACGCACATTCATAGGGTTTTTACCCTAGTTTTGTACCAACTCGCAAATCTGACTTGAAGGGTGCTCAAATTCATCCACCCATAACAGGTAAATTACATTTCTTCTTCAATATGACTCTTATTGAAGAATATTTTCTAATTTTTCCTTTATTTCATAGATTTATCAGAGAACAACGTCTTCTTTCATTATTAGAAAATCATTTTCAAGATCTCTATGCATGATGCGACCAAAGCAAGGATTATTTTTTTTATTTTGTACTCTCCCGAAACCGAATGATATTGATATTATCAACCATTGTTTTTCAAAATGGATCTACAAAACCATCAAAAAGACCGGAGAGAGATATCAAAAGAGATGTTATAGAAATACCAATACCAACGTCAATGTCTGAACATCAACTCCACATCCCTATCGTTGACATGAACAAGCTTTCAAAACAATGGCAAAGGAAATAGAGATTGAGAATATTTCTCAGTCTTGTCGAAAATGGGGCTTCTTCGAGGTATCACCTGTATAATTTATGTTATCTTTTTGTCAAGAAATATTATGGAAAAAATAACCAAACATACTGTTGGGCTTATTGTAGGTTGTGAACCACAGTATTCCCAATTCTTTGATGGAGGGTGTTAAGAAAGTTGGAAATGATTTTTTCCATCTTCCTTTGGAGGAGAAACAAAAGTATTCAGTTAAGTTCGGAGATCTTCAAGCCTATGGGCATACATTTGTCTTGTTTGAAGACCAAAAGCTGGATTGTTGACTTGCGAATGGGATAGGGTCAAATCGCGAAGTTGGGAAACAGTTTTTGGCGGATGGTTAGAATTCGGGAGAAATTTTTAATTTCTCGGCCGAGAAAAAAGTCAACTAAATTTCTCGACCGAGAGTTTTAAAAGTTCTCGTCCGAGAGATTTTAAATATTTCGGACGAGAGTTTGGTCGGGTTTAACCTGAGTTAAAATTCTCTCGGACGAGAGTTTTTCATTTTCTCGTCCGAGAGTTGTGGTCACAAAACTCTCGGGCAAACTCTCGGACGGGAGTTGGAGAAATTCTCGGACGAGAGTTGGAAAAACTCTCGTCCGAGAGTTTTACTAATTCTCTAATGTTCATGCAGATATTTCCGCCCCCCAAACGAATGAAAGGTCGACCTCGACCGTCGATTAAGGTGGAATGTGTGGAACAGGAATAGGACGGCAATGAAAAAACAGGCGCAATCATGATAAACTCAATCAAATTAAGTAATTACTGAAATCGATGCATAAGAAAAATCGGTAATAATGAGGGAATCGCGTTGTAATAATTCAAGTATGAAGTGAAGGGACAGCAAAAGATTAATGTAATTTCGCTATTTACCACATTAAAGTAATATGTCCGATTTATAATATTTTTCATGTGTGATGGTTCGGGGATAGAACTTAAGGAATTTTATGCATTTCGTTTGATATTCAATAAAAATTATAGGAAAGAGGGTTAAATAACTATTGATTTGTATAATTATGACTTCAATACCATTAACAGAGCTCTGCTGCCAACAGGTGTCCATAACCTTGACAGAGTTGTTTTGTAACCCATGGAACCATTGTCCTTCATACATACTTGAGGAAGTGCTTTATTTTTTCTTTGTATTTTTGTATTGAAAACTTAAAACAATCGTGCTTTAAATACAAACTTAAAACAATCGTTCAAAAAGTGTTGTTCCTTTAAAAGGAACAGCAAAGATAATCTGCGAAACTGTTGTTCCTTTAATCTGCGAAACTGCTGTTCCTTTCAAAAGGAACAGCAAAGATAATCTGCGAAACTGCTGTTCCTTTAATCTGTGAAACTGTTGTTCCTTTCAAAAGGAACAGCAAAGATAATCTGCGAAACTGTTGTTCCTTTCAAAAGGAACAGCAAAGACAATCTGCGAAACTGCTGCTCCTTTCAAAAGGAACAGCAAAGAAATGCTCTGCGGACATGCTGTTCCGTTTGAAAGGAACAGCAAAAACACTGCACGAAACTGCTGTTCCATTCGAAAGGAACGGAAAAAAAAATCCTACGAAGGTGATGTTCCTTTTAAAAGGAACAGCAAAAACACTCTGCGAAACTGCTGTTCCTTTCAAAAGGAACAGCAGAAGTGATGTTCCGTTAGAAAGGAACAACAACACGAAAAAAACACATAATTTTTATTATTTTTCGTTTTTAAAGAAACTAAATTCAAACGAAATAAAGAAGTATTAACAAGGAAATGAATTTCAAAAACAGAAACCAAAAACAGAAAAAAAAGAATGCATTATGTACAAAAATTAAAAAAACCAATTTATCAAACTGGCGCGGGAGAGGGATTCTCCCCTTCAACAAGAATTTAAATGGTGGAGTCTTCCCTTCACTGTTGGCAAAAGGATTCACGGGTAAGCAGCTTACGATATAATTGAACTCGATGGCCATTAACGTTAAAGGAATGCCCATATCCGTCAATGGTGACTAGTGTGAGAGTGTCGTTATCATGCACTTTCTAAATTTCGTAGGGTCCAAGCCACCTAGTCTGGAGTTTTCCAGGGAAATCCTAAAACCGAGAATCATATAGAAGTGCCCAATCTCCTTCGTGGAAGATCCTTTGTTTAATGTGGGCGTCATGCCATTTTTCTCTCTATTGCTGGATTAATGCGGTGCGCTGAAGAGGAGAGAGTTTGATTTCATCCAATTCATTCAGTGGCTGCAGTCTTTTTGCTTGTGCTTCATCTAAATTCAGACCTATCGTTTGAGTTGTTCGTAATGTCTGAATTTCAAATTCGATAGGAAAGATGGGTTCTTTTCCAAATACCAACTGGTATGGCGAATGTCCTGTGGTAGGTCTCCATGTCGTTCGGTACGCCCACAATGCCTCTGGTAGTCTGTAGGCCCAATCTCGCCTATGTGAAGCAACCGTTTTTGTCAGTATAGATTTGATTACCTTATTCATGCTTTTGACTTGGTCGTTGGCCTGTGGGTGGTAGGGAGTTGTAATTTTACGCTGAATATGGTAATTCTGTAATGTTTCAACCAATTTGTTACCTATAAACTGTGGTTCCCCATCTGTGATTATGTCTCGTGGGAGGCCATACCGCACGAAAATTTGGAAAAGAAAATGTATCACGGAATCCTCTGTAGCTTTTGAAAGAGGCTCTGCTTCAACCCATTTAGTAACGTATTCAGTGGCAACTAGGATATATGTTTTCTGGTTCGATGGAGGGCTAATAGGACCAATGAAGTCAAGGGCCCAACGTTCGAAGGGTTCAATCACTAGTTGAGGGTTCAAGGGCATTTCATCAGACTGCCCAGGTCGACCAGCCCTTTGACAGCTATCACAGGCCTGCACAATTTTTTTTGCGTCTCTAAAGATATTAGACCAATAATAGCCAGTCCATAGGACTTTATGTGTTGTTCTACGATCTGCAAAGTGTCCGCCACACTGTCCGTCATGGTACGCTTTCAAAATATCATATACCTCATCGTCCCTAACACATCTTCTTATTTGCATATCTACACCTGTATGAAATAAGTAACCTCCTATCCATGAAAAACGGGTGCTACGATGTATTATTTTCTTTCGTTCATTAAGGGATAGATGTTTGGGTAATTTACCTATTGCCAAATAGTTCGCTATATCAGCATACCATGGTGTTCTGGTGGTAAGAGCGAAGAGATGCTCATCCGGGAAGTGATCTTCAACTGGTTCTACATCTGTTGGCTTTGGCATCCTGGACAGAAAGTCAGCTACAGGGTTCTCTTTGCACGGTCGATCCTTGATCGTGATATCAAATTCCTGCAGTAAAATTAGCCATCTAGTTACTCTCCCATTCGTAACAGGTTTATTTGCTAAAAACTTAATGGCAGAGTGATCTGTGTAAAGCACTACAGGATACCCAGTTATGTAATGCCTAAATTTATTTATAGCGTGAACTACAGCCAAAAATTCTTTCTCAGTCACAGTATAGTTTAATTCGGCAGGGGTCAGATTTTTTCTAATGTAGTAAATTGCATATGGATTTTTGTCTTCCTCCTGCCCAAGTACTGCTCCAATTGCTGTGTCTGAGGCGTAAGATGAAATTTGGAATGGTAAATTCCAATTTGGGCCCCTCAGCACAGGGGCTGTTGCAACGAGCTTCTTCAAATCATTAAAAGCATTGTCACATTTGTCTGTCCAAACAAAATCAGTGTTCCCATTCAGCGCATATAAAGGTGCAGCAATTCGAGAATAATGCTCTATAAATTTTCTATAATAACTAGAAAATCCAAGAAAGCTACGTACCTCTATCTGTGTAGTAGGTGTAGGAATTAACAAGAGTATTTGAATTTTAGCTGGATCTACTTGAATTCCTTCTGCTGAAATATAATGGCCTAAGATAACTCCTTCAGTCATCATCATAAGACATTTTTCATTGCTTAAACAAAGCCTAGTGTCTATACATATTTGCAATACTTTTTCTAGATTTTGCAACGCAGGTTCAAAATCATCCCCATAAGGAGTGAAATCATCCATATATACTTCGAGACCTTCATTTATTAAGTCTGCAAACATGATGAGAATTTCCCTTTGAAATGTAGCAGGAGCGTTGCATAGGCCAAAAGGTAAGACTCGGTAGGCAAATGTACCCCATGGGCAGGTGAAAGTAGTCTTGTCTTGGTCTTTAGGGGCAATTTGAATTTGGTTGTATCCATTGAAGCCATCCAGAAATGAAAAGAACTTCTTTCCTGCCAATGTGTCTAATCCCTGGTCAATGAAAGGAAGAGGAAAGTGGTCTTTTTGTGTTGCTTTATTGAGTTCACGGTAATCTACACATATCCTCCACTTTCCATTCTTTTTAGGTACCACCACTAATGGGGAGACCCACTTGCTATTAGATATTGGATAGATAAAATTGACATCCAATAATTTTTGTAATTCATCTTTCATAGCATCCTTAAGGTGAGGATTTAGTCTCTTTTGAGGTTGACGAATGGGTCTTGCGTCTTTTTCAATGTAAATGTGGTGAGTACATAATTGTGGGTCAATTCCTTTCATATCGGGGTAATCCCATGCAAAGGTTGCTTTGTATTTTCGTAATAATTGGACCAATTTCTCTTCTTGTTCAGCAGTGAGATTCTTGTTAATGTTCAAGGTTTTTCCTGGTTCAATTTCTACAACCTTAGTATTATTCACAGAGGTAGTAGGTATTGCTTGATCATGGATGTCTTTAAAAGGATCTTCTTCTTCTTTATTGTCGAATGTTGCCTCAATCATGTGACATTGCAAGTGAGATGCAGTTTGTGATTTATTAATGAAATTACTAGTAGGGGGGGGGGGGGGGGAAAAAAAAAAAAAAAAAAAAAAAAAAAAAAAAAAAAAAAAAAAAAAAAAAAAAAAAAAAAAAAAAAAAAAAAAAAAAAAAAAAAAAAAAAAAAAAAAAAAAAAAAAAAAAAAAAAAAAAAAAAAAAAAAAAAAAAAAAAAAAAAAAAAGCAGTGAGGGGATCTCCTTGCCTAATACCTCTGGACGGAATGAAGGGTTGAAGGGGTCCTCCATTCAGTAGCATTGAAAAGAAAGCACCTCAGACCAGTTCCATTATCCAATTTGTCCATTGCTGACTAAATCCAAAAGCCTGGAGGATTGCTCTCATATAGTGCCAGCTGATTTTATCAAAGGCCTTTGAAAGGTCAAGCTGGATAAGCATACCTGGAGTCCTTTTTGTTTTGAGAGAATGTAACACTTCCTGAGTGAGGATTATGCTGTCAGTGATCTGCCTACCTTCAACGTAGCCAGTTTGTTCTTGAGAAATGATTGAGGGGAGGACAGATTTAAGTCTGCTAGCCATCAGTTTGGAAAGGATTTTGTAAAGGACATTACAAAGGGCTATGGGACGAAACTTGTCGGGGGAGTCAGCCTAGTCTGATTTGGGAATTAAGGTGAGGAATGTGGCATTGATGGCAGGCAAAAATTTCTTGGTTCTGTGAAAGTTCCTTACTAGGTTGAGAAGGTCAGCCTTAATAATGGGCCAGCAAGCTTTAAAGAATTCGATTGTAAAGTTGTCTGGTCTGGGAGCCTTGTTTGAGGCCATGTTGAAGATTGTTTCTTCAATCTCCTGCTCAATGAATTCTCTTAGAAGGAGGGAGTTTTGCTCCTCTGTAACTAAGTTGGGAATGGCAGCGATAATTTCATTGATGGCTCGGGTTCTATCTTGAATGGGATCGTTGAGAAGAGAAGTGAAAAAAGAGTTGAGTTCAAATCCTATATGCTCCCTTTTATAAACTTGATCGCCATCAGCGTTTTTGAGGGAGAGGATGCGATTATGTGCTCTATGCTGGATGGTTGACTTATGGAAGAAACTAGTGTTGTGTTCTCCTTGTTTTAACCATTGCACCCTCGACTTCTGCCTCCATAGCAGCGCTTCTTGTTTTAACCGTTCTTCCCATTGCCTTTGCAGATTTGATTCTTGAGCTATTCTTTCATCATTGGGCCCGTCTTTGATCAAAGATTGCTGGAGGTTCGCCATTTTTTCCTCGAGTTATTTTTTGGCTTGAAATATGTTGCCAAAGGTGTTTTTGTTCCAGCGTTTGAGGTTGATTTTTATTGTTTTGAGCTTCTGCTGGAATATGTACATGATATTGTCGCTCCTTATGGTGGCTTGAGTCCACCGGCGTTGTATGTTTTGCATGAATGATGGGTGCTCTGTCCAGAAGGCTTAAAATCTGAATCGTCTGTTGTGGGGCTTATCCAAATTGGTGAAGTGAATCTGCACTGGCCAGTGATCAGATCCTCTGATAGGCAGAATGTTGGCCTCCATGTCGATATTTTGCAGCAGAATGGATTCCGACATGAGGAACCTATCGAGACTTGATGCTATCTGATTGTTTCGTCCTTGCTTATTATTCCATGTATGCAGACCATTGACTGTGGAGATGTCAATGAGCTTGGATTCAACAATAAAGGTGTTGAATGCTTCCGAGTCCTTATCCAATCTTCGTAAGCCTCCCTTTTTTCCTACTAGATTGGTGATCATGTTGTAGTCTCCGCCTAAAATCCAGTGGTTTGCCCCATGGTGTTGCCTGACTTCGTCCAGGTCTAGCAGCATCTTCAGCTTTTCCTAGATTCGTTGGGGTCCATACACGTTGGTGATGCAGATCGATTGCCCTGAGTCTGGCATGTTGAAAATGTTCGATAACGAGTGCTTGGTGGATAGAGCATTTTGCAAGAAGAATTTTATTTTGTTCCAGAACGTGAGTAACCCTCCTGCTTGCCTGATAGCATCTATGCTTATGCAGTGATGACTGTTGGAAACAAGTTTTTTGAGTGTCTCTCTGCCTTTGGGAGAGCATTTTGATTCTTGAAGAAGTATGATGTCCGGGCGTAGTGAGAATAAGCGGTTTTTCAAGATCCTTCTTTTGGTGGTGCCGTTGAGCCCCCTGATGTTCCAGGTTGTGATTTTCATTGAGCTACCTTTGGAGCAGATAAGACCAAGGCCCTTATTTTTCCTTCATTGATTAGGCGTCTGCCTGGTTCTTGTATTTGGTGTCTTGTGGATTTGCGCCCTCTTTTTCTTCCTGGTCCTTGTAGCTTGTATTGATCCAAATCCAGGTTGGCTTGAATGCCCGTTTGGTTGCTATTTCCCCATTTCCTTTTGGCTGCATTTTGGTTGATGTATTCCAGATGCAGGTATGCCATTTCTATCTTCTCCAAGTGTTCTTGGGGAATGGCATCGACTCCCAGTTTGAACCATTGCTCATTGACCTTTTGGAGATCTAGATCGCCTAGGATCTCCTCCAGAGGATTGTTTGAAGTGGTTGAGGATCGCTGCTTTATTTTCATTTCTGTGCATTGAGGAGTTTGCAGTGAGGTGTGGCTGGTATTAATCTGAATGGGAGAGGATTATGGTTTGTGTTGCGGTGCCTGGGCGTGGATTGAATCCGAGGTTGTGCTTGGGGCGTTGGTTGTAATCAAAGATTGACTTAATAATGACGGATCTTGATCAGTGGGGGCCTGGGAGACTATAGGGTGCTCCAATGAGTCAATATTGCTCAGAACTTCAAATTTGTTTCGCTGGGTTGAGGCAGTGTTGGTGGGGGTTGTATTGGTGGAGGGTTTCGGAGGCTTGTTGCTTTTCTCCCCTTTGTTCTTTCTTGAGATGGAGGTGAAACTAGGTGTCAACAGGGTTGCACAATTCAATACATTTCTTTGTCATAGGGTGATGAACTTTGTCACAAGTACTTAGTACTATCTCAAAAAGCTACACACAAACTAGATTGGTTTTGAACAAGTCAAAGGTTGAAAACTCATCCACTAATTGCTTGCCTCTATTGCGCAATCAATGCTGGTCTAATGAGAGATCCAAGTTCGAATATCACTAGCTCCAACTGCGCAATTCTCATTGGTAATTTCCTCCCAAGTGTGGTGCAAATCTCATGCACAACTAATGTCACAATTGATAGCTATCTCAACCCTTTCATCTACCTCTTTCACTTGTCGCCACTGAACTGTCCATGCACTGAGTTAAATTGATGTGTTCTTTAGTTGAATAATGAGTTAATAATTAGTGAATTAAATAATATTTAATTTACACAACTCATCTCTAGTGTATTAGCCAGTTAAACTAAATACAACTAGTTCAAAGTTAGTTAACCAGAACACCATCTCCATTAACTGTTGCATCAACTCCACTGAACTCCGCCACTTGAGCTCTAACTGAAGTCAACCATGCATTGGCTCAACTAACCCATAGGAAAAGCGTAAATCCTTCTGGCAGATGCATGCCCCACATCCGGGGGTCAAACTAAAGTGCTCCAAGAGAGTAAACTGAGGTTTAGAGTCCAAATATTATTAAGGGTAAATAATATTTAACTGTTCTATTTTTAGCCCGCCAGTCTAAAAATAGACTTCGACCTAAATGCTAAAAATAGAGGTCCATCTATTTTTACCAACTCGACCAATCATCCAAGAATAGAATATTGCAGCTCCCGGTCCATGATCCATATGTCTAAAAATAAACATAGTCTAAAAATAGACTTTGAGCCAAAAATACCTTGCGGGCCCACTTGGTGAAGGCAACTTCATTTCACCAAGCTCCATCATCTCGCTGCATTTTTAACACTCCCTCTCAGCAAGATATGGATTATCTGCAACCCATACCCTGCCTCTATGAAACACGAATTTGCTTCTGGTGAGCGCCTTCGTCAAGATGTCTGCATCCTGATCCTCCGTGGGAATATATGAAAGCATCATGATCCTCCGCTGAACACAGTCTCTGATATGATGGTACCTGATGTCGATGTGTTTGGATCTATCATGAAATACTGGATGATCCACATCCGGAGAATCATCCTTGGGAGCTAACAGCTCCTCCTCTGCATGCAAGTGTGGCTCCCTCTCAAGCGAACACTGCATGGCTTTCTCCTCCTAAAATTTAATATCCTGTCGCACAACAGTGTTGCGACTATCTGACACATACACCCTATAGTTGTGTGGTGTATCAGTGTACCCCACAAATATTCCAACCTCTGCTGTTAGATCCAGCTTCTTCCTTGCATCCTTCGTCACATGCATGTAGACAGGAGAGCCAAAAATCCGCAAATGGGAAATGTCAGGGCTCTTTCCAGAATAAGCCTCCTCTGGTGTACTCATGCCAAGAATCTTGTGAGGACAACGGTTCTGCACATATACTGCTGCGTTGCATGCCTCAGCCCAGAAGTGAAGGGGTAGGCCCTGATCATGCAACATCGCCCGTGCAGCACCCACAATAGTTCTGTTCTTCCGCTCAGCCACCCCGTTCTGCTGTGGGTTATGGGGTGCGATGAGCTCTCTCCGAATCCCTTCTGCGCTACAGAAGTCCTTGAATTCAGCCAAGATGAATTCACCACCATTGTCACTCCTGAGAGCCTTCAGCTTCTTCCCCGATTCCACATCGACCAGTGCTTTAAACTCACAGAACTTACCGAATGTATCGCTCTTCTTCTGCATGTAGAAGATCTAGCACTTTCGAGATAAATCATCAACAAAGATCACGTAGTACTTGTGCTTTTCTGTCGAAGCTACTGAGAAAGGACCACACACGTCTGTGTGAACTCTCTCAAGGATCGTCGTGGTGCGACTATCCTTCTCATGAAAGGTGGCTTTCACAAACTTTCCTAAAGTACACCCCTTGCACTGATCTGACTGCGCAAGGGTGCCCTTAGGAAGCCCAGTAGAAATCTGTTGCAGGATCTTCAAAGCTCCATGGTGAAGGTGGCCCAATCTCCGGTGCCACAGTTCGCCCTCATCATCCCGGCTCACCACTTCTCTTGCTTTGCATGCCATTGCTGCGCAGCCATCTACTTGCAACTGATAAAGGTTTTTGGTTCGAACCCCTATCTTCCGGGTCTCTCCAGTGGTCTTCCTGCGCAGGAAAGCCTTTCCTTTGCTGAAGACCACATCATACCCCTTGACTGCATGGGCATTTACCAGACCTTTCACTTTCCAAAAATAGCTTGCAGGCCCACTTGGTGAAGGCGACTTCATTTCACCAAGCTCCATCATCTTGCTGCATTTTCAACAAGAGGAGGGTGAAATACAAGAGGAGGAAATGGAGTTTCCGAGGGATCCACGTAATACTAGAAGTAGATTGTCATTATTTCAATAGTCTATCCATACTTATTGGACATTGAAATATAGACTGGCAAATGCCATAGTCAATGTTCAGGAAAATGGAGGGGACGCAAAAGCTGCCTCTATTTTAACTTAAACGAGAAGGGATATCCAAGAAATCCACCTTCTGCAACACCACCATAACTTCTTCCTAGGCCGCAGGAAGTGCCAATTGAAAAGTATGAATCAAGTGGATACGTCTAGCTCCAATTTTAAGGACTCGACACATATCGATCGATCTGATGATTGATTTTTATGAAATCCTTTTCTTTTTTGTCATTTTGACATGCATATTATAGGTAGCATTTAATTTCTGAAGTTCTTGTATGTAATGGACAGTAAATTGGATATAGAAAACAGTATTAGGGTCAAACTTTATGAATTTTGGATGGCCTATGACTCTTTAAGGTGGCCAATAGACCTGGTTTCCAGCATTATTCATTATAACCTACTTTTCTCTTTTTTGATTAATGGAAAATAGAAAGGCTCTGCTAAACTTACAAAAAAATCAAAGTAAAAATTTAATAATTAAAGATGAAATTATAATTTAATTATATAATTTTATAATTTTTTTAATTTCAACAACTTTAAAAATAACATAATAAAAATTGTTTTGATAAATTAATGTTATCTAATTTTATCAATAATTAAATTTATATAATTAAACTAATCAAAATTCAAACTAATATCCAACTAATTTATATTAGAGAACTAAAATGGATATAATGTGAAGTTATATAGATACATCACAAAATCATGTCAAAGGAGGAGTAGAGTTTTTTTTATGTCAACTCAAGAGGAGGGTTCAAGATTTTTTTGTTGTATATTGTGTTGAATGCATAGAGCTAATCATATAGCTTTGAAATGATGCTATGAAGTATAAATACAAATTATTTAATATTAGATGGCTTGTAATGGATATTTTATAACCTATATAATGCAAAAAATAATTATGTGTGAAAACATCCATTAAATCTATTGCATATTGAATAAAATATTGAGGCCAAAACATTTAAAAATGTTTAACATTGGATTTTAATAAATTATAGCTTATTACTAATTCTATTAAGTATAAAATTACTGGTACAAAACTGCCACAGCGTCATCTTGGTGAGCCTGAGCACTGGGCTTGATAATCAAGCAAGTCAAAGAGTGTCTGGACTACCCAGGATGGGAAACCAGTCCTTTAAACCACAAAGTCTGAACCGCCCATGAAAGGGAAACCGGTTTTAATTTTACACAAAACAAGCTAACATGAAAGTAAATACTAAAAATAGTACGGTGCTTATAAAGCTTGGAAGCATATGATTCCGACAGAAACAGAACAAAAAAAACCTGAGTGACTTTGCAGCTGCTATCCATGATGCTTATGCAGCAGAGCAATAAAGCTTGGAAGCATATGATTCCGACAGAAACAGAACAAAAAAACCTGAGTGACTTTGCAGCTGCTATCCATGATGCTTATGCAGCAGAGTAGTAAAGCTTGGAAGCATATGATTCCGACAGAAACAGAACAAAAAAACCTGAGTGACTTTGCAGCTGCTATCCATGAGTAGGAGAGGTAGGTTCCTCGATGACTCTGCAGGCATAAGCGTCGCTTCTGTCCTCTTGTCCTTCGCTGAGAGCTCTCCCTCTACCGGTGCGCCCCATCGCCATGCTGTACTCGTGCTGAGAAGGAGGAACAGAAGTGGCTAGAGCCGCGCATGGGGAGCTGGAGCTAGGATGGGAGAGAGGAGTAGCAGAACAGGGCGGAGCCAAATTGGGGACTTCTTCACGAAGTTTTACAGTGATAAAAGTAGTGAGGGTAGCGTTGCAGGAGGTGCAATCAAACCGGAGCTCAGCACGCTTAGAGGTTTGTCTGATGGAGGGTCGAAGGGGCCGAGGAGCGACAGAAGGGACCGGAGGGAGAGAGACGTAGGGAGACTCACGAGCAGGGGGTGGAGGGGCAGGGGCGACGGGAGCAACGACGGAATCAACGCAAAACGCAGGTACAAGGGCTCCATCTTCTTCTGGCAAGGTAGGGACAGAGCCATGGCTAGGAGGAGGGCGCCGCTGGTTGGATTGCCCACGACTGGGTCCGCGTTTGCATCTCATGCGTTCGCGGAGACGAGGCATGGTGACAGACGCAGGACCAGGCTCAACGAAACAAACTGAATTGGCAGGGGAGAAATGAAAATCTGGGACGCCACTGGGCTGAGGTGAGGGAGCAAGAACCAGACCACTGAGACCACGAACAGAGGGAGGATTGACACTGCACCACGGACTGTGAGAAAAATGATAATCCGGAACCGGTTCAAAGCAAGCGGCTAACGAACAACGCCTCCCAGTGTTCGTTTTAACACTTGCATCAGCGCAGCCTGGAGAGAAAATCGCGTGCAGGGGAGGAGGAGATCCATGAACGTCCGCCACACCAGTCGAGCAATTGGAAATGTAATCCGTCTCACATAGAACCGCCATAACCAGGCGCTTGGCGAGCCAACCGAGAGAATTAACGTTCGCGCAGGGTGGTGAGTTAAGAGCCAATTAAATGCGAGTAGCGGGAGCCACATGGGCTGCCCAAGTGAACCCCATCGGGAAGTGCACAGGGTGCCACATTCCCTGGTGTGCATTGATAAATTATAGCTTATTAATGTATATAATATTTTTTATTTATTTTAATTTCTAAAATTATTTTAAGTGGTTTTCTTCAAATTGATCAGATTTTTATCTTATATAATGATCATTACATCTATCGGTTACATAATTATATCTTAGTCTTGTGGTGCAGTAATTCCATAATGGGCCTCAGTTCTTGTGCATGACAATGGCCACTTTGTGATTTCTTATATGTGATATGAGAAAATATTATGACAGTGATATGGAGATTTGATAATCCTTATGAAAAATATATCATGACAGACCTATGATTGTTCCGCTGCATTGTTATGGCTAATGTTCTCTCTACATAATTTATTATGATGGTATGTGGTGGATGCAATGTGAAAATGTTGAAAATGTTTTAAAATGAAATTATCAACAATAGATACATCTGGCCACAAAATAATTAGCATTATTATTACTCACTACTTAGTAAATATATAACAATGTAAAAGTGTGTAAAATATTAAAATAAACAAATTGCAACTTGAATCAATCAAATTTCCGAAGAAATGAAGCATGGGCATGCATTTTAGTGAAGCATGGCAATTTTGGCTCGCATCACAAAAATACACACCCAACCTTCATTTCAAGGCCAAATTGAATAATTCAGCTTGGAGAGTATTTATTTACTCGTAAGTAACAATAACACAATTAAATATTTTAAAATTTTCATATATATATTAATTTTGTTCAGGAATACTCCAAATTGTAACATGAGTAAAGCTTATGACAGATATATGAAGAAGATATGTTGAGCCCTATGATAGAGGTAACATGACAGACCTATGATTTCTCCATTGCATTGTTATTGCTAACTATCTCACTACATAATTGCTTAAGATGATTTGGGGTGAACGCAATGTGAAAATGTTGAAAATGTTTTAAAATGTAGTTATCTACAACAAATACATCTAGCCCTAAGAAAATTAACATTGTTACTATTCTACTAGTTAGTAAAGATATAAAAATGTAAAAGTGTGTAAAATAGTAAAATAAAACATTGAAAATTTGAATAAATCATATTGGTTAGGAAATGAAGTTTGGGTGTGCATTTTTGTGAAACAAGGAAATTTTGTCCTGCTAGACAAAAATACATGCCCAAGGCTTCATTTTAGGGCCAAATTGAATGATTCAACTTGGAGAGTATTTCTTTATTCATAAGTAATGTTAATACAATTAAATATTTTTTATCTTTTCACATATATATTTCTATTGCTCAAGAATACTCTAAATTCAATTGATTTAGGGTAAACGGTAGGGTTTGTGTGGCTCAAATAAATGCACACCATGATTTGTAATTAATTGGCAGTGATACAATGAGCATTCCATCCTAGGCTACAAAATTGTACCTCATTATATTGTTGTAACAACACCTGAATGGGCCTCATTCTTGTGGTTTAAGAACGCCTTAATGTGCTTCATTTGTTGGGTATGATAGTGGCCTCTTTGGGCCATCTTATCTGTGATATGAAAAAAGCTTATGTCATAGATATGAAGGATATATGTTCAGCCCTATGAAAAATATATCATGATAGACCTATGACTATTTATTTGCATTTTTATTTCTAATTTTCTCTCTATATAATGGCTTATGATTATATGGGGTTAACACGATTTGAAAATGTTGAAAATGTTTTAAAATGCAATTGTCTACAATAAAGACTTCTAGTCCTAAGAAAATTAACATTGTTACTACTCGATTGGTTAGTAAATATATAACAATATAAAAGTGTGTAAAATAGTAAAATAAACAATCTTCAATTTGAATCGATCATATTCGCCATGAAATGAAGCATGCTTGTGCATTTTACTGAAGCAAATAAATTTTATCCTGCTTCATAATATGCATGCCCAACCCTCATTTCAAGGAAAATTTGAATGATTCAATTTGGAGATTATTTATTTACTCATAAGTAACATTAACGTGCAATTAAATATTTTTAATTTTTTACATATATATTTATGTTTTTTAAGAATATTCCAAATGGCATAGATTTCATAGGGTGAAAGGAAGGGTTTTTGTGCCTCAAATAAATGCACACTAGGACATATAATTAATTGGAAGTGATATAATTATCATTCCATCCTATGGGTTTACAAAATTGTACCTCATTCTTGTTATGTAACAATGTCCAAATGGGCCTTGGTCTTGGGGTGTAACAACACCCTAATGGGCCTTGGTTCTTGGGTATGAAAACCACCTCCTTGGGAATTCTTATTTGTGATAACATCACAACACCATAATGGGCCTTATTCTTGTGGTGTAACAATTTCCTAATGGGCCTAATTTCTTGGGTATGGTTGTGGCCTCCTTAGGCCTTATCTGTGATATGAGAAAAGATTATTATAGATATATGAAGGAGATATGTCGAATCCTATGGTAGAGATATCATGATGGAGCTAGGACTATTCTGTTTCATTGTTATTACTAATGTTCGCTCTATATAATTACTTATGATGGCATTGGGTGAATGAAATGTTAAAAAAATTTAGAATGAAATTATCTACAATAGATACTTCTATCCTTAGTAAAATTAATAATGTTACTACTCTACTAGTTAATGGTTAATGGCTAATTGTGGGTCACCTATGGATGGTAATGAACCTATTTTCCTAGTTGAAATTATGTATAGGCTTGTAATTTTAGTTTTTTTTTTTTTTCTTTTTTTTTTCTTTTTTTTTTTTTAAGTGATTATTGAGCTGATTGGTCTTGTCAAACACTTAAAAAGCATTTGTCCCTCCAATCCTCTTGTTTTTTTCCTTTTCCTATGTGCTGGTAGTCTTAAATCTAGCAATAATTAGAGTCTTTGATTTTGGAAATTCCTAGATACATTCATGTCATGGATAGCTATCCTTCTCCTAGAGGGTGTTAATGTGACAAGATGCATGAGATAAGGAAGGATATGAGACACCTAGCCAATCAAATGGAAGTCGTGCATAAGGTCATGGTCTATATTATTACCCATATGGAATCCAAAATGAAGAAGAATGAAGAGTTAGAATGGTAAATAAATCAAGGACCGCAGTCTCTTTTCAAAATTTTATTTATACATTTTATACAAGCCTAACCTTTCAGCCTTAAAAGAGAAACCTTAAAATATATAAAAGTTGGTGTAAAATTTTATAAATTCGAAATTAAATTGTGCAGAATTTTTGCATTGAATCATCTCTCATTGGAATCAACCTAAGGAATCAAAGGCTTTATAACATGTTATTTAAGCAATTGAAATTTAGAGGATGAGTACCCATCGACAATCAGGATACTAACCAACCCATCTCCAAATCAATGACCATGATTCATTTTGACAGATCCTCCATGATTTTCAAAAACCACTATGGGGACCCCTTAGAAATGGTTAATGCCTTTTATGAAAACCACGCATTGAATGTTGATGGAAACACATGCACCTGCCAGGAGAGGTAGGAAAGTGAGTGGGCCCTTACACATCATCAAGTTGTTTCGATAAAAGCCCATCCCGCCTATTATTTTATTTGATCTATAGTTGCAGAATTATAGTGAATCCCGTCTAGAGTGTATATTGGCAATTCCTCATCAACATTAAATTTTTAATTATCTCGAGTTACTGGGTAACTCATAATTCAACATTTCTTCGTTGTCCTTTCTTTGCAATTTTAAACATGGAGAAAACAATAAAATCAACTAACAAATCCACAATCTCTATGGTGTTTTTTCATATACCCCTTAGGAATAGAGAAGCCAAAGTATATGATTCCAATTCCTCCTTGGACCTTTTGAAGATTCTACAGGACATTCTTGACTGTTCCAGTGATTTAGATAATATTTTTCAAGTCGTCCAATCTGGCCTTTATCATGAAATTGTCCCACATACTTGTTATTTCCCCAAACTCACTACAATGAAAATACCTTCTAGCAGAGGTCATAACGAAAGTTTTTAGTGTTATAAAATTGGAAAAATTTGTCAAAAAAATATCTGCTAAAACATTTTTCTGTGATAGCAGATGTTTTAAAATATATTTTAACGTAACTTCATCACAATTGAAGAAGGGTCGTCGAAGTTTTAGCAGATTTTTTCTTTTGCGGTGCACTTCATGAAACAAGTAGCATTAGTACTCTACATATATAAATGCACTTGACAGAAAACATAACTAAAAGCACAAAGGCATTGAATGAAAATAGTTACACCAGTGCATAATATATATCACATTGTTTCTAATGGATAAAAAATCCTTGGGGCGTTCTCGTAAGGAACGACATCGGGGCACGCAAAAAAAAATTGTTGAGTCGGTGATTTAGTTTAAACTTACAGCATCGATGTGTATCGTTTGTATAAATGCCACAGTGCGTTGGTTATTTAAAAATTTCGGTGTTGTTAATTTTCATGATGCACCAAGCTGGAAATAATATTTTGTAGGATCAGTGTGTTAGTTCTATCAAAGCACTGGTGCGCTAAGAATATAAATCCACCAAATTTTTAATTTCAAACAATAACAATGCTTGAAGAAATAAATGATTCGGCATTGTCATTTTCCGAAAAGGCACCAGTCACGTAAAAAAGATGTTTTCATGGTGATTTTATATAAAATAATGCACGAGTGCATCTTTATGTTTAGACATAATGATTTTTTGTATGAGATTTTCTCTCTTTCGAAAACATCAACCTGTGGCAGTGAAATTATTGTAATTAAAAAAAAAATGTTCCTAAAAATATTGACATATATATATATTATAATATTATTCACGTAAATTAAAATTTTATTAGTTCATTTGTATATGATGTTTGGATTAATTTGTTATATTATCATATTTCACATTGCTTCATTATAATATTTAATCATCCATATATTTATCAATGGTGTAGGATTTCACAATGACATTGGATAACACAATAGAATAAATTAAATTGCATTGTGGTATATATCAATAAGAGGTTGTTTTTCATACAAAATGGGATTGTTATTGGTAACCCCTTGTCTTTCAATTGAGACATTGTCCATTATTTTAAACAAAATGTTTGATTTTCAAAGAAAAATATTTCAAAAAATACAATAGGTTGCGTTGATATCCAAATAGATCATCATTATTCATTGGAATTATTGTTAATGCTCAAGCTACTTCCATGACTTGGGTTATCTGGAGGAATGTTTTTTTTATTGCATCAATTCCTTTTTTCTTCTTGATCTTGTTCCATGTGAAAATATAAAAATAAAGTGTAATGAGTGTATCTATATTTGTGAGAATAATGAAAATTGAAATAAATATTATACATCAATGTAAGCTGAATAGCAATTTACCATAGCAAAAAGTGACTCATACATTGTGCACATGGCTTCAAAACCAAATGTCATTCCTTGTTGCAACAAGTCTTCTTTTGGCGTAGTTCCATACTCTGTTTCTTACATGTTGTAAACCCCATTATAAATCATAGATTTAATATAAAGGATTTTTTTGTTCTTTTAATTATACATATAAAGAATTAAAACAACATAGATACTAACAAATTCAACAATTATTTTATAATATTCCAATGATAAGAAGTTGATTTTGACCACTAGTGTTTGACTTATTATTTGTTGATTAGTACCATTACTAAATAAATGAGTAAATTAGAATTTTAGCGATCAACTTTTAATAATGAGTGCTCTAACAATAGACTTTTACAAAAGGATTGGTTTTTACCACATGGATTGTAAAATTACTTGAATTTAAAGAAGATAGACCACCTTAAACCATAAATTATTTTTTAACTTATTTTTTGAATGACATTGAATATGAAAAGAAAAATGTCCTTTTTATATTATAAAATGAAAGAGAGGAATTAGAGGATAATAGCAACACTAAAATAGGACACATGGATGCACTAAATTAACCTGGAAACCTTTATGGAAAAAACAATTCTTGATATTAGATTTATTAATCATTAGGCCAAATCCATCTTATAGGCCAAATGGTTGTGCTAGGAAGGAAAATATTTGCCTTATGTGACATTAAATATAGCAAAATACTACCTCAACATTTACTTTTGTGGTATAAGGGGCAGTAGAAACAATACCAAGTTGTAATAATGTTAAAGGATCTTCGTGAGCATAAGAGAGGAAAGGATTTCCAGGACATTATGAATCTGGCTTCAAGAATGTCCCATCAAATGTGGTTCAAATGAGTCATGATGTTTGGTCTTTACTTCAGGTTTTTGGAGGCCTAATGTGGTTCAAATGAGTCATGATGTTTGGTCTTTACTTTAGGTTTCTGGTACAGTTATTCATTGAATATATCTTCAGTGCTTTCTCTTTCTTCCTTTGAGATATAACTAAAGATTGCAACATAGGCAGTTATAACAATGGGGATTTGTAAAAGTTAAGAATCTCAATTTTGGAAACTAGAGTTTGTAGTTTGGGATGTAAAGGTGAAGGGAGGTAAAGCCAGGCTTGTAGTGCATTTTGCAAAAGAGCATCATTGTGTTCTTTCCCTTTTCTTTCATACAGAGATTACTTGCAGAAGTAGGATGGAAAAGAGTTTTGAACCATTCCACCCAACATTGGATCATTGATGACACCAAATTAACTGAGCTTACAGGTATTATCATCAAATTCTTCATGCCCGAATATTTTGCATGTGTAACAGGGTGATTTGTGTGGAATTTTCTGTTGAAAATGTAGCAAGATGATGGAGCTTTGTGAAATGAAGTCGCCTTCACTAAGTGGGCCCGCAGGCAAATTCTGGCGCAAAATCTATTTTTAGACTATGTCTATTTTTAGACATATGGAGCATGGTTCGGGGATTCCGGTTTGAGATTCTTGAAGTATGTGTCATGTTGGTAAAAATAGATGAGACTCTATTTTTGAGGTCAAAGAGGTCGAAGTCTATTTTTAGACTGCCTCTCCTTAAAACAGGGAAGCCAAATATTATTTACCCTTAATAATATTTAGACTATAAACAGCAGTTTACTCTCTTGGAGCACTTCAGTTCGAGCTACA
Source organism: Pinus albicaulis (assembly GCA_034641835.2). Classification (NCBI taxonomy): domain Eukaryota; kingdom Viridiplantae; phylum Streptophyta; class Pinopsida; order Pinales; family Pinaceae; genus Pinus; species Pinus albicaulis. The sequence goes on along the minus strand of CM076577.1, from coordinate 157,505,132 downwards.
GAAGTGGCTCATGCATCTGATAGAGGAATCACGTGGTTCCCAAGTGTTTGATGGCATCATGCATGGTTGACTTCAGTTGGACTTCAGTGGCAGAAGTTTGGAGGAGTTAATGAGACAGCTAGTGGAGTTGTGTTCTGTTTATTTTAGTTGAACTGATTGAGATTAGTTTAACTAGCTAATAAATTAGTTATGAGTGGAGTGAATTAAATCTTATTTAATTCATTAATTAGTAACTCATTATTCAACTCAAGAACACATCAGTTCACTACAGTGCATGATCAGTTCAGTGGAGACCAGTGAAAGAGGTAGATGAAAGGGTGGAGTTAGCTATCAATTGTGACTATACTGTTGCTATTTGCAACACACACAAAAGCATGGAGAAATTCGTAAGGATGAATTCAATTTTGATGGGGTGCAGCCGCAGATCGCAGATGAAATTAATTTTGTGATGGGGCAGAGTTGTTTTTGGAGAAGAAATGGAGAAAGCCGTAGATCAGAACTACGGCGGAGTAGAACAAATTAAAAACCAGTCATTTCGGGCTTTAAAGCCCTCAACAACCAAAGTTAATTTTGAAGCAGTGTCTTGTTGATGAAGAGATCTGCGATGCGATTGCGATTTGATCACAAATCGCAATGTAACAATACTCAAGTGTCTTGTTGATATGGCAGAGTTCCGCAATGGAATGGCTGTATATAAAACATACAACCGAACTCTCTATAAATCGCCCTCCACAGCTGCGGAGGCCCGTGGGTCCACTTGACCACGTGGCGACACCTCAATGGAATCGCATGAGCGCAATCGCAAGGTTCAATCGGGGCGCTTTTGTTTCGTGCTCCAATCAAAGGCCGGACCCGATGATATTATATGCCACAGTTGAATGGGAAATCGCATCCGGTTGTCCAATTGCAATCAGAAACTCTTAAGTGTTGGGCCCGATTGCACCGTTGAAATTGGCAGACCCAATGGTGTCATACGATGGAGTTAATAAGTCCATCGCGTTCGTTGTAATCGCAATCGGAACTTCCGATTGATCGCATGCCTTTGTATTTTTGGTGCGATTGGAGTGGTGGACCCGATCCAGGAATAGGCCGGAGTTAATAAGCCGAATCGCATCCGTTTATGATCGGAAATCGGAACATTTTTGAATGAGGTCCGATCGCACTTGTTTAAAGTTCGGACCCGATTGCTATATGAGCCATGTTTTATATGACCATCGCATCCGGTTGGTCAATCGCAATCGGAACTTTTGTTTGGTGCGATTGTTTGTTTAAATCGCGGACCCAATTGTTTTATACATTGAATTTAAATGTTTTGACCGTGCGTTCAAAGCAGGGCCCGCATGTATTTAATTTTAAATAGACTTTGTTTAAAGTCTTATATAAATATATGTAAAGTTTTTTTTTATATGCGGTCTATAAAAGCCAAAAGGCTCGCAAGCCTGTGTAATGGTAATTTGCATTCGCACAGCAGCGCGGAGTGAAAATACACAGCAGTGTGTTGTTTTTTAGAGACAGAGTATTGTTTTGAGAGAACAGAGAGTTCTGTGCACTGCGTCTGAAGCAGTCAACCACTTTTGTTATCCCTATGTTAAGAGGAAGACTTGTATAAGTTTTTTAAAGAAATAGAAGTTGTTTTAAAAGTCTGGGAAACTCTGTCTCCTGTTGGAAAGATTTTTTTTTAATCTCTCTGTGTTGTGAAGTGGAGCTTATTTTCTCCACTGTTTGCTTGGAATTCTCAAAATTCCAATAGATAGGTGGAGTAAGCCCATGAGGATTGCGCAGTTCAGGCTGGTGGTTTATCTATATAAAGAGGCCATCCCATAGCATTGAAACAAGAAATAGAGGCAAGGCAATTGGCGGGGAGTTTTGAACCAGTAACCTGTTCAAAACTGAGCTAGATTGTGAGTAACTGTATGAGAAAGTACTGAGTACTTGTGAGGAGTATTGTACTGAGTTTGTTACTTGATTTCTCCATTATAATAGACACAATAGCTGCGGGGTTTTCAGCTATAAGCTTTCCCCATACACACTGTGTTAATGTGTATGATGATTTGATGTGTTCTCGCTTGATTTTATTTCCGCATGCTTGATTATCTGAGTTGATCTGGAGTGGAAGAGATTATGTGTTGCATATAAGTTCGAATTGTATGTGATCAAGATAGTCTCGGTGGATAATTATTTATTATTCAGCAAATTTCTACATTTTCTTCCATAAGACATACAAGAAAGTGTGGATGACACCAAAAGTGATATTCCATAGTTTTGAGATTGTGTTACTTCTCTAGCTTTCTCATATTCCATAGCCGATCAGTATAGTAATCAAAGAAAAGGGATCCTTCAAACAATCACTAAAATACCAATGAAATGTAGATTTACAAGCCTCCAGTAAGTACTTATAATTTGCTTTGAATTATTATCTAAAGACAGTGGAGTACAGTAATCAGAGACAATGGATACATGAAACAATTATAATAATTGCCCTTCACAATGGCTTCCTACTTGTGAGTAAGTTGACAAAATTTTCACTTATAATTTGCTTCGAATTATTATCTAAAGACGGTGGAGTACAGTAATCAGAGAGAATGGATACATGAAACAATTATAATAATTTCCCTTCACAATGGCTTCCTACTTGTGAGAAAGGTCTTGGTTAAAATATAAAGGACCAATAAGTTTAGAAACAAGGTTTTTGGAAGTGAGCAAGATTCAATAATAAGAAAACTGAGTAATTACAGAAATTTAAATTTTTAGCTTGTCATCAAGGCCGATGATTCACAATTAATTTAAATAAACTCAGCACCTATCATAACTAGCAAGAACACAGCAGCAAGAAATTGGAAAGAAACGAATCTAATAGTTGGTTGGAGGGTTAATCACTATTTACCCAAGTGGTCTTATAAAGCATATGCTAGAAATTCTCTTCTTTAACATCTGATCAACAGTGATAACCATCACACAATTTATCAAGTTATTCTACTTCATTGGAAGAAATGTCAATCCTTCCATAATGTTTGTATCTTGTTTAGCATGGAATGAAAATTCATTTATTTAACAGTGCATTTAACAAAACATTACATTCCCATGATGTGGTGATAAGAAAACCGGATCCGAAACAGTTTCCAAAGTGACAACTTCTAAGAAAGGAGGAGTCTTGAAGTGAGAACAGTATGTGGGGATCATACAAATATGGGTGCATAACATCCCAAATAGATTGCGAGTCCAGATAAAGAAAAATCAACAGATCAGCCCTTAATAAGGGGAAATGTTGCCATCTGTTTCTGAACTCATAAGGATTGAAGAAAAAACATAATAATCATAGACAAAAACAGGCTCTCTTGATGTGTCTAATGTTGGCCCTTGATAAAGCTATAAGCCATTGCATCTTATGAGAATAAAAACTATGATGTTATGAAAGAAACAGCTAGAAGAAACCGGCTCTCCTGATGCACAATTATGACATTCAGATGTTGTGAAAACCAAGTGTGAACCCATGACTACTCCAAAAGGTGCACAGTATTGATAATGACTGTGGATCCAACCAAAACGAAAGCCAGCTCGTGTACAAAAACCAACATAAGAAAAATAAATTGTGCCAAATTCAAACAAGATTATCTAAATCGCTATTGTCAGGAAACATCCACCGTCACCAAAAGCACTTTGGATGATTAAATCATCAATCTCATGTTCAATTTACTGCTCCTCCTGAGTCGTTGTTGATTTTAATACATCCATAACTTCACTGCCAGGTGAAGTGTTCCAAGCCTGTTAATAACCTTGCCTGATGTTCTAATCCGTCAGAAGTACAGTGATATATCAGTGCCGTCACTGTAAAAAAATATTACATTGATTCTGTAAGCCAGCTACATCAGGGGACACTCCTCAGGAGTTCGGCCAAAAATATGGAGAAATAGCCAAAACAAATGGTATTTTTCCGCGACTTAGGAAGGATAAGGCAAAGATTAATATGGGCGAAGAAAACACACTATCATCCAAGATAGGCAAAGTACATCTAAAAGGAAAAGAGGAATAAATAACCCCACAATCAGGTGTCAGATATCAGGTGCCACCACACCTCATGCCGTGGGTGAGTACTTAAAAGAGGACTAAATGAAGAGGATAGGAAGAATCCGGAAGAGGAAAGTCTAATCCCAAGGGGACCCTCCCCCTAATCTTCTGAGTAGACAAAATCCCAATGACCACCCAGAGACAGATTTGTCAGTCACTTAAAAAAATTTTGTCAGTGACTTAATAGACTGATGAAATCAAAAAGCCGCCACTACAATAAAATATTCAGGAAAAAACCGTTCACATAATGAGGCATGACAGTCCCATAGGGTAAATATTCCAGCGAATCATCTGAGCACTCAATCTAATATAGTCTGGCAACCCATATTTAGTAACTGTCAGTGTACATAAAAGAGGTAGTCTGCATACAACCTCGAGAGAAAGAAAAGCTATGTGATTACGAAAAACTCAAAGATGCCAAGTACAGAGCCTAATCCCTTCCATGTTCAAGCGGCCATAAGTTATTAATATTTGACACCTCCTTACCAACCAATCAAGCTGCATTCAATTATCAACATCCAAATTGCATCCCCTAGAAGTATAACTCCAGACTGTCATCCCAAAAAAAATTTGAAATTAACCTGAAATGTATCACCGAAAATACAAAGATGGAAAGGAGCAATGGGAAAAACCAGGCAGAAATAGTATGCCATTAAAAATGACAACAACAGCAACAATAACACCCAGGAACAGTCCACCACCTTTCACATAATCGGAAACCAAAATTTTTACAGGGCCTAGATATGATTAGAGTATCTACCCACTTTCTCCATAGAGTACTCCATCTTTCAAAACACCACGTAGATTCCAGATTGTTTGAATCCTCTGATGACTCCTATGATGAAGAGGGTTGGTGTAACATATACACCTCCTGGCTAATCATTTGACTTGTGTTGGTTATATATGGCAATAAGAATATAGATGGCAATGACTAAGAGAAAAACTATCATAACAATCTCAAAACCATCCGTAGAATTCATTCCTAACCATCTAAATCTATTACATCCAGATAATCAAACTATAGCCAGATTCCAACCAATAGCACGACCACTCCCACAAGTCTTGCCTCTCCTCAACAAAGACGACGTCCGCGACTCCACTCTCCAAATTCAAAATCTCCTTCCTTCAGGGAGCCTTCTCATTCCTTGAGAACTCCTTCAAACGCCCAGAATCTGAGGGAAGCAGAGATGGGAAATGAGATTCGCGAAAACAACCAGTGCAGAATGCCGCGCGAATGAAGAATTTTGGTTATATTATTAAAATAAAACTCTCGGACAAGAGTTATAAAAACTCTCGGCCGAGAGTTTTATTGAATGTTATATATATAGGAGTTTTATGAAATGTTCCAATAAAAAATCGACGCAATTTTTCGGTCGACAGTTTTCTCGCGCGAAAGTTTGCACACAGCTCCGACGAAAACTGCTGAGGTCCGAATTCTTTCCCTGTAGTTTGGAAATTTGCACATATGTAGCTTGTAAATTTGCCACATATAAAATTTTGGCTATGTTACTTTATTTTTCATTGAATTTTCCACATATAAAATTTTGGCTATATTACTTCTAGGCTATAGGTGCTAGCCAATGGGGTTTTTTGGCCAGGGGAAATGACCAAAGGTTGATATATCTTACCAACCTTCTTCTAATTAGCTCTCCCTCTTGAGCCTGGCTTTTAGGGGTGACTGTCAATCTAGTGAGGGTGCTCCAATCTATTTTCTGTGCACAAATTTTTTTTTGGCAAAAAAAAATAATTTCAAGTTTTTTGGGTGGGAAATATTTTTTGAAAGTTTTTGTGGGTGCAAATTTTTTTTTTGAAATGTTTTTGGGTGCATGCATGAAATATTTTGGCATGTAATGTCTCTATGAAGACATGGAGTATTTTTGCAATCTTGCAATCTATGAAAGCATGAAGTACTTAGTTTGAACTCTTTATGTTTTGTTAGGTATTTGGTCCAAATAGAATTGGATTTTAGGTTTCCAATTGTGTGAACATGGGAAACCAAAGGGATTGCATATCAAAGTACGATCGAAAAAGAAAAGATTTAAAGGAGAAAAATGAGAAATCACAAAAAAAATGGCGAGAGGAAAGGGAAAGATTAAGGCATGAAAGAAATGTGGAGGTAGAGCATCGTGAAATAGATGTAGAGGTACATGACAATGACGAGGAAATGAGAAATGTTGAGGAACTTGTCAATGAGAATATAATTGATATCAATGTCACTGGTGAGTCAATTTAGTTTCTTCAATTTGAATTTTGTATTTTGTATACATGTCAATTTCAAATTAGAAGTTTTAATATTGTTTTTTTATGGAGGGACAACATCAAATCCACAAGAAGAAGCAACCACACATCCAATTTCACTGCAATTAATTGGAAGTTCCAATAATGTTGTATACAACTACAAGTTTCTAGAAAATATGGATGCAACTAAAATTGAAGAATTGGGACCACCAATGGCTAAAAGGACAGTTCGAGATAAAGTAAAATCTGTATTGAAACATACTTTTGAAGGTTTATCTATCATAGCACAAGCTCAACTATTACGTGGACTTATAAAGCACAAATCTCTCACAAATGTTGTGGAATTATTGGGCATTAAAAGTGAAAAAGAGGTTTTAGCAAATGAAATGGTAACAAATAATGTGACATCGGTGCTTGGCATACTAGCCAAAGGGCGATCTAATGTTGCAAAGAATGCTCGTAGAGCACTTTTAACAGGTGCAGTTGCGAAAGGAACTTCATCAAGTCGGTTGATGTCAACAACTTCAAAATTGATTAAAACATCAAGAAAAAGTTTATGGAGGCATTCAAAATTTAGAACTCAAATAGATGAGAATGATGAAGGAGCATGTTGGGCTAATATCTGCAGGCATCCATATCATGATAGACTTCTTGATGGTGTGAGGGATAGGGTAAAAGAGTTTTGGGATTCGAACTCTCGTGTGTCGCCAAATGAAAAGGATCAACTGCGACGCCGTATATCTAAGGGAGTTTATGAATCTCATTCCAAACATATAACACATGTCAGTCAAGTAGAATTATTCGAGAGCTTTATGGAGAGTAATATTGATGTGAATATTTCCCTTAGCACATTTGTGAAGCTTAAACCATGGTATGTTAGGCCTATCACTGTTCGAGACACATGTTGTTGTCGATACCATGTATAATTCGAATTATTGTATGAGACATTTGTAAATTTTGGCATAAAATATTGGTCAAATGACCCTCCTCCTTCAAGTGTTCGTGAATTTTTATCAAAGATATTATGTCCACGAGAGAATAATGAATTATTTTATAAAAAGGAATGTGTTGGTGGAAGAAAATGTGACAAATGTTCTCATTTGGCACTCTATGATGAAAAGTATCCCATTGATCCTAATGATCCCAGACTATAAAATCTCAGTCTGAATTGGAAGAGATATGAATATGTTACTTACACTCCTGTTGCAGATTCAAGCACAACATCAAAAAAGATCACTTTACTTGATGAAGAGATTCCAGTGACATCTTTTATGGAGAAGTTCAGGGTGCAAATATACAAATATATTAAGCATTGTCATATAGCACGATGGCGGGATTTACAGTTCAAGCAATCACGTGAGGTGTTCCCAAAAGGAACAATATTATCAGTGGTTGATTTCGCTGAGAATTACACGTTTAGTCCACAAAAGGAGATACAAAGTGAGTATTATCATTCAGACCAAGTATCGATATTTGTGCATATTTTGTATAGACACGCAGAGCTTGTTGTGGATGGTTTTGATAGCGATGAAAATAATCGTGAGGTGATTAAGGAGTACCATTTCTACATCAGTGATGATCGAACACATGACACGTGTTTTGTTCAACATTGTTTTAATGTTATTTATAATGATTTGTTGAAACGAAGAGTCACTTTTAAAGAACATTGGGTATGGTCAGATGGTTGTGCTGGTCAATTTAAATCAGCAAGATCGTTCTATTGGTTGTCTCGTCTTCATAGGAAAATCAGCATTCGACATACATGGAATTTCTTTGAGACAGGGCATGGAAAAGGAGAGCATGATGGTGCTGGGGCATGCGTAAAACGTGCACTTAGGAGGTATCAATTGAATCACTCTGTTTGTCGACTTGCAAATTCTTTAGATGTTGTTAATTGGTGCAAGGGAAATTTAAGTCATGTATCAAACCCAAGGATGGCTCATGTGCACAGGTAAGCATACACATTTAACTAAGAATATATTATACATGTGTAGATATATATATGTGTACATACATATATGTGCACGTATTTTGTTATCAAAAAAATATATAATATTTTTTAAAATTTGACTCATACATATGTGTGTGTTTTTATCAAGCAGGTACTTTTGGAATATTACAATGGGTGATGTTGATAGATCATTGCCATATAATGCCAGTGTAATCCCTAAAACAAGAAGTTTACACTCAATTAGGAGTAGGGACATGACAAATATACATTGCATTGAGAAACGAAAGTGCTCTTGCTTTTGTTATGCATGTATTGATTAGACAGAGTCCATCGATGAATGTGAAAACCAAATTAAGAAATTTGTTCAACCATGGAAACTCGAACAATTGACACCATTGCCCCCATTTGGAAACGTGAGTGACAAGGAAATGGACAATGAAGTGGCTATCATTGACAATGATAATGATCGTGTCTCTGATATGGTTAGAGAAGGTGATGTCTTTGTTGTCATTGCACCAGAAGATAATCAAGAAAAAGTGCATTATTATTTATTACGATGCACTATGTCTAAATCCACGCTGTTGCAAGAGTATAATGATCCATCAAATTATACATACCCAATCGGTTCAATGGTGTTAATGGGACATTTATTTGAAGAAGTAAAGAAATGTAAAGATCATATTATTTTTCAAGATTACCAGCCAGAGGTTATTTATGCCCAATATAGTCACTTGGTCATAGCAACTCGACTGCAGTTGAAGCAAGTGAAGAGTATAAAAAAACAGCGAAAATGGAGGTTATCGATAGATGATCATGATGCCATTTTGGAAAATTTGCCACTAGCACATTTCATATGAGTGGAACACATTGTTCAAGATGAACAATGAACTTTGATTCTAAGGTTAGAACATATAATTGCTACAATGCATTGGACTTTATATAGTTTAAGACTATATTGTGGATTGCTTGAACAAATAAATTGACATGTGGATGCTTATATGTGTGTTGGTACATAATTTATGATGCAGATTCATCAAGGTTTTGATTCAAGATCAGGAAGCCTTTAACAAAATCCATCCGGAAATGTTGTTGTGCATGCCATTCATGTGAAGACACCTTGGAAGATTGCAATCTATTTGAATGAATACATGTTGTAACAGAGCAAGAGGTCAGCACAGACATCTGTTATTTGTTTCTTCAATCTTGTTTTGTTCATTTGTGTTATGTGCTTCAATCTGTCGTTATTTGTTCGAGTCTATTCCAAGTATCAAAAAAATTTCTTTCCCCACAAACATATACGTATGCTGCTTGTTATATATTTCACATGCTTCAATGGACATTCAATTTTTGTTGTTTGCATTGGGAAGCTCACAGCATACAGATCAGGAAGCCTTTAACAAAATCCATCCGGAAATGTTGCTGTGCATGCCATTCATGTGAAGACACCTTAGTAGATTGCAATCTATTTGAATGAATACATGTTGTTTTACCTTGCTTTCTTCTAGAGATAATTAATAGCCATGGTGGGATTTCAACCATCTTATACAAAATAAATTAAGCATCTCACATGTTTACAAGATTGTGTAACAGAGCAAGAGGTCAGCACAGACATGGGATTTCAACCATCTTATACCTTGTTCGACTATTTTTTTTATTCTTGAGTAATTTATTATCATATTTTGACTCTAATTATTATTTTAAAGTCCATAATGATGTAAGTTGAAAGGTGGTGCTCTCATTCAGGTTCGTTTGATGAAATAATTCCTTCCATTTGTCTGTTGTAATCAGAATGTCTGTTGGTGCTGCATTGACATCCCTCTCAATCTGGCTTATTGATATACAAAGATTGGTTCTTGATGAAGAAGATATTCCTCAGCTTTCCAGCATAGTCACTGTGTATGGTTTGCTTAGCTAATTTATTTAATTAAGCTATGGTTTGGAGCTCACTTTCTTTCTTTCTAGTAAAATTATGTCTTTTCTTTTTATTTTCGTTAGGATGCCTGCCATCTTTTAACTAAATTAGATTTTCCTACATCCTATGTATATTCATTTCAGACAAGGTGAATTTGCACAGAAAAAAAGATGCAAGAGGGTTTCCCATTTCAAAGGCAGTGTATTCATTTCTCAAGGACCTAGAAGCACCCGTTAGCTATGATGCATGGAAAAAGGGCCACATTATATGTCATCAGATTCATTTAAAGCGATGGCTTTCAAAGTCCTTTTTGGATGAAGCTATTGCACTTGTAAATTCCTTGCTTCCAATTCCCAGTGCGATGATAGGGAGAAATTCCCAGTGAAATGTTAATAGTTAAGAATGTGCCATCATGTTGGAGAAGTAGGTTTGTCTCTTTGGAAGCTAGAAATTTTATCTACATATCTGCTACTATATAAAAGTTAATGTTGGTAATAATAAAGGTTGGTTGTGTTTCTAGAGCATTAATTCCACAATTTTTCATGTTTGTGATTGATAGGTATCTGATATACATGGTAAAGCAAGTATAAATAAAATTTATAGATATTTGAGGAGGCAATGGTTATTTTGATTAACAATACTGCTCCAACACCACAATGCGGGGGATCTCCTTGTTTGGTGCTATCAAAGAAACCCTTGGAATGTCTTTTTTCAGATCTAGCATTATTCGAACCCGAATTTCTCATAGTCTATGTTTTAACGTCCTTGACTTACTTTTCAATGAGGCCACTTGTATCTTCGAGCGTAATAAACTTGTGAAGAATGGCTTGGTTCTGGACCCACCATATATATTGACAAATATGGCTGGACCCTTTTCTGTGAAGGATTTCAAGTATGGAGAACTCTAGCACGAAACTATTTCTTCTCGAGTATTAACTTCTTCAGAGGAGTTTTGTTTTGCTTTGTAATACTAAAATGGCAAGTTATGAGTATGGAAAGGCAGAAAATCCTCACGTATGTACCCTTTTTGGTGTTTTAATGCACATTCCGGGGTCTTAATTGATACAGGAAGAGTGTAACTAATGGGAATAGATGCCAAACTGGAATTTGTGATATTGTATCTAGTCCTTAAGGCTCAGAAAGATCTGAAAAGACAGTACTATGTATATTCTGATTTCAACCTTTGAAATATCAAATTAAAGTATTTTGATGGAGAAAAAAATGTCTCATTATTTTCCATATCATAACACATGTACCCAAAATAAATTTAACTGGGAATTACTATTTGGAAAATACGAAAGGACTCATGTTGGAATTCCTTGCCCTTCAGCAGAAGCTAAGGTAAGGGGGCAAAACTGATTGAAGGCAGTTTCTAGACATAGATAACCATAAAGCTTGGCATCGCACCATTTTAATTTTTGTACGAGCAAGAAAATGGGGACTTCTCACATGAATATCATCCAGGTTGTCCTTGAAAATTATAATGAGGCCGATCAAATGATAAATGAAGTTCGCCATAGCTGAAGGAATGTTGAGGATCTGCCAAAACAACTTCATGAATGTCACAATCTAAAACATTCCTTAACCATGCGAAAATAAGAACTCTACATCATTGGTTGAATAATTTCTTATCCCTGCATAAATATTCCTCAGAAAAGCATAAACAGAGGCTACTCCAGGAAGAAGTCTTTGGATTCTAGAACATGACAATGACATGGAACAGAACTATAACACCCTGGGCTCCACTGTTCTCTTAGCCTTTCAAAGCCATTGACAGAGAAATGAGGGATTCGAAGGCAACCTTGCAAACCTAGCCCTGAAACTGCAACCCTATAAACAACACCCATTTGTTAGTGACAAGGTGACAGTCGCTGCCAGTGACAACACTCAGTGTGTAACTTTTGGAGATTATATATCCCAAAGCATTAAGAGTGCAATTATATCATGTAAATAATATATTAAAAAGTTTGATAATATTTGGAGGTTGATTTCCAAAGAATAATCTATGGATCCATAACTATAATCCTTCTACTCTATCTAGTCAATATAATGTTGCTTGAAGTGTCAATGTCATGATGGTGACCAAAAAACTGTCAATTCTTAGCTTCTTTACTGGTTTAGATTTGAATTTAAAATAAATGTGAAACTAGATCTAAAAGAGTCCTCTCTTTTAGCCAAATCGATTTCAATATCTTGAAAGTTTTGCTAGAATAGAACACTACAGTTATGTATCACTGAATTTATTCCCCAATAACTTTGCAAGTGCAACAATACCAAAGAAAAAATACAAGATGAGACTAGACAGTTGTTTTGGAAAGGATAACAGTGTAATAGTCGTGGAAAAAATCATTTACATCTTCATCACGCTAGTACTACTATGGCAATGTAGAGTGTGGGAGTTTAGTCTCTCACAAGAAAATTAGAAGCAAGAAATACATACAAGATAAGACCATAGATGCTTAGGGAATTTAAAGCAATCAAAGATGAAAGTTTTCTTTTGCAAGAATATCTCTCAACCAAGACTATAACAATAAAATTCCTTCGGACTTTGTCAACAGCCAGAAAACAAAGATATTATTAATATAAAATCTATCTCAATTAATCTTTGATTCTTTACACTAAAAAAAAATGATGGGGATATTTAAAAAAGCTTTTGAAACAATGGCCATGTAAAATTTTACAACTAAAATGTTACATCAGATGGGAAACACCCACTTTTAAAATGTTCTACTTAGGAGAACGTTTCATTCAATCTTGTGTGCTAGATGTCAATTGAATTAACATTTTTCAATTGCTTGAACTATATTGTAACCACAACTGTTGTTAAAAAAATGAGAAACTTTGTGTAATTACAGTGAATGTGGCATAAATTTGTGAATGTGCAAACACATTCACTATAATTGTGTCGTGTACCAGAACTCTATTATTAAAATCAAACAAGCAAAGAGCTTCCCAACTGTACCACAGTACATTGATCACAAATTTGACATGAGTAAGATAACCTATAACAACTACATGTTCTACTCGATTTGGTGTGGGATTTTTCTCTACGAGCGTAAAAGTCTCATCTCATCATCTAGTGCTCATCTTGAATATAATTTAATGCCGAGGACTAAGGAAATTGGACTTTTCTCCATCTTGAATTTGGCTACTACTATTCCAAGCTTTTGTACATTTCTAGTTGCTTCCATTCCTTATTGTTGCCATGATGCCTTATTTTATGACCTGTTGGTCCATTTGTAAATCATGTAGGATCAACAACAATACTGCTATGGCTGAAGTCTTTTCTTGAATTGACCGCAAGGTGGATTTTGGTTCCATTTTGTCAAATATGATTTTCAATCCCGAGTGGATGGAACTAATTGATGATGGAATTGATGATGATTGATTAAAGTGTTTGAAATGCACATGGTGGGTAACACCTTTCTAGTATATGAAGGACAATGTAAGCCTTAGACAATCTCATCTCCAAAGCTAGAGACATAAAATGAACACCTAGTTAGGTATAGGAAGATACCCCTTATACTATTGTTACCTTTATAAGAGTGACCATCTGGAAAAGATTTATTGGACATATTAAAAGTCATGATCTTCTTTTTTGCATAGGTTAGCTTCTAGACCAAGGCTGTAACAGACTATCCTCAAAATGTTAAGATTCTGGCTCATGTTGCTTCAATAAATTGAGAGTGATATCTGTTTGAACTTTGCACCAATATAAATATTTGGTTATGTTGTGGGAAACACAAGTACATGGTTGGTACCATCACCAAAAACACAGTGAAATGTGGAAACACATATGATATGGCCTGGAAAAATGTTCCCTAATTTGGAAAGTTGTTTCTTATTTTGGAAATGTGAGATGAAATGCCATGTTATGATAGTGTTTTTCAATACGCTTATCATGCACTTCAGAATTTTCTTTGGATTTTATTGGGTGGACCCAACTTGGGTAATGCAAATGCTAATTCAAGGTGAAATTAGATGAGCAGTGGAGGCATATTAAAGAATACTCACCACCATCAGATAAGCAAGCTACAGGAGTTTTATGACATACAAATAAGTTGTAGTGATAGATGGGTATAGGAGGGAAAATTTTGCCTAGAGAACTTGTCCACTTTCAAAGTGAGCTTTTTCCCTTGTGTACCCATCTGTCACTGGCTTATTTGTCTATCATAAACCTCTTGTCTTTATTGTGCATTCTCGGGCCAATCAACCCCGTTTTATTGCCTTCTTCTAGCCGACTTAGGACATGTGTTAACAGTCTCTTTCATCCACATATCAACTCCTGCTTTAGATTTTCGGTGAACATCCATGCATTAGCACCACTACAAGAAAGCACATTTCCTTCAAATATTGGCACAGATTTGTAAAAGAATTATACTCGATTTCAACACAGTAGAAAATGTATAATAAACAAGAAAAAAAACATATATTTTAGTCACCTTATTTGCGATACTCAACAGTTGTCATAAATAAAAATGGATAATAATAAATATTAATATGAGGTTCATCACTACACAGATTTTTCAATCTGAATAAAAGAAATCCATATTGTACTGTCGAAACTCGATTTCCAAAATATATCAAATATTTTCAGTCTTGGTTTCTGCCAATTTTCTAGCAGTACAGATTACAGAGATAGCAAGGCTACGAATTATTTATTAGGCTTATAGCCAATTTTAAATCTCACTAATTACAGAAATAGCAAGGCTACGAACAGATTCCTCTTATTTGATCTCATTAGGCTTATAGCCAATTTTAAATCTCACTAATTTGTTCACTAAACCTTCATTTGTAGAAATTTGGGAACCTTCAATAAATATTTCCAGTTGTATCATATTGTCAGCTGCCAAGCCTGATCACATTTAACTCTGTTTTCAATTTCTTAAGCTACTCAAACAATCTTAAAGCTTCCTCTCTTTCTTTGCATAAGGATTGTCGTTGTTCAATCTCAGCTTCAAACTCGGTTTTCCTTGCTTCTAGTGTGGCCTTGTGATCATCAATGAGCTTTTGGATCTCCTCCTGCAATAACAACAAGATTATTATGGAATCCCATCAAAAATTTTAAAAAATAAAACAGTATCTGAAATCAGGAGATAATTACAATAAAGAGCATGATACTAAAGTAAGAATAAGGAACTGGAGCTGCTGGATCCTGGACAAAGTGCTTGCGTTGATTAACAGTAAGCAAGGTAAAGTATTCTCCTATTAATCTTATTTCACATCAGAATACAATAAATGCATGATGCTACAATGCTTAAAATAAATGTTCCAATTTAATAAATCATCCACAGATCATTTTTACAAAAAACTCACATTCTCCATACTGACAAGTTTTTCTTGTAAGGCATACAGCTCTTCTTCTTTCTCCTTAATTACAGTTTCTCCTTTAGCAACATCCTGCACAGGGGAGGAACAAGTCACCATTGACAAAGTGAGTTGTGTCAAATTCAACATGCAAATTTAAATAAGAGTTGTGTCAAATTCAACATGCATCGGTCAAGTTAATGTTGAATAGTCATGTACCTCACGTTTAAACCATTTTCTTTGCTGCATCCTTGAGTTATGCTAATGAAAGGTCCAATGGTCAACCTGACTTCTTGTAGTGATTATTGTCACAAGGGAGGTCTGGTCTTCAGATACCTACAAAATTTCTTCCTTTAATGATGCTCACCACTTGCTATTCAAAGTAAAAAATTGATTCTTCTAGAAACTGAACAAGGATCGATAAGCACGATGCTAAGAAGGTCAAATTGTGACTGTATATATGAATGCTGACACTATTGAAGGAACGTGATTGTGAAGAAAATCAATACGACCCAAAATGATCGAGATCATTGATATTTTAGATGGAGGATATTGCAGCTACCCCACTGCAACACCATTCTCGAATAGGATTCCTGACACCATATATAGGGGAATATTATTGTTTTGTATACAATGCAAAACTGAATGAATATAGACAATATGAATAGAGCAGAGAAGCCATATCTGAACTAATGGATGCACTTCCATATACTCATGTACTGTACCATAATTCATATACAAATGATGAAATTGAGGTCAAGCTTATACTATTGTAATAGAAATACCATATTGCAGCTGTTGCACGGTGAAATCCATACACAAATTTGAGAGTATATAGGAATGGGTTATACCCATTATTGCCAATATGGGAAACTCTACCAATGTAGAGTAATATGAGAAACACATATATGACTAAAGCAAGACAAAATGTCATAATGCAAAAAATCATACTAAAGCATATGTCATATGACATTATAGGCAACTGAATAAAGTTATCCATAACTTCATAGACAATTGGGAAAAATTTCTTGATTGAATAAGAAAAGATACAAAAACTAGGATACAAATTTTACAAAAAAGGCAGGTGAATCTCCTCGTACACTCTCAGATATTTTTTGAATACCATAGCAACGAAGAAAGGGTAAGAGGTTACCATGGTTTAATGTAGAGTCTCAGACCCAGAGACTACAGGATCTCCTTGAGGCTCAGTCTGCATCATGTCAATATCCTCTGTACCCTGAAAATTAGAAACCAAAGTTAACAGTCAAGTTTACGAAAAGAAATATAATAAACACTATAAATATGCTTAACGAAAAGTATCAATACCTGTGTCACGACTGGAACCTCAGAAGGAATAATCTCTTCAAGCAACCCTTCATGTGTATCACTAACCTGAAAATTCCATAATGTTAAGACTCGTACCAATAAATTTGTGACATAAATTCAATTTCAATTTGACATACAAAAATATAGATAGATAGTAATGAGTAATGGCTGTGGCACCTGTACATGATCGTGTCCACGATCTACAGAATAAGCACGAGGGGAAGGCAATGTTGTTCTAGGAATTTTGTAAACTTCATAAGTTAAATAAATATATTGGCGTCAGTTTTTTGAGACTAAATGTATATATACACCAAAAAAACATGTTAGATCAAAACCTGTATGTACATACCTCGCCCATGGTGTGCATTTGCGTTGTCCTGGATTGCTCATAGTGGTCTCTACATGAGGCTGCATACTTAATAAGCTCATCTCGCTCCATCTCCCTCAACACATCATCTGGGACACTCACAAATGAACCCTCTCTTGCACTAGATGAAGGTTGGCTCGTCCCTAAGCCAACTTCCACCCCTCCTAAAGCAGCTGCAATATGTTCTTGTATCTTATCCCTCATTTTTTATGCAGCACTGGAGATAAGGGCTAACTCCTCTGGAAGTGTAACTACCCTAGGTGGTCGAGCTACTAAACGAGGTGCTGGAGGCCTAAACCCAACATCTCGCATAGCATCAGGTCCTTCATATGTACGACCTTTTCCAACTCCATAGAATTTGGACCCAGTATCTGTATAGTTAGGGTCCATGTGCTCTCGGAACTGAGAAACAAACATTCTAACAAAATATTGCGGCACCTCATCATTATTTGGGAACTTCCCGTATGCATACAGGAACTTCTCATAAATATGGGGTGCAATATTAGGATCATTGAATCTTGCAATCTTCAGATGTTTTTTGTCTTCAGGCCGCAAGTCAAATAGTGACAAGGTTGCTTCTTTAGTGACCTTCCTTTTGACTTCATTGTAGGAGTGGATACCAATCACTGATGCTCTCCTCCTACGCATCATGTCAAAAAAAACTTGGGTTGATGGTCCAACCCCACGATAAGTCTCTATCAAGCTCTCCAAATTGTGCAAAACAATTTGGAGACAATTTCGACTAGGGGCAGAGAGATTGCAACTTTGCAATTCATTGCGCAATCTCGTGGAATGCTCCCTCATCCCATCAACAGTAAGTAAGGAGATTGTATCTTCCCAAGGCATCTGCTCAGGAATATCACCGGGATGGGTGTAAAGGGGATCATAGCTCGGATTTCGAGCAAGCTCATGAACCCTACGACCTCTACCCCTAGGAGGGCGACCACCACCACCTGTAACATGTTAAATTATTGCACGTATTAAAAATTAAATAATTTATAAGAAAAATTTGTATTTAAAAAACTTGTTTTGTAATTTGAAAATACCCGTTGGAAAAACTATCTCTTCCTCTGCGTTCATACTATGCTCCCCTGACGAGGAACGAACGTGTCTATCATCCACTGTACAAAACATTAAATTGTTAGAATTTTGGCACATGAGTACCACAATAAATTTGAAATTAAACATACATCAAACAATAAATTTTCATTTAGATTTTACCTGGAGAAGTATCCAATTGTGGGATGAATACCATAGGCTCAGACATTGTTCTCCTTTGCCCCTCACCAGCAATAAAGCCAAGCCCAGCTCCAACATTTGCACCTATGGAGCATAATGTTTTCACATTAAACAAGTCATTTGGAAAAAAAATTCACTTGTTCAACATTGAATATAATGTAAAATTGAACATTTTAACTAGGAATTGATCTAATGTGTATAAGACCCTCGTTCATACCATGGTCCCCTGGCGAGTAATGAATGTGTCTATGATCCACTGTACAAAACATTAAATTGTTAGAATTTTGGCACATGAGTACCACAATAAATTTGAAATTAAACATACATCAAACAATAAATTTTCATTTAGATTTTAACTAGAGAAGTACCCAATTGTGGGATGAATACCACAGGCTCAGACATTGTTCTCCTTTGCCCCTCACCAGCAATAAAGCCAAGCCCAGCTCCAACATTTGCACCTATGGAGCATAATGTTTTCACATTAAACAAGTCATTTGGAAAAAAAATTCACTTGTTCGACATTGAATATAACGTAAAATTGAACATTTTAACTAGGAATTGATCTAATGTGTATAAGACCCTCGTTCATACCATGGTCCCCTGGCGAGTAATGAATGTGTCTATGAGCCACTATACAAAACATTAAATTGTTAGGAATTTGGGTACATGAGTACCACAATAAGTTTGAAATTAAACATACATCAAACAATAAATTTGTATTTAGATTTTACCTGGAGAAGTATCCAATTGTGGGATGAATACCACAGGCTCAGACATTGTTATCCTTTGCCCCTCACCAGCAACAGGGCGAATGGGAACATGTCCTTGGGGCACCTCTTGTTCAATTCCCTGACTGGGTGAACGAGTCGGATGAGTGCATCCACCTGTGCAAGACAAAAAAAATTCACATTAATCAATTTTTCACAACGAACAATAAATATAACCTAATTGAGCTGGGACATAACTAAACAACCAATGTACCTGAAAATCCTCCTCTCATGGAGACGTCTCTGTAGGGCTCCCTTGATGCCATGGATGGGTCTCTATAGGGTTCTCCTGCCCCTCATAAACAAATTAAAAAACAAATTATCAATCGACAGTTGAATGTCATCAACCAATGGATAACAAGTACTATATAGGTACTATGTGTGAACGCATAGGCATGTTGAAAATTATAGCTAGATCGGTCTTCATGTTGACTATGTAATTATATTCTTATGTAAAGAAGAAGTCAAAGTAATATTATCTAAAGACTAGGAACCAAGCTTTCCTGGGACTGGTACAGAAGAGTGCAAAAAAGAAGGCTTTATCATCATTACAAACAAGATCTAATCCTTACCCTTGAAGAAGATCATTCAAAGAGAAATCACCAACACATCTTTTCTCCACCATCGAAGAAATCAAGATGAAGACTTTATCTTCACTTATCAATTAAATATTTTCATTCTATAATCAATTTTTTTTAAATGACTTTGTTTTGGCAGGGAGATCTATAAGCTGGTTGGGTTACGAAGATTCCCTCACTATCTACAAGGAGCACACCATTGAAACCATTTGAATAAGTACAAGGAATATGCTTATGAGTACATGGCACCACATGACACCATTTTATTGAACTTCATGAGGGTTGCAAGCAGATGACTCATACTTCAAGCACCAAGCTTCAGATTTATAGCTGATTTATTTTTCCAAACCTTATATTCATCATTGCAGTGTGATTATACTTCAATTATGTGACTTATCTTTGGACACATGACATTAGATTAGATTCTACTTTTGAGTACAATGCCTTTCCTAATGATTAAAGTGATAGATTTCATGCAATAAGGTCTCCAAGGTAACAGGAAAAACAGCTAGCAAATCTCTCTCAGAATTCCCATTGTATCACAAAGATATACCATGACTGGGGCTTCACTACTTCAACTCAAAAGTTGTAACAAAGACAAAAGAAAATAAAACCGACTTGTTCAATCTCCTGAGATTACTTGGTATCCGAGCTAGATTATGGTGAAAGAGCAACCTTGAAGTCAAAATCATTTGGCCTAGTTCAAGAACACTTTTCATATGAAGGGTGAAATCATCTATTGTTTACAGTAGGTCGAAAATATGAAGGTGCCCTGCAACAAAAATACCATAAGCAAATATGTTACGAGGAATTTCCCTTTTTGATTTGTTTCTCCTTGCTACCAACAATGAATTTGTCAGTTTGGGACTAGTGCATTCTATTTTTAGTCGGGTGTAGCCAATATTTTGATGTTGTTTGAACCATGAAAATTTGCAAGTATAGTTTTGAGTCACAATTGTACACTAAATGGTTTTCGTGGACATATGACTATTGAAAGAGTAGCACCAAATTTACCTGGATCCCGGCGACAAAGAAAATAGCTCTTCAAAACGACAGCTACAGTCCAAGAATTCGCGAAATCGACAGCTACAGTCCAAGAATTCGACAGGTGCAAAAATTCCCAAAAACGACAGGCAGAATGCCGCGCGAATGGAGAATTTTGGGTTTATAAGAACAAAACTCTCGGATACCATTGGCGCTATGAAAATAGATGTGCATATGTTGTTTGTGTTTCCACAACGCGATGTGTTTTAAAATTTCATTACAATGCAATGTGGCATTATCTCAAGCTCTCAGCACACTATGTTTTAAATTTTACTTACATTGCAAAGTATTTAATGTTTTTTCTTGTTCTTTTAATTTTATAGTATAATTTTATTCTATAATTTGACCATAATTATGAATTCTAATTATTACGACGATAGGTGTGGTATATATTGGAAGTGGGCTTGGGGAAGTTCAAATTTTCATAAATAAATTTTTTTTGGATGGTCTTCATTTGAGAAGCCTGGAATATTTTCAGTGTGTCACAATTAAACTATTAAATTAAGGGTTTGAGGATGAAAAGTCACAGTTTTCGGTTTCAAAGGAAAGAATAACAAATTAAATTAAATTATTATTTCTTATGCTGCATTTGACATTTCTAAATCCTCATGTGTAAGGCCCCAAGACTTCATGGGCGGGTCGATTGGGCGAGTTCGGGCGCCATGCGACGTAATGGGCGTAACGACGCACCGGAGAGTCACGGGCGCGCGGGTGTAGCGAGGTGAGTCACGAGGGCGAGTTGGAGGAGAGGCGAGTCAACACGGCGTTGGCGAGACGCGTTTATACCACCACGAGCGCACCTTGGGTGAGCTAGACCGACGGATGAGTTGGTGGGTCGGCCAACATATTGGGCGTGGGCCGTCGCAACACTTCATGGGCGAACACCAAACGTCGGGGTCGGCTCGGGTCGGCCGAGCGCCCCACACCCCACAACACGGCACTTCATGGGCGGATGAATAAACGGGTGGGTCGGCTCGTGGCAAACGAGCGACCCTCACTTCACTTGGCGTCCATATATATATGATGGCGTTGGAGAGTGAAGCAGCCATGTTCGAAGAAGCAACAAGGACGAACAAGCAAGAAGTCAAGGGTAGCACACGAGTTGCCAACAACTCGTTGGGCGCAGAAACAAAGACGAACCGAGCTTTGGTCGAGTCGGGTCGTAGACGTGCACGTCGCACCGCAGGTCGGGTCGGACGCAGCTGAACGGCGGACGGGTCGAGTCAAGTCGGTTATGGACGCCGAGTAACGGCAGTGGCCCAGCACTAAAAACGCGATTCTGGGCAAGTCGGGTGTCGGATTGAGGTGCCGTAAAAACCAGAAGGTGCGTAACTCTGCTCAAGACGCATCCAACCTTATGGGTGAGGGACGGATTGGACACACGGTCAGCTCAGAAAACGCTCTACACTGATTTGGAGCAACAACTGAGTGACCCGAGTGACCAACACTTGGGCAGTTTAGGGCAGCACTTCCGCAGGTTGAAACTCTTGATTGTATATGATTGTTCTAGGCTAGTTTGATGATTGGCAAGCCTTAGAGCTTGGCCAAAAGGCAAATAGCCGTGCCAAGGAGCAGGAGTGGTTTCTACTGGATTGGATGTTGTAAACTTGTATTTTTATGAAACATAATATCCGGGCGGACTCATTTTAAAAGGGAGTTGCCCCTCCCTTGTATGTATGGGCATACATGTGGTTTTATATTGATGTTTATGTTTATTTCCGCACATTGAAAGAACATTTTTAATATAACTAACGAATGTTGCTATAGGCGTAGTCTGGGTACTTGAGTATTTAGAAAAAGAAAAAGTACGGCAGTGCCGCACCTGCCTACAAGACGTGGTTAGAAGACACCCATGGTGTAGGGGCGTGACATTTGGTATCAAAGCTGGACAGAGTTGCAGGGGTTGCAGACGCTGTTGAAGCTGAATTATATATTTGGGGTTTCTCTTGAGACCTTAGCTGAAGCAAGGCATTTGTCAGGGCTAGAGCTAGAATGGAAGAGTTAATTCCGAAGGACTTCAGAAGCAGGCTGGTAAAATCTTTGAGAAGAACGGATGAAATCGTTGATTAGTTTCATGAGTTGAAGAAGACCTTTTATGCAATACTTACAGAAGGGATATCCGACACGAACCGGGATGAATTCAACCGACTTATGAAGACATTGGACAGTTATGGAAAGGAGCTAAAGGAATTGGCTGAAGAGCAATGCATGCTTCAAGGGAAGCTTGTCAAGCTTGATTTTAAGGAGATGAAACGTGAGCTTATAAGGAGGTATATGGCTAGACCGAAGAATGTTGAGAATGTGGTTGAGGAGAAGGAAGAACTTGAAGAACAAGTTGAACCCGAACCAAGCACATTACAAACATTACAGGTTGAACCACACAAGGATGTTGCAGATGTAGAAGATGTCAAGGGTGAACTTGATAACCAAGTCAGACCAAGACCGAGCACGTTGCAAGCATCAAAGATGGATGATTTGTTGAAAATGCAGCAAGGTGATGGAGCTTAGTGAAATGAAGTCGCCTTCACTAAGTGGGCCCGCAGGCAAATTCTGGCGCAAAGTCTATTTTTAGACTATGTCTATTTTTAGACATATGGAGCATGGTCCAGGGGTTGCAGTATGTTATTCTTGGAGTATTGGTCATGTTGTTAAAAATAGATGGACCTCTATTTTTAGACATATAGGTCGAAGTCTATTTTTAGACTGCCTATCCTAAAAATAGAAAAGTCAAATATTATTTACCCTTAATAATATTTGGACTCTAAACTTCAGTTTACTCTCTTGGAGCACTTCAGTTCGAGCTACGGAAGTGGCTCATGCATTTGACAGAGGAATTACGCTATTCCTAGGGGTTTGGTGAGCTCATGCATGGTTGACTTCAGTTAGGACTTCAGTGGCAGAAGTTTGGTGGAGTTGATGAGACGGTTGGTGGAGTTGTGTTCGGTTTAACTTAGTTGAACTAGTTGAGATTAGTTTAACTAGCTAATCAACTAGTAATGAGTGGAGTGAATTAAATATTATTTAATTCATTAATTAGTAACTCATTATTCAACTCAAGAACACATCAATTCACTACAGTGCATGGACAGTTCAGTGGAGACCAGTGGAAGAGATAGATGAAAGGGTGAGTACAGCTATCAGTTGTGACATCAGTTGTGCATGAGATTTGCACCACACTTGGAGGCAATTTCCCATGATGATTGCGCTGTCAAGCCAAGGAGATTCGAACCTTGGATCTCTATTTAGACAGGCCATGATTGCGAAATAGAGGCAGGCAATTAGTGGATGTGTTTTGAACCCGTGACTTGTTCAAAACCAAGCTAGTTTGTGTGTAACTTCATGAGATAGTACTGAGTACTTGTGAGGAGTATTGTACTGAGTTGTTACATGTTTTCTCCATTATAATATACACAATAGCTGCGGGGTTTTCAGTAATAAGCTTTCCCCATACATACTGTGTTAATGTGTATGATGAATTGATGTGTTATCGCTTGTTTTATTTCCGCATGTGTGATGATCTGAGTGGAAGAGATTATGTGTTGCATATGAATTCGAATTGATATGTGATCAGGATAGTCTCGGTGGATAATTAATCATTATTCAGAAATTTTCTACATGGTATCGGAGCTATTAAAGCAGAGATTGATCATCACAGTGATAATTACAAACTTATTTCGGTAGACAGAGTCTGCATGCGGGCCAGGTAGGCTCTGGATCCATCCTTTCTTTGAAAGGTGATATATCCAGTAAATGCCCCTGCAGTCGATCTATGTGCTAGAAATAATTTGTTCTCACAGATCTAGAGCGATTGAGCTTTGAGTTGGAATTCGAAGATTGCAGCAGTTTTGTTTTCTTGGTGCCGGAGTTGAAAATGTCTTTCAACGGTTTGCGACTCGAATATGCTCTTGAAGGCAGTTCGAATTATGTTGCATGGAAGGATCGCATGGAGGCAGTATTAGAATATAATGGACTGAAGGAGTTCGTGGATACGGATGTCCAAAGGCCCACTGATCCTGCTGAAGTCGAAGCATGGCAAAAGAAGATGGAAAAATGTCGAAGGATCCTGTTGGAGGGCGTCAAGGATCATATTGTATCCAGCCTGCATGGAAAGGCTTCTCCATATTTAATGTGGAAAGCTTTGACGGATCTATTCCGGAGTAAGAGCGACCAAAGGAAGCTGGCGCTCAAAGATAAGCTCAGGAACATCAAGATGGAGAAGGGCGACAGTATCGCCAAATACCTCACGAAGTTCACTCAGTGCAGAGATGAGCTGGGAAGTGTGGGGGTGACTGTCGAAGATGAGGACATGGTCAACCTAGCTCTCCTTGGTCTTCCGAAGGCTTGGAACTCATATCAAGATAGTGTCAATGGTCGGGAGAAGCTGCCGGGATGGGAGCGCCTTTGGGCGGATCTCATGCAGGAGGAGATAAGGAGGACTACTCGAGATGGATCTTCATCAAAGGGAGCTAATGAAGAAAACTGCGCTTTGGTTGCCAAAGCAAAGAAGGGGAAGGGTAAGAAAACCTCTCATTCTGGTGCAAAGGGCAAGAAGCAGGATATGGCGAAAGTGAAGTGTTTTCATTGCCATGATCACGGACATTATGCTACCAATTGTCCAAAGAAGAAGAAAAACAAGCAAGTGGGAAGATCTGCAGATGGAGAGGCTTTGGCTTCACAGTTCGAGCTTGACTTTTCACTAATCGCATGCTTGGTTTCAAGTGTGATGGGATCGGTGTGGTTCTTGGACAGCGGTGCGTCATTTCACATGACCGGAGATCGAGATCTGTTTTCAGATCTGGAGGAAAAAGATCTTGGAGTGCACATCGAGATGGGCGATGATGGTATGGATACAGTGCGACTGGTATCAGTACCATTTCCTTTGAGAGGGAGTCTGGTAAACCCTTTGTGTTGAAGGATGTCATGCATGTACCTGGATTGAAGAAGAACTTGATCTCTGTGGCGATGTTGGAGGATAAGGGGTATGATGTGGTCTTCAGCGAAGGAAAAGCCTTCCTGCGCAGTAAGACTACTGGATAGACCCGGAAGATAGGGGTTCGAACCAAGAACCTTTATCAGTTGCAAGTAGATGGCTACGCAACAATGGCATGCAAGGCGGGAGAAGTGGTGAGCCGGGATGATGAGGGCGAACTGTGGCACAAGAGATTGGGCCACCTTCACCATTGTCACGCCCCTACACCACGGGTGTCTCAGTTTTGAACAGGTTACTGGTTCAAAACTCACCGCCAATTGCCTTGCCTCTATTGCATGTTTCAATGCTATGGGATGGCCTCTTTATATAGATTTAAACCACCAGCCTGAACTGCGCAATCCTCATGGGCTTACTCCACCTATCTGTGTGTTGTAAATAGCAACAGTATAGTCACAACTGATAGCTAACTCCACCCTTTCATCTACCTCTTTCACTAGTCTCCACTGAACTGATCATATAGTGTAGTGAACTGATGTGTTCTTGAGTTGAATAATGAGTTACTAATTAATGAATTAAATAATATTTTTATTCACTCCACTCATAACTAATTGATTAGCTAGTTAAACTAATCTCAATCAGTTCAACTAAAAAAAACAGAACACAACTCCACTATCTGTCTCATTAACTCCTCCAAACTTCTGCCATTGAAGTCCTAACTGAAGTCAACCATGCATGATGCCATCAAACCCTTGGGAACCACGTGATTCCTCTGTCATTGAGGAGGAGGTGTACATAGAGCAGCCTGAAGGTTTCGAGATCTTCAGCAGTGAGTCGCATGTTGGTGGGGTCGCTTATGTATCTGGTCAATACACGACCCGATATATGCTATGTTGTTAACCAGCTTTCACAAGCTATGGTTAAGCCTACCAAGCTCTTTTGGAAGGCAGGCAAGCATGTATTGCGTTATCTTAGTGGTACATCGGGATATGGTCTGTGGTACAGACAGGAGGATGGAGTTAAGCTTTCTGGCTTCACCGATGCAGATTGGGCAGGGAGCCCAACGGACCGGAAGAGCACATCTGGAGGAGTTTTAAGCATTGGGTCGACAGCAGTTTCCTGGTACAACAGGAAGCAGAGATCCGTGGCACTCAGTTCAGCAGAGGCCGAGTACATGGCAGCAAGCTTGGCTGCATGCGAGGCTATTTGGATGAGGAATATCCTCGTTGGATTGTTCGGGTTGCATTTGGAGCCTACAGTGATTTACTGTGATAACCAGAGTTGCATTAAACTCTCGGCTAATCTAGTATTTCATGATAGATCCAAACACATCGACATCAGGTACCATCATACTGAGATAGTACTGAGTACTTGTGAGAAGTATTGTACTGAGTTGTTACATGTTTTCTCCATTATAATATACACAACAGCTGCGAGGTTTTCAGCAATAAGCTTTCCCCATACATACTGTGTTAATGTGTATGATGAATTGATGTGTTATCGCTTGTTTTATTTCTGCATGTGTGATGATCTGAGTGGAGAGTGAAGCAACCAAGTTCGAAAAAGCAACAAGGACGAACAAGCAAGAAGTCAAGGGTAGCACACGAGTTGCTACCAAGCACGCTGGGCGCAGAAACGAAGACGAACCGAGCGTTGGTCGAGTCGGGTCGTAGTCGTGCACGCCGCACCGCAGGTCGGGTCGGGCGCAGCTGAACGCCGGACTTGTTAATTTTAAACCATAATCACATTACATCTCTCTCATATATATAAACTATAAAATGCATCTCTCAATGCAATATGAATTAAATATATTAAGTTATAATAAAATTGAAGGAAGAAGCCAAAGTGAAGCATTAAACCTAAGGAACATGCAAAGAGTATGCTTGTGAACATTATAAGGATCGAGTTTTAAATTTATATAATGCTTCAAATACATTTTCTACATGTCTAGTGCAAACTTAAAATGAAAATTTCCATTAAACTTTAACATAGGTAACAAAGTAAAATCTCATTATAGACAATGGTGATCTAGGTGGATATCAGTTGCCACCCACCTCTTCCATTGTCTCAATGGTTATATATTTTCTTGGCAGTTTTTCTATAATTTATGGGTCCCAAAATCACGGGGCCTTTTCGAGGTCCTAAATGATGTTTTTTGGCAATTTGAGAGGCTAAGAGTTGCCATAACATGCCCTATTCCTGGTCGAAATTTGTATTCCTTTAATAGTTCTTTCTACCGAGCTACTATGCACCCTAAACAAATATTGTATGCAAAATTTGTACCCTCGGGAAGTTGATGTACCAACTAACCACCTCAATATCCACAAACCTTTTGTTGTTTGATCTTTTGGGATTAGGGTTTTAGACCTATAAGGTTCTTTATTTATGTTAAAATGACATTCCTTTAGCCTCTTTTAATATCAATTGTGAATGCACATAACTGCCATCTCTCTATGTTTAGAGATAGATACCACCATTCTAACCAAATCAAATTCAAGGTCAAAGCTTTGAAAATCCAAGTCTTATTATGGAAATAAGAGATCATATAATGTACTTGGGAACTCATCACCATGCATATTAGTGGAATCATTGGTGTTAGGGTGATGGTTTTCCAAGCCTTCATCTTGATTAATGAATTGAATCCCACTTGACTAATATCAAGATGTTGAGATTCTTTACCAGAAAATAATGTAGAAACATCATTTTAACATAGAGGAATTTGAAAAAAGAAGAGAGATTAATTGTGTCTTCATCCTTTTGTTCCTCTACCTGTGAAATGTAACCATCTTGTACCTGATTTCCATGTAAACCAACTAATTGGGAGTTAAAAGTATCTAGAGAAACTACAATTGGAGTAGGTTGATCGAATCAAGGTACATAGGGTCATGTGGTGTAAATTGTAGAGGATGAAAGGTAACCCTTAAATATAAGCAATACTTTCTATTAGATCATATTCAAGTTTTGAATTATGCACATCAATCTTCAGCTAAGGCTCCATGGATTTATTAGAACATTTAAATTTTCCCTAG
The DNA here is from genome assembly GCA_034641835.2 of Pinus albicaulis. NCBI lineage: Eukaryota > Viridiplantae > Streptophyta > Pinopsida > Pinales > Pinaceae > Pinus > Pinus albicaulis. Next base: position 157,476,382 of record CM076577.1, on the reverse strand, counting down.
ATACGATCTTGTCCATGGGGAGGAAATAAAGATAGGATAAGTGGATCAATGGTTCGATTCTCAAGTTTTCCAACTTCACTACCAGTACATGAGACTCCTTTATATGGTGATGGAAAAGGAGGAAGACAAGGAACAAAAAGGAGAGTAGGTTCATCCTTTGAAATTTTAATTGCCCCACGACTAAGAAAATTTGGGAGACTCATATAAGATTCATTTTCATATGGTTCTAAGGAAATTTGAACTAAATATTGAAAATTTTCATTCATAAAATCCCAATCCACATCTTCCTTGGAAAATTCATAGCAAAGGTGAAGAAAATTATCCATAAAATCCTCTAATGATTCATCATATTTCATTATAAGTTAATTTATCCTCTTATACACATTTCAATAACCATACATGTCAAAGGTTTGATGAAGCTCCTGGAACGATTAGCTCTGCCCTCTACAGTTTAGAGATCTCTAAGCAAGTGGAAACAACTCAAAGGAAATGAAATCCAAAAGGAACAGCAGCATAAAAGAAACAGCAATTACAATTCTTCAAAAGAAACAGCAACTACGATTCAATCGCAATTCGAACAACTGGATATTCTAAACCTGTCGACGGTCCAATTGTAATCTAATAGCAATCCATAAATGAATGGAACGGCAACTCACTGTAATTACAGAACAGCACCGCTGATAAATAATAATAAGTTTGATAATTGAAACAGCAATGGATCAGCGTTTACTTCAATCAATTAATGAAACAACTCTGTAATGCAAATAAATCTTAAACACACATTGCGCATTAACAAACCAAGATTAATAATACAGCAGCATAGTGAAGTACCGCTGGGTCTACCTCAGAATTCTAAAGGATAGATGAAACTGGTGATTTTATATTAATCAAAAGAACATTACATACAACGTTCTCTCACGACAGAGAGTCGAGAATTTAATTGCAAAGGAAATATATAAGTCTTTTACAAAAACTGTTCACCGTCGTCTATCACTAAAGATCGACGCCTTTATATTCGATCCTTGGACGGACAAATCAAGAAAGACGATCAGTTTATGCAGCGATCCCTATCTGGGGATTAGCACCTCCTTGTTATAGCATCATTTCTCACCTTGACATGATTCATGATTGCTACATGGCTTTATGGGCACCCATTCCTACAGACTTGGACAAATTCACTTAAAAACAGTGGAAAATCCTTCATACGCGACTATGCGCGTGTTTTTCCGCGTGTATACGCGAGTACAGCTAGACTTTTCCGCGTATGCCATTTTAATGATTAAAAAATATATAAAAATCCCTAATTTCGCGCTGGGTTGATGGTTACTCGGGTAGTTCAACCACCCCAGCCCGTGGCCAACTGTTTCCAACTGTTGAAACTACTTGGAGGGACTATAAAAAGCCCTCATGTGTATGGCCTAAGGGAGAGAGAGAATTATTGATATTATACTCTGTTGGTATTCCCTATCCAAGTCTGATTCCCCGTGCCTCCTGCACTTTCCCAGTTCATTGTAGGAAACCCTTGTTTCCTTGAGATACATATCCCTTTATATGTTATCTCGTATGCACCAGTTTGGAAGGAGTCTTAGCGAGGCAAGGGCTGGACGGATCCGGACGACGGTCTGCGAAGGCCTTGGAAGGATCACGTGATCTCTCCACTTACTTTTGTACGTACTATTTTTATAATACAGAAGTATCATGCTGTTCCCGAAGTAAACGTGTTAGTGTATGCTTTAATGTGTGAAGAATATTTGTTATACAAGCATTTATGATGATTTATTTAATGTTTTATATGAATCTCGCTAACATATAGGGTAGAAATATACTGTACAACTTGTCCTTTGTGCTGGTTTCTTCTTGTATTTCAGGTGAAAGAGGAAGGACGGTTGCAGGGAGTTTGAACTCCACGTGGGTCTACTTCAAACGTAGGACCAACGGGTAAACCTCTCGTTCTGCTCTATTTCGTTTTCATGACTGTGCATGATCGTGTGAGTCTCTGTTAAATAGTACGCCCCTGCTCTGTGAAGGTTGAATCCCAACCAACCTCTAGGGTGTTAAATCCCCGAAACAGAACTGGCGACTCCGCTGGGGATCACATTTTTGTGATTCTCCTGTTGGGTTGTTTCAGCTGTTTGGTAGGTTGCCAACAGTTTCTTCTGTCTTTTACAGTCCAGTTTGCTTTCTTGCAGTCGGTTTGAAGCTTTTATACCTTTCCCAGGCTTGTACTTTTTATTTTTTATTATCTTTCTTTGTATACGCAGTTTTTCTTGCACACAGTCGCGTATACCCGCGAGTTTGTGTAGAAGGATCCGCGTACACGCGGATTTCCCTCGACACAGACGCGTATACACGCCTGTTTCATAGCTGCAAGGTCGCGTATACCTAGGCTGAATTTGAAATTTCAAGATGCAGTGATTTTTGGTCTTTACCGTTTTGTGGGCTTTTGTGTTTAACGAAGTCTTTGTACTTATGAATTGACAGTGGTTTTAAGTCTTGGTTCTCTTTCGTTTGCCCGAAAACTGATCTTTTTGGCAAAGTGTTCTTGTTGGTGCTAGCACTCCTGGATTGAGTTCCAAGATCGCTTTCTGAGCGTTCTTGGCTGTTCTGTTTTATCAGAACAGAGAGCTTTTGCTCATTGACTCGCTCCTGTCTTTGTGTTGTGCTTTGCATTGCGTTCTTTGCTTTGTTTTCGATTGGTTTTCTTGAGTTTCATAAGCTAGGGTTTTGTTGCATTTTCGAAGATCTTTTCTTGTTTCTTTGGAGTTTTGTATTGCAACGAATTTGCACTATTTCTCTTGGCTGTTTGATTGAGTTTTTAGTCTTCCGTTGCCCTTATTGATCTTGCTATCATTAGTTTTATAAGGTTTGGGGGCATAGTTGGAGTTGATGCTTCAAATTCGGTCTCATTTTGGCTTAGATTGAGATAGTTGTTCTTGGTTTTCTTGAAGCTCTTGTTTTATAAAACTGAAAAGCCCAAAAACATTTGTTTTGCTTTTTGTTTTTGCATATCAAAAACTCAAAAAACATTGTTGCTTGTTTTTGTTTGTGTTGTTGCCTTTTTCATTTTCGTTTGGCTTCATCTTTTGGGACTTTAGTGAATTTTCTTGCTTCTAGTTTCCTGCTTGATTGTGAAGGGAGGTTGTCTTTTGATTTCTTCTTTTTCTTGTTGAGTATTTTGGTGTCTTATATTAAGAGTTCTTGTTTGCAAGAATTAGCTTTATGGATATCAAAAGATTAGTTGAAACTGAAGGAGCCTTTTGGGAAATTTCACCTTGTTTCAAGGGACTTTCTGCATCTTAGAATTTACATGTTAGTGGTCATTTGCATTAGGTGCATTGAATCATTTAATTAGCTTCTTAATTTTTGTGCGTGTGAGTTTGTAATTCGAAAAGAAAAATACATTTTTAGCCTCGTAGAACTTACATAGAAATTGCTCTTCATCGAAAGACTAAAAACTGCATGTGCATGTAGTCAGGTTTTTATTAATTTCTTTTGCGTCAGAACATCATTGGTTTCAACTCCATATCCTTGTGACTTAATACAACAGCCCTTAAAATAAGCGATTAAATCTAAAATCAACTAGCAATTTTTATTTAGTGTCAATCACCAACTAGCTAGGTTGTAGGGCCTTGGAATAGGAGAGAGGAGAGTTAACTCTCCAAGGCCGCTCAAACAGACATAGAAGTTTACTAATTGAGCGAAATCCAACTCCGTGAAGTGGACTGGGAAATCTCTCATCCGAGAGTCAAGCGCGAGGGGAAGTGAAGGTTAAGAAGAAGGATACCCCCCCTCCGATTAGCTGAATCTAACCTCAAGACCGTTCCGCCCAGCTTCTGATACGGATTGGTGTCCATAATTGTTGTTCCTAGGTTCCACACAGGTGACTGCGGGGGGGAATACCCGTGGTACCTGAGGCAGACGTCGCATCACTTCCAGCAGTACTTCTGGGGGGTGCCCTTGCGAAGCTTGGGTGCTTGAGCCGGCAAAGGCTATTGTTAGGAGGTCGGCGTAACTGCTTCTGATACCTTCGCTAGTTGTTCTGGGCCCTAATCATCCCAGACTGCTTTCGGAAGGCCCTATACTTCGCTTTCCTGTATTTTGGTGTCCGGTCCTCATCACCCGGAGCGGAAATACTTGGAGGCTGTTTGCTTGCTGTTTCTCAGGGTTTTGATTTTAGTAAGTGCTCTTTGCTCCTAGCTTGCCTAGCTTTTCACTTTTCTTGAGTCTAATATAATAAATTTGTAAAAGTGGCTGATCAAGCGCCTCGACGTTCAAGGAGAGTCCGGGGGTTATCTCCCGAGAGTGCAGAGCCTTCTTCGAGAAGGCGTAGGAGCAATCTAGCAGGTGGTTTTCACCCTGTAGAGTCTGACGCTGTGGAGAGAGATCCTCCACTAAGGTCTGAAGGTTTCGTTGCTGAGTCCGGTGTCGGTTCCGAGAGGAGCGTTCCGCTCACCTCGAGAGTATTGTTTCCTCAGGAGGAAGATTTTCAGATAGAAGATATACCTGAGCCTGCAGCTACAGGTCCATCTCCTCTTCCTCTTGATCATCCGTTTGTTATAGAGTACATCGGACCGGAGTCTGAGAGACCGCCGGATCTTCCTTGTCTTTCTTATCTTTCGATGGCCACGACTGGGAACGCGGCCTACACGGGCGAGTGCGGGTAATGGGACACTAACCCTGTGGGGCGGGGGGGCACTCTTGCTGCGTATTGGTCGCTAGCCTTTGCTATGTTTTTAGCTCGGGTCGCCCCGAAGCATGTGCTTCGACCCGGTCCCTTTGTTTCGGGGATGGCTGTTCTTTGCCGATTCTGTTTTCACTAAACGATGCATTTCGGATCTCATGCCAACATGGCCTGGTGGATCGGCTTCTTTTGAGGGTTTCCCCTTTGGGACTGGGCATATTCCTAGTCCCAATCCTTCTTTAGGGTCGTTTCCTTTTACGTCCCAGACCCAAAGTTTCAATCCTTGGGCTCGGGGGCCAAGTTCGACTGCTTTTATGGGGTGGAATCCTATGTTTGCAACGTCGGGGGCAGGGAATCAGTTCATCGCGAGTCATCCAGGGAATGCTTCTTTCCTTGCATCGAGTGCTTATCAGTCTCTTTCTCCTCTATCTAATGCATGGAACCCCTACCAGGGGCTTACATCTTCGGTCAATACTTCAGCGGGGGGAACTAGTCTGGGTCTTGGTAACTCGGCGTGGGGAGGAGGTTCTTCTCCGTTTTCTACGGGTCCTTTCTGGCAGCCTGGTGCCTCATCAAATCCAGGCTATTCTTTTCAGAATGTGGGAAATCCATCCCATCAAGGATGGAATTCTCAGGCTCCCCCTCGATTACCATTTCTAGCAACGTTAAACTTGCCTGGAGACTTGGCCAGTTAACTAATGACCCGATTCGGTATAGTCCGAGTTGGCCTCCGGTTCCAACCAAACTTCCTTCAAACATTCCTAAGTTTGAAGGTAAGAATGGTGAAGATCCGGCAGACCACGTCACCACATTCCACTTATGGTGTTCATCCAACTCTCTGATCGACGATTCGATTAGATTGAGATTATTTCAGCGCACCTTAACTGGAAACGCCGCGAAGTGGTATATAGAGCTTACTGAGGGCAGTTTCGCCACATTTGGAGCGGTACATCATTTTCTTAACCATTTCCGGTTGCCGTCGGATGTAGAGGCTGGGACCGAACTCCTGGCTAATTTTAAGCAGGATGAGGAAACTCACATTTCTGATCATATTCAGGAATGGAGGAGAAGGAAGAGGCTTATCAAAGCCCATATTCAAGGTGAGTTCCTTCTCGAGTGGTTTTTGAAATCGCTTCAGTCAGATATTTCAAAGGATGTATCCATGTCAGGGGTATATTCCGAGGAGCAGGCCATCTTTAGGGCCCAGCGGTTAGAGTTGATCTATTCTCAGTCTGGCATGCTTTACAAGTATTTGCCTAATGCTCCTCGCTCCAAATTGGATCTATCGAAACCTAAGCCTGGTCCGCATGGTGACGGACTTGTCGGATCGGTCAGTAGTAGTGCAGCCAGCCTGCTTTCTCAATTGCAGCAGTTGTCTTTACAATCTGCTTCTTCTGGTCAGGCTGTGCCTACTGATTCTTCACCTTCCCAGTCTTTGTCCATTAATGTTGTCCAATCTTCTGAACCCAAAGGAAATCAACAGTCCGATGGGAAGAAGAAGGGACGTAATAACAAGAAGAAGGGCAAGAATGGGAAGGGCAATGCTAATAAGACCAACGAGCGTGTTGGTGAAGGGCAAAAGGAGAAAAAGAAAGTTAAGTTCCCGTGCAAGCTTTGTGCTGGAGACCATCTCACGCATCTTTGCCCGAAAATTCAGGATGCTCAGCGCCTGTTATCTCAGCAGGGTTCTTCTAGTTCCCAGGCTGTGCTAACAAACCCTTTTCCCCAAGGGCAGCAATTAATTGCTGGCGCGAATCAAAATCTTGGGCCTTCCTCTGGAGGCGCTCAGGAAGGGGAAGTTCCATCGAATATCTTTATGATGAGTGCTCACGTGGATGTCGCTACGAGATCCCATGATTATGGCGGAGAGGAATCTTCAAAAGCTAAGGAAGTTCCTGATGCTACTAAGCCGCTTCATATCACGAAGCCAACTGTCGAGTCTATGCCTCGGATACCGAAGGCATCCTCTAAGCGGTCAGCGATTAATCCAAATGCTAGGGCTGCCCAGAACTACTCTATTGTGGAAGATCTGGCGCAGAGTCCTTGTGCTATGTCGGCTTTAGAGGTACTCCAGTCTTGTCCGGCTCAGCGCAGTGCTTTGCTCACTGCCATTGGGGCTATTGATCCGAAAAATTCTCTTCTGATTACCTTTGATATGAAGAATTTCAAGAAGAGACTTCCTCATCATATGGCCTTCCATATTAAATCATCGTACCGGAAGACTAATATCTTTCGCACGGTCGTTGATGAGGGTGCTTCTACTTGCGTGATGTCTCTCGCATGCTGGAAGACACTAGGATCTCCCAAAGCTGTTCCATCTGGCACTATTCTTACTGCATTCGATGGCCATTCTCATAGGCCCCATGGTATTGTCCCGGCTTTGCCCATCTGTGTTGGGGGCAAAACCGTTAACATAGAGGTTGAGGTAGTAGATGCAGCCTTAGACTACAACCTTCTGTTGGGAAGAAACTGGATATATGATATGGATGCCATTGCATCTTCACTATTTCGGATAGTATGTTTCCCCCACGAAGGGAGGATAATTACGGTGGATCAACTGGACTGTCCTCCTGTAGACCTGGATGCACCTCCTGACTCATCTGTTCCTAAGTTGGACAATACTAAGGCACCTGTCGAGAATCTGGGAGTTGGAATGTATTCTTCCCTGATGGGATCTTTTGATCTTCCTCCTCCTAAGGTGTCTATCAATGCTATTTCATCCTCCAAGGCTCCCCTTCGAAGAGAGTTCTTTCGAACTCATTATTTTTCGGACCCTTGGACCTTACCTTCCCCAACTGCCACTTTGGAGGAAGGGCAAGTGGGTGGAATGGCATTCCCGATTTCTGCAGCTGAGATTGCATATCAGTCTGTTGTTGACACTGCAGAGTTTGATCCAGCTCCTCTTTCGCCGGAAGAGTTGGATGGTGATGTGGCTCCGGCTTGGACGCTTACTTCTTCTTCTGCCCAGGATTGTCTAGATACCACTCTTCCATCTGAAGAGGCCATCTTGGAAGCAATGACAGGTATAGAGAGACCGTGGGATGACTTGCATCATCGGTCTTGCTTCCTACCTGACTTGAGCGAAGTCGAAGCTAGTTTTCCAAGTCCTCAGTCTCCTGGACCTGTTCACCCAGTCTTGAGCCCCTTAGCACCAGCACAGGTTTATGCTGAAGGGAACATGGCTGTGATCTCTCCGACTATCCCGGTGAACATCTCCGGGAATCCCAACATTATTGAGAACGTTTTCATTGGAGCTGAATGTTCCCGTGAAGAAGTTCAAATCTATACCGAGCTCTTCAAAGAGTATAGGGATGTTTTTGCTTGGTCTTATGAGGAAATGCCTGGCATAGATCCATCTATTGTCCAGCATGAGATCAAGACGTATGAAAACGCTAAGCCGGTCAGGCAAAAACTTCGTCCGGTTAATCCTAGGAAGGCGGCAGCTATCAAAGCTGAAGTTGAAAAGCTGCTTAAGGCGGGATTCATTTTCCCAGTTCCTCTGACTGAATGGGTTTCAAACCCCGTTCCTGTTGATAAGAAGCAAGGAACAATTCGAGTGTGCATCGATTTCAGAGACCTGAATAAGGCGTGTCCTAAAGACAATTACCCCACACCTTTCATTGATCATATTATTGATGAGTGTGCCGGTAACGAAATTTTTTCCTTCATGGACGGTTTTTCTGGTTACAATCAAATTACTATCCGTCCAGAAGATCAACATAAGACCGCATTTATTTGTCCCTGGGGTGCGTTTGCATATAAGAAAATGCCTTTTGGTCTGAAAAATGCTGGAGCCACTTTTCAGCGGGCCATGTCCTACGCCTTCCACGACATCAAGAAAATTATCGAGGCATACTTAGATGATCTAGCTGCTCATTCTCGAAAGAGGATGGATCATCCAGGACACCTCCGGCAAATATTTGAGAGATATCGTTTTTATAAAATTCGTTTGAATCCGAACAAGTGCGTTTTCGCGGTAACATCCGGTCGGCTGTTGGGATTTATCGTGTCTAATGAAGGGATAAGGGTAGATCCCTTCAAGGTTGAGGCAATACTTCGGTTGCCTCCCCCGTCTTCAATCCGTCAACTTCAAAGTCTCCAAGGAAGTCTAACTTTCTTCGGAGGTTTATCGTTAACTATGCTGAGATTACAAAGGGATATATGAGACTGTTGAAGAAAGGAGTCCCTTTTCTTTGGGACGACTATGCTCAACGCTCATTCGATGCCTTGAAAAAGGCATTGACCTCTGCTCCTTTACTGAGTCCACCCGATTATAGCAGAGATTTTCTTTTGTATCTGGCTACAGGAGAATCTACCATTGGTATGGATGCAGTTCGGGAGGATAGTCTGCAGTGAGCATGTTATTTACTACCTTAGTCGAGGACTGGTAGGACCTGAACTGCGATACACCCCGATAGAAAAATTAGCCTTAGCAGCAGTTCATGCTGTGCAGCGACTCCGGCATTATATTATTCTTCGCAAAACTTATGTCTTGGCGGCTGCCAATCCATTTCAGTTTGTCCTCAGCAGGCGAGTGATTGGGGGCAAATATAATAGATGGATTGTGATTTTACAAGAATTTGATCTAGAATTCATGTCTGCCAAATCCAAGAAGTCGTTAGTTTTTGCGGAATTGATCTCCGAGTTGCCTTGTGGAGAGGTGATGATCTATGATGAGTCCTTTCCGGACGAACACTTGTTTCTGATCTCTCCACAAGATCCTTGGTATGGGGACATCATTGTATATCTCCAGACTGCGAAGTTTCCCTCTTCTTTTCGAAAGATGAGCGTTGTAAGCTGCGTCACTTAGCTAAAAGTTATCTGATTATTGGTGATGCTTTGTACCGTCGAGGGGTTGATTCAATCCTAAGACGCTGCTTAACTTTCGAAGAAGCTGAGGCTGTGCTTAATGATTCTCACGGTGGAGCTTGTGGGGGTCATTTATCGGGGCTTGCTACAGCCCAAAAGATTTTGCGTGCTGGCTACTTCTGGCCCTCGATTTTCAAAGATTGTATTGAATCGGTCAAGAAGTGTCATCCTTGTCAAGTGTATACTCGAAAAATGCGCGCTCATCCAGCTCCGCTTTTTCCAGTCGTTACTGTCGGACCCTTCACAAAGTGGGGTATGGATTATACTACTTGTAACCTGCCTTCGGCAAAAGGTCACAAGTACATTATCGTAGCAGTAGACTACTTTACGAAGTGGGTCGAAGCTATGCCTACTTTTGGGAACGATGGTGAGACTGCAACTCTTTTCTTCTTCAATCAAGTCATTGCTCGTTTCGGTATACCTAGAGAGATTGTCACTGACCATGGCAGTCACTTTCAGAACAGTATGATGGCTGAGTTGGCTCTTAAATTGGGTTTCCGGCAGGAGCATTCATCTCCATATTATCCTCAGGCCAATGGCCAGGTGGAAGCCGTGAATAAGTCCTTGAAAACAATTCTTCAACGGACGATTGATAAACATAGATCCAACTGGCACATTATGCTATATCCTGCACTCTGGGCATACAGGACGTCAGTTAAGACTGCAACTGGCTTTACTCCGTTTCAGTTAGTCCACGGGGTAGAATCCGTATTTCCCATTGAATGCGAGATTCCTTCCCTTAAACTGGCTGTTGAGCTTCTTCCTGACACTTCTAGTCTGGCAGAGCGGCTTCTTCATCTGGAACATCTTGATGAGCAGCGTCGAGATGCCGCCACGTTGAACGAAGCACATAAAAACCGAGTCAAAGTCCAGTACGATAAGGCGGTTAAGCCTAGGGTCTTTTCCGAAGGTGACCTTGTTTTGGTCTATGCCCAAGAAAAAGATGCCTTGGGGGCAGGAAAGTTTAAATCGATGTGGTATGGCCCCTATATCGTCAAAAAGGTCCTTAAGAAAGGAGCGTACACCTTGGTTGACTTCGAAGGAAACGAGTTGTCGGAGCCCCGAAATGGGCTCTATCTGAAGAAGTATTATGCCTAGGCTTTGGCCTGGCATTTTGCTTTGTATATAGTAGTTTTTTGTCTTGTACATGTCTGTTTGATTTTCGATTTTTGATGGGATGGTGATGTTTTTGATCTGCTTTGGCAGGTTGTGTTGATGTCATGAGTCATTATGGTTTCGCCGATGGTGCTAGTAGACACACCCGGAACTTAGCTTCCGCGGCTTGGGTGCTTCATTATCCTTCCGGTCAGTTGTTGGTATCAAGAGGGGTCTGCATTGGTCCTGCTTCCAATAACGTAGCAGAATACACTGCAGTCATTCATCTACTCTCGGAGGCAATATCTTTGGGTGTTGATTCGTTGGTAGTTTTCTTGGACTCCCAGCTGGTGGTGTCGCGGTTGAACAACACTTATCGGGTACGAGATCCAGTTTTATTACGATTGTTCTTGAGGGTACGTTTGTTACAAAGGTCATTTCAATTTTTAACATTCATTCATATTCCTAGAGCTGACAATTGGTTTGCTGACTCATTAGCTAATCAAGCTTTAGATTGGCATATTAATCATTCAATACAATAAAATCTAAATCATCAAAAACATCATACATTTGATACATTTATCACATCACATCAAAATATCGTTGTATATATATCATCAGTATGTCAAAAAACTTTACAAAATTTTGGATCCATCAATGCCGTACAAAACTTGGGCTTATGCCCCATCATGTTCAGTCTCAAAAAATATACAGTCATTTAATATGTAAAAACTATCTACTCCTGAGGACCCTGCCCAGCGTTCCTATAGAACATCACTGCGGTGGCCACACGGCGGAACAGTCTAACCCAGTCCCGGGGTACTCCTACAACCCGTCTCTGGACGGCTTCTGGCAAGTCCTCCACAGCAGCCAGAGGGATTTGGCGGGTCAGTCCCTCCAAATTTCTCTGAACGGCCTGGAGTGTCCTATCAGAATCTGCTGTCTCTGCTTCACCTCTGCGGCGTTTATGACGTGCTAGGCCCTCAGGACGTACTGGTCCAACATCTGAAACATGATCATTTTTCATTTGTCAGTCATTATGAATCCAATCCAAAAACATGTTTGTTTTTCATTTTTCATACATATTTGAAAAATCCAAAAAAAAAAAAATCATATAAGTTAAAAAATTTTGAAAAAACTTACCGACTGCTCCCCATGCTGCACCGGGTGGAAGTACTAGATCTGGATCTCCTCGGAAATCCATCCCGGCATAGGGATAGTCATCTACTGCGATGATCTGTTCTCTCCACCATAAGAAGAACTCATCATCCCAGGTAGTTCGGGGTACCTCGCTGCCCCCCAGTCTCTTCATCATGTCTGCCCAACGGGCAATTCTTGGGACCCGAGGGCTGCTGATAGTTGAGATGACTTTGGGTCTCAAAGCTGGAACTCTCTCGAAGAAGAATGTAGTCAAAATGGTTCCATAGCCAAAGTGTTTTGTGTGTGTTTTGCGAATCGACGTCAGTTGTTGTTTCATGTTCAGTAGCAGGGCAGTGCACCAATCATACACATGAATTAAGCACTCTACAGCTATGCTCATGTGCGCCCTGGACGCCTGATGCAGTGAGGCAGATCCTGACACTCTGCCGCTGGTGAACAGGAGGATCTTCATGTGCAAGTCCCTGATATCTCTGATTGCAATCTGTGTGCCTACTTTTTTGGAATCTTCTATGCAATAGAGTTGGACATAGTCCTCCACGGTTAACCCTCCCAGGGGCTTTCCGTGCAAATCCACTGGGTCTCCCCTTCTGGAGAGTCCAGTGATGAAGTATATATCTTCCACCTCTATGCGTAATGGCATTTGATCAATGATGAAACAATCCTGATCCGGTTCCCAATAATTTACCAGCATTTCAAGCAATCTCACATTACTTTTCATATTGGGCATTTTGAAAAATTTGAATAATCCACAGTTTCGGAGGACATTTTGTGCTGCACGGTCTTCCATGACCTCTTGGTCCACTACACTATGCTCGCGTTCCCTCCATGAAATTGTCATCCTGAAGAAATTCATTAAAATTTGCATTAGAAACTCATTTTTAAAATTCGGACTTGCGCATACGCTAGTTTCGCTGTGCACAGTCGCGTGTACACGCGGCTTTCCTTCTTTGAACCCGCGTATGCGGAGGTACGCGTTTTTTAATAAGGGTTTCCAGGTAAAAATCCACTTAATTTTAAATTTTAAACGGACAAAATGAATCAACAGGATGAATAAGGAGCCTACCTGAAGTTTCGCTGAATTCCGACGGTCGGTTGTTGCTGGTTTGACGAAACAAGTTTTTAGCTCCCGAGCTCTTTTTCCAAATCAGCTATGCAATAATGAACCATTTGAGAGGTAATTTGTGTATTTATGGCTAAAAAATTGAAAATTTTCGCAAAAAATTTCCTTATGCTTATTTTTTCGATCTATCTTATGCTGTATAACTCGATTGTTTGGAAGTGCCCAGTTTGGTATATTTCAGGTACATTTTGACATTTTCGAGATTTTTCCCGGGTTTTGACCCATGTGTTCAGACTCTTCATGGCAGGTATATGATCTTCACTGGCATATAGGTTAGGGAATCACTTTCCATTGCATCTTGCATTCTAGCCTCCATACTGATCACTTGCCTTATCGTCGATCCCATCAGGTCATGAGTATTATACCATTTTCACTCGCCGATTTTTAAAATCATGACTTGATGGTAGAGCCTTCCTTTACATGGGCTTCCTAGTTAGTTCCTCGCTATCACTTGTCGCCCATGCTGCTTTTTATGTAGGCTCGGGAGTCCTCTTTAGTCTCGCCATGTCTTTCGTGTTGAAGCTTCATTCTTCTTCTTCATCACTTATCCTTTTTCTGGCTTATACCCTAGAGGCTCCCTGGTGTCGTTCAGTTGTATTACTGCATTGCATATTGGCTACTTGTTTATCCTGGCCTTTAGCCAGCTTCATTTGGACTCGATGTTTAAGCCAACTTTTGACCTTGACTTTCTATACAAGTTAACCGTTGCATGCACTTAGCTATCACGACTTGACACCTTTGTACCCATGGATGGAACGTTCCTCTGAGTATCACTGACCAGTTTTCGCCACCTTGCATTGAGCATAGGATTGTTCCAAAACCCGGAACTAGTGCATCTGCTTTTTTCGATACTCGTTCTATTCATTGTATCATAGCATTCTTTTATTCTTTTTCAGGCTTATTATGAAAAAGACAAAAAAAAATTAAATATAACAAAAAGAGCGGGAACGGGATGTATCTTCGTTATTTCGATGGCAGTACAGAGTCAGTTTGTCGCCCTTGAACAAAGCACATATACTTATATCTATTTCCTTCATTTGGGATGGTTCTAGTTTGACCTAGGTTCAGCCTTTACCATGTTTCACTTATCAGTTCTCCCCCGGTTGGTTATCTCTTCCAATCATATGGAGAGTTTGTTTTGCCTCCTGCAAGACAGACTTATACAGTGTCACTTTTTTACTGCCTTGGTCATCACAGAGTCGTGCTTTTGTTCAAGGGAAGTCTAGCCTGAGTCGGCCATTTTGCGGTGTCTCTTGACTCATTATTCAGTCGGCCTTCTCGGTCTTGTCAGCATCATGTTCTATCACATCAGATGTTTTGATCTTCTGCTCGTGCTGGTTTGAGAAGGTCTCCATTGACTTCTTGCCGGCGGGTTTGTCTCTTATCGACTACGACACATTGCTCTGAGAGCAAACCTAGAGCCGCACCTTGGGCCTATTTCCATCATTGATAGGTGACCTCGTGCTCAACATTTGATCATCATCATGGGTCTTTGAATGAGTGGTTTCCCCTGTGTTCGACGTCAGCACACATTATCACACTTGGGATTCGTGCAGTACCTTGATTTCCATTTGACCCTATCGGTGGATTTCTCGCCTCTGTGTCGGCTTTCATTATTGGTTGGTTCAGAGGGTTTCTTCCGTGCGCTAGCTTCATCTTGTGCACGTCGGAAACGTACTTCGGTTTTGGTTCCATCACTCTCCTTCGTCCGATTCCTTCCAAATCTTGGCCTGCGGGTTACACTCGCGCTGGACTGATGTGGGATGCCTTAATGCCTTCCTTCCGGCAGATCTTTTCCCATCGACTCCGACTCATTGCTCTGGGAACAAGATCTAGAGTCTTTTTGTCAGTACCTTAGGGTTTGCAGTCATCAGTGGCAGACTCTTCGCTATCGACAGTGGGGATTCATTATTGCCTCCTGATTGGTAGATTCTTTCAAGTGTTCGACTTCAACTCATTCATTCACACTTGTCAGATTGTATTGGGGCACCTTGACACTCATTATCATTATCGGTGGGTCGTCTCGCGTTGGTTAACGGGAAACATCATTGCCCGGTAATCCAACGATTTCTCACATGGTCGACTTCAGCTCATTTATTCCCAGTGTGTAGAATTGTGCCGTTGTGATCGGTGAAGACCTCGGGTTGTATCAACATTTCTCGGTTCACTGTTGACAGTTCTCTCAGTTTCTGCCAGTGTTTCCGTCCACCCTTATATGTTGCAGTTCAGCACAGCAGCATCTTATATGTTGATCCCCGAGTTGCGTGATTGTACCGTTTGATCCGCCTCTTATGATCCGGTACTTGGAGATTCAGTTACTTGATCAGACATCCAGTTGCACTATCTTTGATCAACTTTCTATATGTGATACTTGGACATTGATACAGACTTGTCTTTCCGGGCCCTGCTCAGATGATTCACTATGTACTTTCAGTTCAGTTATACTTGTATACATGTTGGATCTATTCAGTACTTTCTATATATATGATGTATTTTTGACTGAGCATGGGTATGCCCGCCTCAGCATGAGTTGACTCTCTGATTTCTTTCATTGGTTTTGGCAGGCTGAAATCTGGTGAAGTCCTCTCTTGTTCTTGCGAAGTTCTTTCTATGTGCATAATATATTTCGGCCATCATGTACCCCTTCTGACCTCATATATTAGGGGGCATCTGTTATAGCATCATTTCTCACCTTGACATGATTCATGATTGCTACATGGCTTTATGGGCACCCATTCCTACGGACTTGGACAAATTCACTTAAAAACAGTGGAAAATCCTTCATACGCGACTATGCCCGTGTTTTTCCGCGTGTATACGCTAGTACAGCTAGACTTTTCCGCGTATGCCATTTTAATGATTAAAAAATATATAAAAATCCCTAATTTCGCGTTGGGTTGATAGTTACTCAGGTAGTTCAACTACCCCAGCCCGTTGCCAACTGTTTCCAACTGTTAAAACTACTTGGAGGGACTATAAAAAGACCTCATATGTATGGCCTAAGGGGGAGAGAGAATTATTATTATTATACTCTGTTGGTTCCCTATCCAAGTCTGATTCCCCGTGCCTCCTGCACTTTCCCAGTTCATTTCAGGAAACCCTTGTTTCTTTGAGATACACATCCCTTTATATGTTATCTCGTATGCACTCATTTGGAAGGAGTCTTAGCGAGGCAAGGGCTGGACGGATCCGGACGACGGTCTGCAAAGGCCTTGGAAGGATCAGGTGATCTCTCCACTTACTTTTGTACGTACTATTTTTATAATACAGAAGTATCATGCTGTTCCCGAAGTAATACGTGTCAGTGTATGCTTTAATGTGTGAAGAATATTTGTTATACAAGCATTTATGATGATTTATTTAATGTTTTATATGAATCTCGCTAACATATAGAGTAGAAATATATTGTACAACTTGTCCTTTGTGCTGGTTTCTTCTTGTATTTCAGGTGAAAGAGGAAGGACGGTTGCAGGGAGTTTGAACTCCACGTGGATCTACTTCAAACGTAGGACCAACGGGTAAACCTCTCGTTCTGCTCTGTTTCGTTTTCATGACTGTGCATGATCGTGTGAGTCTCTGTTAAATAGTACGCCCCTGCTCTGTGGAGGTTGAATCCCAACCAACCTCTAGGGTGTTAAATCCCGAAACAGAACTACACTCCTTTGTTGTATCACAGTTCTGTTTTCTTTGTTTAGAGCCGAGCTGTCTCTTGCCCTTTTCGGGCAATCCGTTCAGATCTTCTTGGCTTCAGCTGACTATGGTTCATCACAAATGGAGTAGGAGTCAGACTGTTTTTAGCCACGCCTTTGATACAACTCCTCACCTCTTCGAATTCTTGATTTGACAATAAAAACAATCTTTAGTTATCCTTTTTAGTCTCAATGTAAACCTTTCCAAATTAATTACAATTACCATGATAGATTACCTTTTCAAGACAAACTGAAGTATGTTTATGGTGAAAAAATGAACAAATACATAAGAATTTCATACCTCTTTCAATGCCCAACATACCCCCCTGCTCTTCCTTTTTCATGTCCTCATGAAAACTATAATTTACATGGAGAGCCGTCAAAGAGTAAGCTGGAGAAGGTTTGTCATTGAAGGGTCTAAAACCATGATATGCAGCTAACTCTTCGAGAATATGTCCTGCATGCCCCTCGGGAAGCTCATAGATAGCTTTGTAATCCAAAGCAGGGTACCAAACAATGGGGCTGCGGAACCTACACCCTAACCAAAATGGCCCTTCTTTCAAGACAAGATGGCCATAGGCAATGAAACGATCTGCAGCTAGCCCAAAGTTTCTATAATTGAATGGCTCCCTACTTTGTACGTTTTGACTCGAGGTTATCCACCGGATCTTGGCTGCTACATAGGCCTGGTCCCTAATAGATGAAAAATAGTCCGTTCCTTTCAAAATGATCGACATATGAACAGGCCCCAGAGCTTGGCTAACACCTTTCCTTGTCATTAGACTTTTCTGCCTAGCCCATAATTGACGTGGGTCCTGAGGTTCACTTCTGACCCATAAATCCAATGCATTCTCCTGCCTTGCAAAGGCATTATAGGCTTTAAGCCACTTTAATTGATTTACAACAAAAGAAATGAAGGCCTGAAACTGTACATCTCCAATAAAAGGGCTAGGATTTGATTCACAGTCATTTTCAAGAATTAAATTATGCAAATAAAACTCACACAACAGGCGCTGTACTTTGTCCCCGTAAAGCTTGCAGCAAGATATCAGGTCATCTACAGTTCTTAACTCTATTGATTTGCCAGCCCTAACTGCCTTGATTTTTAATTGCAAATACCTTTCTAACAAAAACAAAGCATAATTTTTGGCAGGGCACCTACAAGCTAAGACATCATTATATAATGAGCAGATAATGTCCATTTGTTTTCGTGTTAATTTTAATTGGTTGCTTACCTTATCAGCTCTTATCTCTGCTTCTCGACGTTTTTCATGGGCTTCAGCTTCTGCCTCATGAACAATTTTCATATGCTGCTGTAATTCTTGGTATTTCCTCCTTGGGACAGTATCTTCTTCCAGTTTTTGTCTCTCCATTCGAACCTGTGCCAGTTCTTCTTGCAGTCTAACTAATTATGAATCACTAAAGGTTTGTTGACTGCTCGATTGGTTGTTTTCATTCAAAACTGGTTCTTCTGGAACAGCTGATGTTGGGACGGCTGTTTGCTGCTCCCAGAAATCATAAGTAGGCTCTCGTACCGTTTCTTCTTCTGGAACAGCTGATGTTGGGACGGCTGTTTTCTGCTCCCAGTCCTCATAAGTAGGCTCTAGTACCGTTTCGTCTTCTACCTGAGGGTTTCTATTAGCAGTGACCCTTCTCTTTTTCGATCTTCGCTTGATGACAGAGTTTCGTCTTTTAGGAGTTCGCTTAGGTGTCTGCTTCATTTTTAAAATCCTAATGGTTTGCCTAAGCTGCTCAATCACATTATGAAGCTTTTTACTTTCTCTGCGAAGCTTCTCTACTTCCGTTGTTCTCTTCTTTTTTCTTAAGGGGACAGCAGTTTGCTCATCTGACCCTAATTGCTCAGCAGGGCTTTGAGCCGTGCCCTCGGTGAAATCTTCTTGCACCTCTTCTTGGGGTTCTTGTTCCATAGTCTCATGCTCTTGATTAGATTCCTCAGGAATCATTTGCTCAGTTAACTCTGCGGTTTCCTGGGGGTTTCCAGATCGAAATGTTGGCTCAGCATGCGCATTCTCCTGTTCATGCATCTCAGTAGAAGCAACCCTAGCTTCGCTAGGGTTTGCTGTTTCATCAGTTACACCCCTATCAAAGGCAGAGCATTCTGGCATTTGATTAATGTCACTGTTGGGGTCCAGAGACCGTGCGTAATTACTCATGTTGGCCAAAATCTGGGCCAATTGGTCTTCCTGCAGAGGGCTCGTGTTGACATTTTCGACAGGCTCTGTTTCATCCTCTTTGCTGCTATTCGCATCACAGGTGTGATAACTACCTTCCTCATCCGAATAACATATTTCACCTTCGACTTCTTCTTCCTCTGAATCTCCTTCGATCTCTTCTTCGTCCGAATAACGTATTTCTTCCTCCTCTGATTGCTTTTCGCCATCAGTATGGTAACTTGCCTCTTCCTCATCCGAATAACGAGGTTGTTCCTCTTCATCTAAGTTGTTTAATTGCAGGGGTTGAGCACTGCTGCTCAGGAGTTCCTCTGTTACTTTCTTGCTTCGTTTTAATCGGGAGGATTGTCTGTAAGTGGAGGGCCCGGCTATTGAGCCGGCCATCCTTTTCCGTCTCGGAGTGGGTAAAGCCATCCCTCCTTCAATAGAAAAAATTAGCTCTTCCCAGCTGGTTTGCTACTGGGCGAGGTTGTAACTTACTATTAGCCGAATCAAGCAATGGTGGCTGACCACCATGTCTGCATGCTGTGCTTTTCTAATTCCACGAGCAATATCATGCAATAAAGAGTTTAAGAATGCAGGTAAATTGATAGTGCATTTTTGTTTTAGCACAGCTAACAGCTTAAGATGGCGAGGTCTTACCACGTCTTTTCTACCGTCGCATGTTATGTAAGACTGCACGATCCTGGCTAATTCTGTCCATGGTTCTCCTAGCGACGCCGGGTGTACTCCTCTCCCTTTGACTATTAGCCTCTGTCCTTCATCTTGAAAGATTTGCATGGCCTCCCGAATTCTGATTTTCTTCTGAGTCCAGACAGTTCCTTGTGCGGGGATGCCGGATACTTCTGCAATTATCTCATCGGTCACCGCTATCTGCCTTCCTCTGACTATGGAGGAACCTTCCTGCAGATTTAACAAGAATTCAGTAGCCACTGCTTCATGGGGTTGTTGCATTCTCATAAAGTATGTAATCCATCCCATTTTGTCTAATATTGCCCGTGCAGCATCAGAGACAACCAACGTCTAAGGTTCAGTGCGAATTGGACGTCCTCCCATTTCTGTTCTTCGTTAATTGTTCTCAACACACGGTAACCTTAATGGAACAGCACAACACAGTTCGCTAAAATTCGTTATTTTCTGAAAATGCAAGGGTTTTAATTCATAAAAATCTATTGCAGAGATACAGGTGAAGAAATTTTGGGTATCTGATTTGCATGCAGATATTTCTGCCCCCAAACGAATGAAAGGTCGACCTCGACCGTCGATTAAGGTGGAATGTGTGGAACAGCAATAGGACGGCAGTGAAAAAACAGGCGCAATCATGATAAAGTCAATCAAATTAAGTAATTACTGAAATCGATGCGTACAAAATAATGAGGGAATCGCGTTGTGATAATTCAAGTATGAGGTGAAGGGACAGCAAAAGATTAATGTAATTGCGCTATTTACCACATTAAAGTAATTATATGACCGATTTATAATATTTTTCATGTGTGATGGTTCGGAGATAGAACTTATGGAATTTTATGCATTTCGTTTGATATTCACAACAAAGATAATCTGCGAAACTGCTGTTCGTTTCAAAAGGAACAGCAAGGAAATGTTCTGTGGACATTCTATTCCGTTTGACAGGAACAGCAAAAACACTGCGCGAAACTGTTGTTCAATTCGAAAGGAACGACAGAAAATATCCTACGAAGGTGCTGTTCTTTTTGAAAGGAACAGCAAAAACACTCTGTGAAACTGTTGTTCCATTCGAAAGGAACGGCAGAAAATATCCTACGAAGGTGCTGTTCCTTTTGAAAGGAACAGCAAAAACACTCTGCGAAACTACTGTTCCTTTCAAAAGGAACAGCAGAAGTGTTGTTTCCTTAAAAAGGAACAGCAACGCAAAAAAAACACAGAATTTTTATTATTTTTCATTTATAAAGAAACTAAATTCAAACGAAATAAAGAAGTATTAACAAGGAAACGAATTTCAAAAACAGAAACCAAAAACAGAAAAAAAAGAATGCATTATGTACAAAAATAAAAAAAACCAATTTATCAAACTGGCGCGAGAGAGGTATTCTGCCCTTCAGCAAGAATTTCAATGGTGGAGTCTTCCCTTAAATGTTGGCAAAAGGATTCACGGGTAAGCATCTTACGATATAATCGAACTTGATGGCCATTAACCTTAAAGGAATGCCCAGATCCTTCAATGGTGACTAGTGTGAGAGTTTTTTTGGAATCTAAGCTTTTGTGATCCATAATATAAATTAGTAGAAATTCTTTCGGTAATAATCACATGTAAAAGAACGAGGTCGACGCGTTTCGAACCAACCAGTGTGGTTCATCATCAGGACTATGTGAGAGATCAGATCCAGACATTAAGTATAAATAGATGTAGAGATGACTCAACTAGCCGTTAGGATAACGGCTAGTTTGACTTTGAAAAAGTAAATATTCCAGTATTTATTTATTTATTTAATTTTATTAATTTTATTTATTAAATTATTATTTTATTTATTTATAAAACCTTTAATGGTGTTAATATAATGGTAAGTAATTTAACAAATCGTGGTGTATATATGTAAATTTTTGTAAATTTATGATTAAATTATATAATAATTAATTATTATTATTAATTAATTAATTATTATTTATTTATTTCTTTATTTATGGTCATGTTGCCTTGTCGGCATCCAATGTAGGCATCGACAGTTGCCAACCATTGTCTTCCTAAAATTAAAGGATGTCCATCTAGCCGGTTCTTTGGATTAATAACTAGGAAATCAGCAGGGTACTCACAAGAATCTACAGATACCATGACATCTTGTAAGGTGCCTTCTGGTTTAACTACTGATCGATCAGCCAATTCCAACAAGGTTGTTGTTGGTTCAAGTGATGTAATGCCAATTTTCTGACAGGTAGTGGTTGTTAAAATGTTGATTGCTTCTCCTAGATCAACTAAAGCATTAGGAAATGATTGGCCATTGATCTGAACTGTTACTATAGGGTTTCCTGGATCTTCGTACTTGATAGGTGTTTCCATTCCTGATCTAATAAATCAGATAAGGTACAGACTATTTGAACAGTGGGATTGGTTGTTACTCTCCTCTTTGGTTTTTTATGCATAATTCCAAGTAATGGTTTTTGCGTATATAGTAATATCTTGAATGGCTTGGAGGAGAGGGATTCTGATACATAAATTTTTTAACTCTCCCAGAAGATCAAAATTAGGCTGTTCTAATGGGCGGGGGATGATCAATCATTTTGGGAATGGTGGAGAGGAAGTTATTCCTTGTTGTTGTTGATTTTGTTGTTGATCTTGATGTTGATTCTGTTGTTGAACTTCACTCTCATTGTATTCTGTTTGTTCTACCAGTAACGGATTTTCAATATTCTCATCATTATTTCTCCTTG
The DNA here is from genome assembly GCA_034641835.2 of Pinus albicaulis. Taxonomy (NCBI): domain Eukaryota; kingdom Viridiplantae; phylum Streptophyta; class Pinopsida; order Pinales; family Pinaceae; genus Pinus; species Pinus albicaulis. Next base: position 157,454,170 of record CM076577.1, on the reverse strand, counting down.
TTTCAACTATACGCCCAGACCTTAATTGAAGATCGTTACACTCCGCTAGTTCAGTTTCTACTTCAGGAGGTTCTGTTATTTGAACAGACTGAACTGGTCTATTGTTTGGGTTCGGGTTGGGTTGGGCTGGGAGTTGAGGTCTTAAATTAGTCTGGGGGTTTGGGTAAGGCGCTGGCAGTGTAGGTTGAGAGGGAGGGATAGCTCCTGCTGGCTGATTTGAAGGTTTTTTCCAGTTTGACTGCCAGGCCTGATTCTGAGAAGTAGAAGGGGACCATTGTGTAGGCAAAAATGGTGGCCAAAAAGGAAAGCTAGGCCAGTTATTCTGATTTGTTTGATTGGGCCAACATGTAGGAGGGAATGGTTGTTGTGACCAATTAGGAAATGGTGATTGATTCTGCCACATTCCACTATACTGTTGAGCATTATATTGAGGTTGAAAAGAAAATGGATCATTTGACATACCTGATGGTCGTGGCTGCCACTGTCGGCGTTGGTTAAGCAGACACACCACTTCCGATTCCTCTTCTGCCTCTTTATAAACTGCTTTTAAGCCAGGAAGCGACGGGCATCCTTTTGTAGGGTGATCTCTTGTACAAATGGCACAGACTTTAACCACATCAAATGGGCATTCTTTGTGGCTATGTTTATTTCTACACCTAGGATAGAATATTGCAAGATTCTGCTCTGCTTCTGCCTGCTTCTGCTTGGCTTGCATGATATCAAACTGTGTTGTTAACGTCCCCAGTATGTCTGTCTTAAAATTTTCTAACAGATTTCCGATCTCTGCACGAGTCACACCTTCATTAGAGGGCTTATTCTCCCTTGTAACTATGTCACGTTCAGCTGATTTCAATCTTGTATTACCCCTCGAGCACTTGATGCACAAATCAACAATGTCAGAATAGCTTTCTTGATGTATATCACCCTTTCCCATAAGATTTAATGTCTCAACCCACTGATATTTCATTCCCCTAATTAATGCAGTTTTCAAAACATTATCAGGTAAGGGTGAAGACGCATAGGGTGATCTTTGAAGATTGTACTGAAATCGTTCCACATATTCTTCCAAGGTCTCACTGGGTTTGGCTGTCATCTGAAATATCTCATATTTTATTTCTCGTGACCTGCAATAGTCTTGATATTTCTTTAAAAACGCAGTCTTCATATGGTCCCAATATGTTATGACACCTCCACCTAATCCCATAAACCATCTTAGTGCTGCTCCTTTTAACGTAGAAGGGAACAGCTTTAGTTTTTGGGGGTCGGTGGTATAATCGTATCCTCTACACAGCACATCAAATTCAAACATAAACACATCTGGATCTTCTGATGTTAGACCATGAAAGGTACAGGAATATGTTGGAGAGGGATAGCTTTCATGGGTGCATTAACTGCAGTGTCTACTATAGGGTATTGCAGCGTAGAGGTTTGCTGCTGGTTCGGGTTTTGGTTCTGGGCCATTTGATAAAAAATATGCCAATACCCTTCTGGGATCTCCAGGGAATTTCTAGGTTGGCGAACGGGGGTGGAAATGATTTTTACAGCACTTCCTCTGTCTGGAATGGGTATTCCCTGTTGTCCTACTGTTTGAGGTGACTCAAATCCTTGGTTTTGAATAGGTTGAACAACACTTCCCCTATTTGGGCTGTTTATTGTCTGAGTAATTTTAATAGGTGATTTTGTGTTTTCTCCTGTTTCCCCTTCTCCTTCCTGGAGGTTGATGTCGTTCCCTTCTTGCAGGAAAATTATGCAAGGATTCTCAATTTCTTGGGAATCTTGCTTAATTCCCTCAGTTGGACTGTATATCTCAGCGAAGGCCTCAGATGGTGATTCTGTAGCCTGAAGGGAACTAGTAGGTTGTCTAGAAGTAGTTCTTTTAAATCCTACGGATGGCTAAGACTCAATTTTCTTCAAGATTTCATCAATAAAGGTCGTGCGCCCAAGGGTCACCGGCCCCTTAGGATTTTCGGCTTTGGGAGGGTTCTTGTTTCGCTTAATTGGTTTATTCATTCAAAAGAAACAATTATTCATTCCTACCCAAAAGAAAAGCTTATTTACCTCTACTGTGAAGCGAGCTGCGAGCAAGTATGTTTCTTGCCCAGTGCGCAGGTTCTTACCTTCTGTCTTTAATACCCAACTCTCCACGGGCAGAAGGAAATCAGCTATGCATTACTCCTGTAAAATGGCATACACTCTCCCCAGCAACGACACCAAAATGTTGAGATGTAAAAAGGTAACTTTTAAACACCTAATTACCCCACATTAATCATCCATCCGAGAGTGTCTTTAGCACTTTGCTTCGAACTTCTTGCACTGTGGGGGCGCCCAAAAGCATTGTATCATCTACGAAGAGAAACAGAGACAGGGGATCTCCTTGCCTTATACCTCTGGACGGAATGAAGGGTTGAAGGGGTCCTCCATTCAGTAGCATTGAAAAGAAAGCACCTGAGACCAGTTCCATTATCCAATTTGTCCATTGTTGACTAAATCCAAAATCCTGGAGGATTGCTCTCATATAGTGCCAGCTGATTTTATCAAAGGCCTTTGAAAGGTCAAGCTGGATAAGCATACCTGGAGTCCTTTTTGTTTTGAGAGAATGCAACACTTCCTGAGTGAGGGTTATGCTGTCAGTGATCTGCCTACCTTCAACGTAGCCAGTTTGTTCCTGAGAAATGATTGAGGGGAGGACATATTTAAGTCTGCTAGCGATCAGTTTGGAAAGGATTTTGTAAAGGAAATTACAAAGGGCTATGGGACGAAACTTGTCGGGGGAGTCAGCCTGGTCTAATTTGGGAATTAAGGTGAGGAATGTGGCATTGATGGCAGGAAAAAATTTCTTGGTTCTGTAAAATTTCCTTACTAGGTTGAGAAGGTCAGCCTTAATAATGGGCCAGCAAGCTTTAAAGAATTTGATTGTAAAGCTGTCTGGTCTGGGAGCCTTGTTCGAGGCCATGTTGAATATTGTTTCTTCAATCTCCTGCTCAGTGAATTCTCTTAGAAGGAGGGAGTTGTTCTCCTTTGTAACTAACTTGGGAATGGCGGCGATAATTTCATTGATGGCTTGGGTTCTATCTTGAATGGGATCGCTGAGAAGAGAAGTGAAAAAAGAGTTGAGTTCAGATCCTATATGCTCCCTTTTATAAACTTGATCGCCATCAGCTTTTTTGAGGGAGAGGATGCAATTATGTGCTCTATGCTGGATGGTTGACTTATGGAAGAAACTAGTGTTGCGTTCTCCTTGTTTTAACCATTGCACTCTCGACTTCTGCCTCCATAGCATCTCTTCTTGTTTTAACCGTTCTTCCCATTGCCTTTGCAGATTTGATTCTTGAGCTATTCTTTCATCATTGGGCCCTTCTTTGATCAAAGATTGCTAGAGGTTCGCCATTTTTTCCTCGAGTTATTTTCCTGGATTCGTTGGGGTCCATACACGTTGGTGATGCAGATCGATTTCCCTGAGTCTGGCATGTTGAAAATGTTCGATAACGAGTGCTTGGTGGACAGAGCATTCTGCAAGAAGAATTTTCTTTTGTTCCAGAACGTGAGTAACCCTCCTGCTTGACCGATAGCATCTATGCTTATGCAATGATGACTGTTGGAAACAAGTTTTTTGAGTGTCTTTGTGCCTTTGGGAGAGCATTTTGATTCTTGAAGAAGTATGATGTCTGGGTGTAGCGAGAATAAGCGGTTTTTCGAGATCCTTCTTTTGGTGGTGCCGTTGAGCCCCCTGATGTTCTAGGTTGTGATTTTCATTGAGCTACCTTTGGAGCAGATAGGACCAAGGCCCTGATTTTTCCTTCATTGATTAGGCATCTGCCTGGTTCTTGTATTTGGTGTCTTGTGGATTTGCGCCCTGTTTTTCTTCCTGGTCCTTGTGGCTTGTATTGATCCAAATCCAGGTCGGCTTGAATGCCCGTTTGGTTGCTATTTCCCCATTGCCTTTTGGCTGCATTTTGGTTGATGTATTCCAGCTGCAGGTATGCCATTTCTATCTTCTCCAAGTGTTCTTGGGGAATGGCATTGACTCCCAGTTTGGACCATTGCCCATTGACCTTTTGGAGATCTAGATCGCCTAGGATCTCCTCCAGAGGATTGTTTGAAGTGGTTGAGGATGGCTGCTCTGTTTGCATTTATGTGCATTGAGAAGTTTGCAGTGAGGTGTGGCTGGTGTTAGCCACCTATAATATTTTGTTATACCAAAAGGTGGCTAAGATATTTTTGAGCCTCCAAGGAACAAATTTTATCACTAAAAATTGTTGGCTCTTGAAGACTCCTTCTAGGCCTCATGCCTCTGTCCAAAATCCTCATTTTCTGTCCCATTTTTTACTCAGAAAAATCTGCTAATTTCGTATAACAAACTGCTGAAGAAACCGTCATTTTCTTCCCTTTTTTCTCCATATTATTCCTTTACTTTTCATAAGTTCTCCCTCCATTTATGAAAATTTCCCCTTTCATAGTTAAAAACTCACTTTTTAACTATTTTGGCACCCCACAAATCCGTTTTAATCCTTGAAATTTCTCATAAAAAATCAAAGTTTTATTGCTATGGACCTAAGCCCCTTGGGCTAAGTCCTAAACCACTTCCCCCCACAATGCCCTTTCCCCAGAACCAGGCGCTAAACCATTGAAAAAAAAATCCCTCTCCGATCATATTTTCCTTTATAAATCCAAAAACCCACTTTCCGAATGTTTTAAGTTGAAAACTTAAAAACACATGTTGAAATATTTTAAATGGGTTGATTGAAAGACCAATTGCGCAATCGCAATCGGAGAAATCAAATGGGTAGATCAAAAATACCCGCATCAAAGTTCCGATGCGATTGGGTCTCGTATGTTAAAGTTTCCCCTGCCCCTGTTTTCATATGACTTCCCCCGGGACCAAGTGTTAAGGACCCCAGGTGCCAATCGCATCGCAACTTTTCCTCATTGCGCAATCGCATGCCCATCTCTGCGACCTCCGATTACGATCCCTCCAATTCATTCCCTGCCATTGATCTGGTCCTCAGATCAACGGCCAACGCTCAATCGCAAGTTCCTAATCGCAAGTTTCAAATCGCATGCGTTTTTGTTTCATTCCCGATTGCGATGGCTCCAATTTAATCTGGGCTGTTCATTTCCTGTTGATCCAACAGTCATCGCTTGATTGCATTGATCGCCTGATTGCTAATCGCAAGCCCTTTCCACTGTCCTCCGATTTAATCCTAGCCGTCCATCCTCCCAAAGATCCAACGATCCTTATTCCCTCCGATCACAAGTCTTGCCCCCGTTTCGAAAACCCTCCGATTCATTTTCCGCCGTCGATCTGATCTGCAGATCAACGGCCTGCGCTCAATCGCAAAGTTTCAATCGCAGTGTTTCTATCGCATGTTGTTAAGTGACCTCCCCGATTGCGATCCTCCGATTAGATCTGGCCCATCCACGTGTCCAGATCAGACGGTCCAAATCCACCCCGCCTGTTTTCCTCTCCCCGCTCTCCTTTTCCTTTTTGCGCAGATCTCCACCGTTGGATGTTTTCATC